>JAHRHZ010000026.1:1873019-1918168 GCA_024137785.1 Ginglymostoma cirratum | reverse complement strand
ATGATGCTGCTTGACCTGCTGTGTTCATCCAGCCCCATGCTTGTTATCTGGAATTAAGAGTCCAATGATTTTCATGAATCCATTGTCAATTATTGAACAAAAACCCCACCTGGTTCACTAATGCCCCTCAGGGAGGGAAACTGCCATCTTTACCTGATCTGGCCTACATGTAACTCCAGACCCACAGCAATGTGGTGGGCATTTGGGACAGGCAATATATGCTGGCCTCACCATGACACCTACATCTTGTGAATGAATAAAGGGAAGGCTGTGCAGTTACAATGCCAAGGCATACTAGGCTATGGCCAGTGCTAGAAAGCGAGATTAAAATAGGTGATTGTTTTTGACCATTGCAAATTCAATAGCCCAAAGGGCCTTCTTCTGTGCTGTCGGCCCCAATGACTCTATAACTATTGCTTCCATCTTTTCAGACAGCAGGTGCTGGTACCAATCCTATTGTTGCCATTTGCACCTTCTCAAGACTCGTCTTTTGTTAATCTATTTTGCCAAATGACCATCCTGTTTTGCTTTTATTATTTAATCTCCATGAAACACCTTTCATTTATTCTACCTTCACCACCTTTCCTTTCTTCCATACTTACCTAAAATCAGTACATCACAAATGTTTTCCACATCAGAAGCAAAATACTGCAAATGTGGAGATCTGAAGTAAAAGCAGAAAGTGTTGGAGAAACTCTGCAGCATCTGCGGAGAGAGAAACAGAGTTAACATTTCGAGTCCGGTATGACTGCTTCTTGGAACATTTCAAAGAAGAGTCTTAGACTCAAAACGTTGGCTCAATTCCTCTCTTCAGATGCTGCCAGACCTGCTGAGTTTTTCCAACACTTTCTGCTTTGATTTCAAACTTTTTTTTTCCTGGTTCCGATTAAAAAGTCAGTGACCTAAAATACTTTTCCTCTCTCTGAGGATGTTATCTGGCCTGCTGAGTTTTTACAGCATTTTCTGGTTTCATTTCATTGCATTCAGGGTTTGTTGCAGAAATTTGCCTTAAGTGGCTGGGTTGGTTTCAAATGTGAATCCAGATCAAAAGAATTGCATCCTGGTCTACTGCGTTACAACCAATAAAGTTTATTACGTTTACGGAATAACGTGGCACTGAGCTTTTAATCTGAAAGAATATTTTGCACTAACCTTACTTGAGGTACTTTGGTGGTATTCTGAGAGACATATACTTGCACAATATACAATGTTCATGTTAGTCATGAGCACAGACTTTCATCATGGTTCTTTGCCATCTGTGCCCATAGCTACACAGGGACTGGTATATCTTTTACGTTTCTGCTCCTTTGGCTTTCAGCCTTTTGATTGGGAGGTTACATTTTCCAAAGTTCAAGCTTAGAAGAGCAATTGTGAACACAACTCTATAAAAACTGAAGGATTGTGGCGTGCCGAAGGCTTCACATCAATAAAACTTTAGATTTAGGCATTAAAATGTAGACTTACTAGCAAGAGTGCAGCATGGCTTTATGTGGGGGAGGTTGTGTGTCACAATCTTGGTTGAACATTTTGGCAAAGATGATTGATGAGGGTAGGCTGGCAGATGTATGGACTCCAGCAAGGCTTTAGATTGCACTTTTTGTGAGTTGAGGATCGCCTTAATGAAGATGAATAGGAATGGTCAGTGATGAGAGGAGAATAACAGTTTGGTGGGATAGCTGAGCTGTCCACAAGTTTTGTCAGGACAGGACAGGAAGGGTTCACTAAATTAGTCCCTCTGATGACAGGTTGTCCTATCACAAGATAGTGAACAAATTGGAGCTCAGATGAAGAAGAGGAGGTCTAATTGAGATGCGCACGTTTCTGAAGCAGTTTGACAGGGTAGTTGTGAGGAGATTGTTTCCGCAGGTCGGGGGAATCTAAAATGTGGGGTGCAGCCTCGAGGTAAGAAGCGAGGCATTTCAGAATGAGATGAGAAGAAATTTCTTCATTCAAAGGGGGGCTTGAATCTTTGGAATTTTGTGCACCAGAAGGTCCATCATTGAATTCATTTAATGTTGGGATAGACAGTGCTTCAGTGTCTCAGGAATCAAGAGAAATGGGGGAAGAGCATTGAAGTCCAAGAAGAGCCTACTGATAGCATTGAATGGCAAAGCAGACTCAATGGGCCGAATGGTCCATTTCTGTTCTTATTTCTTGTGTTGATTTAAGTTCCTTCATTTATGAACCTCACCAGAAATCCATGGTCAGAGGCCAGAAAAGAAACCGGGGATGCCAGAAAATCTATCAGCAGCCTCACCACCAAAGAAAAGTCATTCCGCTGCCAGATTGTTTTGCCAAATGATAGAATTATTGGCTTCAGAATAATTCTGAACAATGATAGGAGTGGAGGATTTATTTTAATATCCTGCATGTGGTTTTTGCCACGCTTTCCCATCCACCACAGGATTCTGTGTTCTGCTAAGCAAGACCTTGGAGTTAAAACAAATGTCTGTATGTAGGTTGCCATGATTCAGCCGTTTCAAACCTTTGGTACTGTTTTCAGAATATTCTACAGTGCTTAGAAGTGTTTGTAACAGACAAAGCTCTTTTCAAGAATTTGTTATTCTAACAATCATTGTAAGATGTATTACCATGAAGCTCTGGTGTGAGAGACAGTCGAGCACTCTGCTGCTCTGGCAAATGTAAACAGTCACATCAATATTTATTTTTCTGCGGCAAATTAAATGACTGAGCTGGCAAGACTTTTGAACTAAATAATGTTCAACATCCTGCCTTACTCCAAAGAATGCAATAAGGTGGGCAATAAACGATGCAAGCATATCAGCCACAATTTAATTGCTGCACAAATGGATATGTGTCTTAAGCATTACTGTCTGTATTGTGTTGACTGTCTGAATGTCCGTGTCACATTGTTTAATTCATCAACAACGAAATCTAGCTGCCCATTGAGTAGGTACTTGGACCCCGTATAGCAGAATATTGTTCAATATTGACAGTAATTGTGGTCTACTGTATTAAAGAAATTGTCTGCGACATTGTGAAGAAATTTTAAAGTTGAAAGCTTAAATAAACTAGAAAAAACCTTGCATTTACACACCACTGCTCAATTTCTTCAGAGTCAGAAGTCACCAGGTTATAGTCCAATGGATTTATTTGAAATCACAAGCTTTTGGAGCGTTGCTCCCTTGTCAGGCGAACTTCAGTGCTATGTCTAGTCACCTCTTGAATGCATTCAATGTTTTGGCATCAACTACTTCCTGTGGTAATGAATTCCACAGGCTCACTACTCTCTGGGTGAAGAAATGTCTCCTCATCTCCGTAATAAATGGTCTACCCTGAATCCTCAGACTGTGGCCCCTGTTTCTGGACACACCCACCATCGGGAACATCTTCCCTGCATCTACCCTGTCCAGTCCTGTTTGAATTTTATAAGTGTTTATGAGATTCTCCCCAGCCTCATTTGTCTGAATTCAAGCGAAAACAATCCGAAGCTAGTCAATCTCACCTCATACGTCAGGCCTGCCATCCCTGGAATCAGCCTGGTAAAACTTCGCCGTACTTCCTTGAGAGCAAGAGCATCCTTCCTCAGAAAAGGAGACCAAAATTTCACACAATATTCTAGGTGTGGCCTCACCAAGGCCCTGTATAACTGCAACAACACGTCCCTGCTCCTGTACTCGAAACCTCTCACAATGAAGGCCAACATACCATTTACCTTCTTTACCGCTTGCTGCACCTGCATGCTTACCTTCAGCAACTGGTGCACAAGGGCACCCAGGTCCCACTGCACATTCCCCTCTCCCAATTTACAGTCAGTCAGGTAATAATCTGCCTTCTTGTTTTTGCTTCCAAAGTGAATAACCTCTCATTTATCTCACATTTATCTAAATTAAACTGCATCTGCCATTGATTTGCTCACTCAGCCAACATGTCGAGATCATGCTGAAGGATCTCTGCGTCCTCCTCACCATTCACCCTCCCACCCAACTTGGCATCATCTGCAAACTTTGAGATTTACATTTTTTTTCGCTCATCCCAATCATTAACATATATTGTGAATAGCTGGGGACCAGCATCGATCCCTGTGGCACACCACTAGTTAATGCCTGCCAATTTGAAAAGGACCCATTAATTCCTATGAGATAGTAAGAACTGCCGACGCTGGAGTCAGAGATAACACAGTGTGGAGCTGGATGAACACAGCAGGCCCGGCAGCATCAGAGAAGCAGGAGAGCTGACGTTTTGGGTTGGAACCCTTATTCAGAAATGGGGGAGGGGAAAGGGAGGTCAGAAGTAAATAGTGAGAGGAGGGGTGGGGCTGGGAAACTTAGGTGGGATGGTGATAGGTGAGTGTAGGTAGGCAGTGGTGGGGATTGGTCAGTGAGGTGGGAGGAGCAGATAGGTTGGAGGGAAGATGGACAGATTGTGTCAGGTAAAGGGGGGGGTATGAAAGGGAGGGTTGGTCATGGGATGAGGTCGGGAGTGGGGAGATTTTGAAACTGGTAAAGTCCACATTGAGATCATTAGGTTGAAGGTTCACAAGGCAGAATATGAGGTGCTGGTCCTCCAGTTTGCAGGTGGCATCATTGTGACTCTGGAGGAGGGCCAGGATGGACATGTCGTCCAGGGAGTGGAGGGGCAGTTGAAATGGTTTGCGACTGAAAGGTGTTGTGGTTTGTCACAAACAGAGTGCAGGTGCTCTATAAAGTGGTCTCTGAGCCTCTGCTTTGTCTCACCAATGTAGAGGAGGGCATATTGGGAGCAATGGATGCAGTAGACCACATTGGCAGATGTGCAGGTAAACTTCTGTCTGACTTTTTTTTGTTGCGGGGAGGGGATGTGAGGACAGAGGTGCAGGAAACACAAGCGATGCGGTTGAGAACATTTTCGACCACTGAAGGGGGGATGTTGCGGGCCTTTCTTTGTTGCAGGGAGGGATGTGAAGGCAGATTCCTGCTCTTTGTTTCCTCTCTGCCAACCAGTTTTCTATCCATCTCAATACACTTCCTGCAATCCAATGTGCTTTGATCTTGCAAAATAAGCTCTTATGCAGGACTTTGTCAAACATTTTCTGAAAGCTCAAATATACCACATCGACTGGCTCCCCCTTGTCAACTCTACTAATTACAACTTCATAGAATTCCAACAGATTTTTCAAGCATGATTTTCCCTTCAAAAACCCATGCTGACTCTGTCTGATCCTGCCACTGTTTTCTAAATGCATTTCTATAAAGTCCTTGATAATTGATTTAAGAATTTTCCCCACTACCGATGTTAGGCTTACTGGTCTATAATTCCCTGTTTTCTCTCTGCCTCCCTTTTTGAACATTAGAGTGATATTAGCTACCCTCCTATCTGCAGTGGCTGTTCCAGAGTCTATAGAATCTTAGAGGATGACCACCAATGCATCCACTATTTCTGGAGCCACTTCCTTAAATACTCTGGGATATAGATTACCAGGCCCTGGGGATTTATTGACCTTCAAACTCATCAATTTTTCCAGCACCATTTCTCTATTAATATTGATCCCCCTGTGTCAGATCTGCGCGGATTTCCTCTGGGTGCTCCAATTTCCTCCCACAGTTCCGATGTGTGCAGGCTAGGTGGATTGGCCATGCTAAATTGTCCATAGTGTTCAGGGATGTGTAGATTAAGTGGGTTATAGGGGGCTGGGTCTGGATGGGATGCTCTGAGGGTCAGTGTGGACTTGTTGGGCTGAAGGGCCTGTTTTCACACTGTAGGGATTCTATGAATGAAGCTGGCAGAGACACCAGAAACATATGCCTCAATGGCACCTTTCTGGGCAGTTTGTGCATCCATTTGGTAATTGTTCACATACAAGACTGGCAGTGTCAGGGTTATTATAAACTTGGTTTAACTGTTAATTTGTCGCATAGTAGAATGACTGAAAATCATGAAAACAGCAATTTGGAAAAGAAATCTATGCCAAGAAGTTGTGTAATAATACGGTCATTGTTCCTCAATGCCATTATGTAAGCAGAGTCAAGATCAAGTACAATCTTCAGGTGATGTGGACTTGGAGAGTGAGAGGATTCTAACTGAGTCAGGAGGCAAATGTATACATCTATCTTCATTCTAAAATTCTCTTGCCCTTTACCTTAAATCGATTTTTGATTGGATGTTATATTCAAATTGTAAACCTTAAGATAACTTGGGAAGCAGCAGAATAAGTCGAAAATATGAGAATTTCTCTGCAGTAAAATACCATTCAATACAGCACAGGAACAGTCCCTTCGACCCGCCAAGCCTGCACCAATTCCTATTCCTTATTTAGGTCCATCGATTATTGCCCATATCCTGTTTCTATCCCTCTGTTCATCTCACATTCGTGTGTCTATCAAGATACACCTTAAACGTTGCTACCATGCCTGCTTCCACCACCTCCACTGGCAGTGCGTTCCAGGTACCCCACCACCCTCTGTGTGAAAGATTTTCCCACACATCTTCCCAAACCTTCCCCCTCTCACCTTGAGCCTGTGCCCTCTTGTAATTGACCTTCCCACCCTGGGAAAAAGCCTTTGACTATCCACCATATTTATGTCTCTCATCATTTTGTAGACCTCTATCAGGATGCCCCACAGCATCAGTCTTTCCAATGAAAACGGTTCAAGTTTATCAAAAACCTCCTCATTACTAAAACTCTCCAGAACAGGCAACATCCTGGTGATCCTTCTCTGCACCCTCTCCAAAGTATCCACATCCTTCTGGTGGTGTGGTGACTGGAACTGCATGCAATATTCCAAATTTTGCCTGACTAAAATTTTGTAAATCTGTAACATAACTTGCCAACTTTTATATTCGATGCCCTGGCCAATGAAGGCAAGTGCATTGCGTGCCTTCTTGACCAATTTATCCAAATGTGTTGCCACTTTGGGGATATGTGGACCTGTATGCCCAAATTCCTCTGAATGTCAACGCTCCTAAGGGTTCTACTATTAATTGTATAATTCACATCTGAATTTGATCTTCCAAAATGCATCACCTCACATTTGTCTGCATTAAACTCCATTTGCCATTTCTCTACCCAAATCTGCAATCTATCTCTCTCCCTTTGATTATCTTCCACACTTCCTGTATCTCTGGTGTCCTCTGCGAACTTATTAAACAGACCACCGCCATTTTCCTCCAGCTGATTCATATATATTACAGGCAACAAAGGTCCCAGCACTAATCCCTGCAGAAGAACACTTGTTCCTGATCTCCATTCTGAAAAGCACATTTCCACTGCTACCCTCTGTCTAGAAAAGTCAGAAGGTTGGCAACGCCAACTGAGGTACCACGGTATTGTTAGTGGGAAGTCAGAATTACCATGTGGCAAGCTCACACAGGCAGTTTCATTACACATGTTGACATGGATTTTTAACATAGTCAGGAAGTGAATGTATATTTTCCAACAGATTGTGCACCTTGAAAGCAGCTAGTGTTATTCATGTACACTTTGACTGCAGTTAATTTTGTTTCGTACCTGAGATAACAAAACCCAGAAATGGTTATCACAACAATTGGCTAATCCTTTGAGAGTAGTAAAGGCATGGAGGCTGTCATTTCCACTGGGAGTGTGACAATTAGGGGACCAGCCTCAGTTTCTCAACAGGATCACCCAGGGATACTGAGGCTGGTCCCCTGAGACACAATGTTGCTCAAGTGAGATTGTCCATTCGAGCACTACCTGCAGATGGAGAGTTCTGATTACAGAGCTTGAGTGATTCTGGAGTAAAGATGCATTGTGTTGGGACTTTCCATCTTGCACTCATCTGGATAATTTGCAAGAAAAGAAAAGATATATAGGGAAAACAAGCTTTTTGTACGGTAAGAGAAGAGAGTGCTGATTATTTGGCAATTGGATTCTGATTGGTAGAGGTGTTGTCATGGACCATGCACCAGTTAGTTTGTGACTGACAGTTAACTGCCAATCTCTGCTAAAATTGAAACCAGCAGGTTGACTCTGATTGGCCAAGGAGTTGCCTGAGAAATGAGCCAGAAAATACCTGTTACTTGTTTTGTTGCGTTAAAAGAGATTAAATGTGTGTCCATATACTTCCTGTAAGGAATGGGACCCTGTGTCATAATATGTAGCTTCTAGTGCGCAGAAGCACAACACATTCTGAGCCTGACTAAGAATCTTAAATTATCTGAATGCATAATTCCTGGCACACCCGGGGTTATTTAGCAAATGTAGTCCAATTGTGGAATCACATTTGATGTCAGATTCCTTCGCCTCCGCCGCATCTGCTCCCAGGATGAGGCATTCCACTCCTACACATCTCAGATGTCCCCGTTTTCCAAGGACCGCAACTTCCCCCCCTCAGTGGTCGAGAACGCCCTCAATCATGTCTCCTGCATTTCCTGCATCTCATCCCTCACACCCCCCTCCCCGCAATAACAACCAAAACAGAATCCCCCTCGTCCTCATGTACCACCCCACCAACCGCCAGATCCAACGCATCATCCTCTGACACTTCCGTCATCTGCAATCCGACCCCACCACCAAAGACATTTTTCCCTCCCCACCCTTATCTGCTTTCCGGAGGGACCACTCTCTCCGAGACTCCCTTGTCCACTCCACACTCCCCTTCAGCCCCACCACACCCAGCAATTTTCCCTGCAACCGCAGGAAGTGCTACACCTGCCCCTACACCTCCCCCCTCAACCCCATCCCAGGCCCCAAGAAGACTTTCCACATCAAGCTTTCCATGTCTGCTAATGTGGTATACTGCATCTGCTGTTGCCGTTGTGGTCTCCTCTACATCGGGGAAACCAAGCGGAGGCTTGGGGACCGCTTTGCAGAACACCTACACTCGGTTCGCACTAAACAACTGCACCTCCCAGTTGCGAACCATTTCAACTCCCCCTCCCATTCCTCAGACGACACGTCCATTCTGGGCCTCCTCCAGTGCCACAATGATGCCACCCAAAGGCTGCAGGAACAGCGCCTCATATTCCGCTTGGGAACCCTGCAGCCCAGTGGTATCAATGTGGACTTCACAAGTTTAAAATCTCCCCTCCCCCTACCGCATCCCAAAACCAGCCCAGCTCGTCTCCGCCTCCCTAACCTGTTCTTCCTCTCACCTATCCCCTCTTCTCACCTCAAGCCCCACCCCCATCTCCTACCTGCTAACTTCATCCCGCCGCCTTGACCTGTCCGTCCTCCCTGGACTGACCTATCTCCTCCCTACCTCCCCACCTACACTCACCTTTACTGGCTCCATCCTCGCCTCTTTGACTTGTCTGTCTCCTCTCCACCTATCCTCTCCTCTATCCATCCTCTATCCGCCTCCCCCTCTCTCCCTATTTATTTCAGAACCCTCTTCCCCTCCCCCATTTCCGATGAAGGGTCTAGGCCCGAAACGTCAAGCTTTCCTGCTCCGATGATGCTGCTTGGCCTGCTGTGTTCATCTAGCTCTACACCTTGATGTTGGGCACAGTGTGTTTTGTGTTTTACAAACTGCACTGGTTGAGTGTGGTCAATGAAAACAGCCAAAGGGACATGGTGTTGAAATGTTCTGTCAGTCTTTGGAACATATGACCTCCATAATTAGCTTTACACTGGCACTGAAGTTCATTTACCGCATCACTTACTTGTGTGATAGGCAGACATCTTTTTTAATTTGATAGCAGTATCTTGTTAATCGTGAACACCACTTATGCCGCTGGTGCATACAAAATTAAGATTGTCAGTCAGAGTCAAGGAGGAGTTCACTTGCTTTTTTTCTAGAAGCTACATATTTGAATGCACAGGGCCATGTTCCTCGCAGACAGAAAAAGCATATATTGTTTCAGCTCACCAAATAAAGTGACAGCAACCACCTGTTCACTTCACAGACCAATCAGGGTCATCTTACCCGGTTTAAAAGTGAAACAAAACTTGGTGGTTAACTGTCCATCATCATCTAACTGGCGCACTCTCAGTAGCAATACCCCCACCAAACAAGGTTCACCTGCCAAAAAATCCGCAATATCATCCCTGACAATATAAACAATCTCCCCCCCCCGCCCCATTCATTGCCCAATTGTCCTGGTGAATGGAAAATTAGAGCTTCGACAAAATGCATCTGAAGGCTTCAAATACGTTATAGCCACTGAATTATTAGGTCTGACTTCCACTTCATATATTGCGTATGTTTCAAAAAATGGCAGCATATCTTACAATTTTCATAATTCTACGTTGGCAACCATGCCTCCAGCTGCCTCAGTCCTCAATCTTCCTCCTCAACTTTCCACTTCTCTCCTCCTTTTAAGACAATCCTTTGGTCAAAGCTCTGAACGCTTTCCTCTGAGGCCAGTCTCAGGATGTGTTTGATTACAGTTCTGCAAAGTATCTTGTTATACGTTATTACACAAACGGTGTTAAATAAATGCAAGTTATTGTTGTATTTCAGTGCAACATATTATTGTTTTTAATAATTGTGTATTGAATAATCATGTCAGTAAACAATAACAAAATCTGCAACATTTACAGAGGAAAATACATGCACTAGCCTGCAGGGAGGTGCATAATTCTAAACAGTTGAAATAAACCTGTTGCAAAACTAAGCAAGATGCGAAAATAAAATGGAAGAGACTCCATTCAAGACTGTTTCTTGTGCACTGTGAGTCTTTGTGATATTTTTCCAAGATTAATGTGCTATTTCATGAATCTAGCTGTTATCTGCTATTTACTGACTGATTTTCATTACAAACACAATAGGAAAATATTTTAGCCAGCTGAGGTCCCATTTTCTCAGAGGCAGAGCCCAGTAATCACCTGGATGTGATTTGGAGCCTCCTGATACACCGATGCTCTCAGTTGACTGGAGTGTTAGCTCAGTGTAGTATTTTCCTGCTGAAATGTAGGCAAAACAGCAAAGGAAAGCTATTTCCAGCTTTAATTGGGGTGGTAAGCTTGGCATTCACAGAAGCCAGTCAGTGTAATTGCATACTAAAGATGGAATCATGAGATTAAAGCGGGTTATGAAAACAAATATTTCAAAAACAATTAGCTGTGTTAGCAGCAATAAGTGACACATTTAAAAGATAGAGTTTCACTTTTTTGCTGTTGTCTCACTAATGACATGATTTGCGAGCGCCAGACTACATACTTCCATCACAACGTCAACAGAGGTGATGATTAGTAATTTTGTTGAATGTGAGCACAGTACTCTGAATAAGATGATCCCCTGTGGCACTTTCACAGAGTCATAGAGTCAAACAGCACAGAAACAGACCCTTCGGTCCAACTTGTCCATGCCGACCAAGATTCCCAAATTAAACTAGCCCCGTTTGCCTGTTTTTGGCCCATACCTCTCTAAATTTTCCTACTTACGTACCTGTTTTTTAAATGTTGGAACTGTACCTACATCTACAACTGCTCGCATGTAGCCTGGAGTGTGATCATGAGGCAGAATATCTGTTGTGGGTTTCTGAAGCCTATCGACAGGCTCAAATGGGAATTGGTCAGAAGCTCACACTGTGTGTGAAGCACTTCCCCACTGCCACTTTTCCCAAGTTGGCTCATTAGTAGATGGAGGGTGGGCACTCCTCCCTATAAGGAATGTGGGCAGTCCCCTCAACAACTAGAGTCCAATCATACTTACTGGAAAGCAGCAACAGGATGAAGAATAGGTGACACACAGTGTGCCCTAAAATGAGGCATCTTCTCTTTGATGTTTGAATGTTTGGCGAAACAAGGGAACTTGAGAAATTGAGCTTGGGGTGAGGGGTGAAAACCACAGGGTTACTTCTGCTCCCAGCCAGAAAGGGAGGCTCTCTAAGACTACTCTGGAACTTGGGCCTCTGTCTCCAGGTAGTGGCACGGTGCGGGGTCCTAGGAATTGATTGGAAATTCCAAGTTGGCCTCCTTCAAAAGCATCAATCTGCCTTCAGTTTCTTCCATTGTCTACTCACTGCTTGTGAGACCATGGGCCTATCTCATCCCGCATCTCTCTGGCCCAAGAGCAGGTTGGGGCTGAGAAATATGCATTTTTAGTGTCCTCCCAACTCCTTTCTCGGCCTCAATGGGTCCATAAATACTGCTCATGATGTTTTGACTACTAAATGGATCTTTTCTCATGAAGTAATGCTTCAAGTATTCTGTATTTATGGAGTAATATAAAATACACACTGGAAGAAATCCCTATCTAACCAGTGAGGTCAATCAATACCAAGTATTGCCACTTGTAAGCGTTAGGTTTCAGGTCACAAAAACGCACTGCGAGCAATTAACTTCCTTTCTTTCTCTTTGAGATTCCTTTCTACCATAAATCCAGGAGTTGGTGAGAGAAGCAAATCGAAATCATGAGGGACACGGATAGGGTGGATAGCCAAGGTCTTTTTCTCATGGTATGGGAGTTCGAAACGAGAGGGTGTAGATTTAAGTGAGAGGAGAAGGATTTAAAAGGGACCTAAGGGGCAACTTTATCAAGTAGAGGATGGCACGTGTATGGAATGAGCTGCCAGAGGAAGTGGTGGAGGCTGGTACAATTAGAACATTTAAAAGGCACCTGGATGGGTTTATGAATAAGAAAGGATTAGAGGGATATGGGCCAAATGCTGGCAAATGGGACTGGGTTAATTTAGGATATCTGGTTGACGTGGACAAGTTGGATTGAGGGATCTGTTTCTGTGCTGTACAGCTCTATGACTCTATGACTGATCAAGATACTGAAAATTAGGACAACACTCTGAACAGCCAATTCTATTCATGTGATTTAGATGTTGCCTTAACTTTGGAATGATGGGAAAATGAGAAAACCTGGAAGGTGTGAAACCTGTGATGTTAGAGAGATTTTGAGTTCTAGTAAAGCAAGCATAGAAATACAGCAAGCAATTAGAAAAGCAAAAGGTCATTGGCCTTTGTTGAATGGGGACTGAAGTGGAAGATTAAAGAAGCCTTGTTAAACTTGTCCAGGGCTTTGGTGAAACTGCAGCTGGAAGATTGTGTGCAGTTTTGCTCTCAGTATTGTATGAAGGATACATGAGGTGGTACGGCAATCATTCAATAAATTACCTCTTAGGATAAGAGTTCATCTGACAATGGGAGATGGAATAAGTGGCATCAACATTCTCTGGAGTTTCGAAGAAAGAGAGGTAATCCAATTGAAGCAAAACTGTAAAGGGACTTGATAGGGTAAATATAGTTCAAGCTTCAAGATACCAACCTTTCTATTGAGGGCTGCCTTTAGATTTTCTAGGGCTATTTGATTTTTAGGGGCTTCTTTTCCATTCTCACCAACTCATTTACTCGGTGACATAGTCATGTTGTAAGAATATCTCCTGTATTTGATAAATGGGCTACTTGGGCCCTCATAAAAGCAGAATTAGAAGAATTTATCCATATCCAAAACAATCGACTCCCCCTTAAAGTAAAAGGCACAAATGTTTCAGTTGGGCTGTGACAGCTTCACTTTTTGAAGCCATAAGCCCCTCCACCCCTCAAGGAAAGAGTGTTAATTTCCTCGACATTTCAGTATTTAAATTGGCACAAGACAACTGACATAAACTCATAACAAAAACAGAGATTGCTGGAAAAGCTGAGCAGGTCTGACAGCATCTGTGAAGAGAAATCAGAGTTAACGTTTCGGGTCCGGTTACCCTTCCTCAGAACTGACGAAGGGTCACTCGACCCAAAACGTTAACTCTGATTTCTCTTCACAGATGCTGTCAGACCTGCTGTGCTTTTCCAGCAAATTCTGTTTTTGTTTCTGATTTACAGCATCCACAGTTCTTTTGATTTTTATTCGACATAAATTAGTAACAGAAATGTTTTCAAAATAACTGACACATCTTTTATACAAAAATAATCACCAAAGCACATCTGCAGGTCGTCAAGGTCACAATTAATGCATTTCCATTACATATTCATAAAGCTGGAAGATTTTAACCAGGCAGTTACTACACTGTTTACTGCATCTCTGATCTCAATACCAGATGTAAGCTTGACAATAGGCACAGTGTTCACTACCGTAGTGCTACATTTTTCCCATTAGAGTAGTCAGTGAACATATGCAGCCATGAACTGGTGATACCACATTCATTTTCAAGGAATTTATCATCTCACTAGTTTCAAGATGATTATTAATTTCTTGACAAGTTTAAAGCTGCTAAGTCTCTTTTACCATCTCCTACTCCACACCCTCATCCCATTCCAGATGTTGCAACCTCTTTCGCCCAGCCCTTCCATTGCAGCCTTCTTCCCCCTCCCCTCTGTAGCTCCCTTCCTCTCTACCCCAAACTCTCCGAGGCTTGGACCAGGCTGATAGCAATCTTTGGGTCTTAACCATAGTAATACCAGTAACATGCTCATAAATGCTACTTACCTTCCCGACTGCTTCTCTAATCCTCTGTTGTTTCTCTGACACATTTGCTACTCATAGGCTCACTCGTGGTTAGATGAGCATGAGAGAGACAGAATCAATGACTGGCAGAGCTGTTTCTGTTTCTTACATTGGTTGCCCACTTAATTGAACTTTCCTGAGATGTGGGGGCGAATTTATCTGCCAGCACCAAATATTTTAAGCCCTGGTTGTCAGCAATTGTTGAATTATGGATAGAATTCCTTCACTCAAAGTGTGGTCAGGATTTTCAATTCTCTGCCTCAGAGTGTTGAGGATGCTGTACAACTGAATATGTTTAAGAGTGAGGTAGAAAGGTTATTGATCTTTCAGGAAATTAAGGTATATGGAGATTGGGCAGATAGGTGAAATGGACACCCAAGATTAGCCATGATTGTATTGTGTGTCAATACAATGGGCTGTAAGCCTAATCTTGCTCCTATATCTCATGGGATTCTGTTCATCTCTTCAAAATCTTGGACTGCATCTGTCTTTAAATTCCTTCACAACAAATTATCTTCCATAAACAAGTAATGTGGAACCTGATAAATAGGACCTACCAATGTGGAACCTTAACTCCCTCAGTGCCAGAAATCATTTCAGTGACTAAGTCACTTTCAGTTTCTCAATGGAAGTGTATCTTCTGAAAGATGATAAGTTGAAACATGTTTTGAATTTACTGAAGAACTGGCTGTTTAACCAAGTCTGCTGCCAACAGAAACTCGTTTTTTTTTCTTTAATTTAATGGTGGGAAGCAGGAAAAATAAGGAACATAAATCCAGTTGGTGATTTCAGTGGTGAGGTCACTTGGAGAACAGAATGGAATTTCCTGTCTTCGTCTCTTTTTTGTTCGATACATTTAAAAATGTCCAAATTACTTACATGTGATTAAATAATGTTAAATATTATGTAAAGAAAGGAAAATTAACATGTCTGGAAAATAAGGGAAAGGCAAGAGTGGAAAATATTTTCTTAACCAAAATAGCTTGCAAAAAATACAGATTGAGAACTATACAGACCCAAGAGTAGCCTTACTGGAATGCTTGATAAAACACTGAAGTAACCGTGGAGAATATGGATGAATTCCTTAGATAGGGTGCAAATTCATAACTTTCTGACCCAGAGGCAAAGAATGCCATGTCACCACTAAACCAAGCTTGGAGATAAAGTGTTCAAAGTTAAGGTGTTTCAGTCTTGCTATTTTCAGTTAATTGTTTTTACAACTCAATTTACAAGTTTGTGTTCATTATCCAATTGCTTTTCTTGTCACTACAGCAGTCTCATGTACGCAATGTCATGATTCCCTTAAGTTGAAAAAATATCAGCTGAGTGATGGGACACAGAGAGTAATGGCGAATGGATATTTTTCAGGCTGGAGGAAGGTTTGTAGCAGAGTTGCCCAGGATCCTGTAATCAAACTCTTTCTTTTCCTGATACTATCACAACTTTATGGCCTTTAGAGGTATATTTTCTCCATTTTTAAAGAGACATTTTAAGACAGAGGTTATGAGGTGTCTATTTCAATCCTAAATAGTAAAGAGCTTGTGAGGTCTTGGGTCTTTTTTTAAAGTTAGAACAATAGAAGCACCCTGAATGGGTGGGGTCAAACTCCCACAGAACCAGGGCTTTTACTTTTAGCTTTAAAATAGCAGATGCTGGGGTCCTGAAGCTGGATGTGGGAGCTGTTTTTCTTCTCTCTGCTACTTCTAAAAGCTGGGGCTCTCTTCCTGCTGCTAGAATTGCATGTGAGACTTTGCCTAAATTTGCCTAAATGCATGGAATTGTTACAGTGTAGAAGGCCCTTCATGGTTGGACCAGCTTGCGGAGCATTTTGGGTTTGTGCCAAACTCCTGCCTTTTCCCTATAACCCTGCAAGTTATTTCAATTTAAATAATCATCCAAATTTGTAAGATAATTCTATATTGGAACAGTTACTGTTTAGTGGTAAAATAATCCATTATTTTGTTAAGTTTTCCAATAGAATTAAGTTATTCCAATTTTTTCTTTCTTTTGTTGTATTTTAACTATAGCAGACTATGTGTTTTGCTTCAAATCTGATAGTTTGACCAATTGAATTGCATCTGAAATGCAATGCCTGGCACTTACCTTTCAAATAAGAAATCATTAGGGTCTAGACTTTCTTCATAATATATTTTGAAGTCTTGGTCTGCTCCATAACAATATGTATTAACAATCTAGACCAGGATGTTGCCAGGTATGGAGGGAAGGTCTTATGAGTAAAGGCTCAGGGACTTGAGGCTGTTTTCGTTAGAGAGAAGAAGGTTAAGAGGTGACTTAATAGAGACATACAAGATGATCAGAGGATTAGATAGGGTGGACTGTGAGAGCCTTTTTCCTCGGGTGGTGATGGCTAGCACGCGGGGACATAGCTTTAAATTGAGGGGTGATAGATATAGGACAGATGTCAGAGGTAGATTCTTTACTCAGAGGATAGTAAGGGAGTGGAATGCCCTGCCTGCAACAGTAGTAGACTCGCCAACTTTAAGGGCATTTAAATGGTCGTTGGATAAACATGTGGATGATAATGGAATAGTGTAGGTTAGATGGGCTTCAGATTGGTTTCACAGGTTGGCGCAACATTGAGGGCCGAAGGGTCTGTACTGCGCTGTAATGTTCTATGTTTTATGGTGTGTAAGGGACAATTTCAAAGTTTTTAGACAAAGCAAAACTTGAAAGAATTTTAAACTGTGAGGAAGACACTACATAACTTCTGAAAGACCATTGACAAATTGGTGGTGTAGGCAGACAAGTGGTAGATGCAATTTAATGCAGAGAATCATAAGGTGTAACAGTCTGGTACAAAGAACATGGAGACACTGTGTAATAGCAGGGTGATCTGAGTATATATGTGTTTAAGTGATTAAACTTTACAGCTATTGTTATAGATTAAAGCAAATAATTTTTTTAAAAGTTTCATTAATTGAGACATAGAATACAGGAGTTATGAGGTTGTGTTGAACATATATAGGGCACTGGTTAGATTTTGACCGGAATATTGTATACAGTTTTGGGGACAACACTTTAGGAATGAAGTGAATGCACTGGAGAAAGTGCAGAAGAGATTTAAAAGTGTGGTTCCAGGGATGACAAATCTCAGTTATGAGGATAGACTGGAGAAGTTGGGCCTGCTTTCCTTGGAGAGGAGAAAGCTGAGATGAGCTATGATAGAGACAGTCCAAATCATGGGGGATCTGGATAGAATCGATCCAGACAAGCTGTTCCCACTTATAAAAGTATTGAGGATCCGAAGGCACAGTTTTAAAATGTTTTGAAAAAAAACCAAATGCAAGATGGGGGAAAAAAATACTTTTCCACATAGTAAGTGGTCCAGATTTGGAATGGATTGTCTGGAAATGTAGTAGAGCAGGCTCGATTTGTGGCAATCATGCGCGATTTGGATGGTTATTTAAATTGAAATAACTTGCAGGGTTATAGGGAAAAGGTAGGAATTTGGCACATATCCAAAAATGCTCTACAAGCTGGTCCAACCGTGAAGGGCCAAACAGCCTCCTTCTACACCATGACCATTCTGTGCATTTAGAAAAGTCAGATACTGTGGGGCCCTCCATTCTGTGCATTTAGAAAAGTCAGATACTGCAGACCCTCCATTCTGGTCTCTTGAACATCCCTAAATTTATTTGCTGCGCTTTGGGGACAATGCCAAGACTTTGAGCTCTGAAATCCCCCTCACTGGACCTACCTAACTTCCAGCCCTCTTTCCTTTTTTATGATGCTCCCTAAAACACAATTCTTTAATCCAACCTTTGGTCAACTGCTCCAATACTTCTTTAGGAAAGGTGGAGCGAAATTTAGTTTTATAACGCTCCGGCGAAGTGCTATGTGCTGGTTCATGATGTAAAAGGAGCCAAAATGCTCTTTGATGAGGTGGCTTTGGCAGAGGCGGTGTTCTCGGTCTGGTCCACAGCAGGGGCTGCTTCAGTGTTTTTCCTCCTTGGTGTTGCATCGTCAGGGACAATATTGGTGGCTGCAGAATGTAGTGGCATCTCGCAGACACTTAGAAAATCAAGAAGCTGTGGATGGAATAATAAAATGAAATTCGTCCTAACTTTATGATTTTTAAAAATAATTTAAGTAATTAAAATGGTGCTGGATTATGGTGAAGTATATATATTTTACTGTATTTTCATAATCATATGTAACAATAAATTACTGTACTATAAATAAATATTATTTGTTGTTTTGGGCAATCCATGGGTTAGGGTTATATGTAACATATCAACTCTTATTTGGTTTGCAGCGTCTCAGTGGTTGGTGAGCAAACAAGAGCGAAAACCATCTTCTCTTGTGTGTTTAAATAAACAGTTTTTGCTTGTATAATTGTGCCTTACATTACATGCAAACTTGGTAAAGGGTGGAGAGGGCTATGGCGAACACAGAGACCAAATATGCAACTGAGCCCTACCCTAAATAAAGAAATCCATACTTCAAAAATAGAAACGCACCCTGATGACTCAGTAAGCGTGTCTAGTGTGTAGCTCAACAAAACAAATCAGACAAGTCAAGGATTTTGATCCCAAGGCTCAACTGAGTTAGGTGCAGCAATGAGTACGTTTATAAAGGGGCCCCAGGATGCTGGGTTGCAGACTGTGCGTGTGTATCTAATTAGGTGGGGACTTAATTAAAATGGGAAAATATATCAAGGAATGATGACATCTTTGGTTCCACAACAAGATTTAAACTCTTGATGTCGGGTGGGACCATACTGTACTAAACAGCACAATTGGGAGCCAGAGAGAGAATAGGCCCAGGCAAATCGTGTTTTTACATTTTCTTAAGGTTCCTTAATGAGCAGATGTGCTTCTCCTGGCCCAGTAAGAGAACTATTGAGTTCATCTGTTATCCTGGGTATTTTTTTCTTCAATAATTCTCTACCTCAGCTTCTCCATCTCTGATCAGCCAGGATCTCCATCTTTTCAGGTATTCCTGCAGACCATCCTCCTCTTGGGTTACCAATGGTCTTAATTACCAGCCCAATGTGTTTCTCCTGCTGAGCAATTCTAACGTCTTTCCCAGAAGCTACTTTAAAAAGGTGAAACAGAGAAATGGTTAATTAAGCTAGACTTCTTAGTGAGGAGTCCAAGGCAGTTTGTGGCTCTTGGAGCAATTCTGGCCTCTAGAGCATCCCTGATTTTAATCACTCCACTATTGGTGGCTGTGCTTTCAACCACCAATACCATGAGCTCTTGAATTCCTTCCCTAAACCTGTTCACCTCTCTGCCTCTCCTTCCTCATTTAAGATGTTCCTTACAACCTACTTTGTTGACCAAGCTTTTGGTCAGCTTATTTGACAGCACCTCGGCCTATTTTTCTCCATGAAAGGTGCTACATAAATGCAAGATCCTCCTTGCATCAAATTGAAATCCAACACCTGTAATTAATTTCATGAAATTTACGATGAACTGTGTCTCTCACTTTCCCACCAGTGCACAGCAGGAGAGGAACTGTCCTTGTGAGATTTTTGTTTACTTCACTCTTTATCCTTGACTTCAAATTGTTGAAATTAAGTGGCAAATATGTGGCAGCTTTTATTCTGGAGATTTGCCAAGCTCCACTGGCTGAGTGAAAGCTCAGTTTTGCTTATGACTCAACAGCCATCAGAGAGATGACACAGTTATCCCATCTGTCGGGTCTGTACTTGCCCTAACTTTCCAGAATCTAAGGACATTACTTCATAACCAAGTTCTAATTAGAGAATGAATAAGAAGGTGCATTTAATATGGGGTTTAGTACCCCAGAGAGAGGCGGAGAGAGAGAAAGAGACTTTCAGGCAGAGAGGGGATTTTCAGTGCTGTATGTCAGATACATTAACACTTCTAAAGGGACTAGAATTCATGATGCTTTGTGGGATATATCTCTCAAGTATCAATAATTCTATTGTTTGCATGTCCTTATGAACAAGGAATAGGAGCAAGAGAAGGGGTTGTTGAAGTCATTGAGCCCTACGCCACAATTCAATGATCATCAACCAGATTTTACAAGCCTCCATTATTCCCACATTCCATAATCCTCATGGAATCCACAGTGCTGTGCAAAGCAGTTAAGACATAAAGGGGTTAACTAACATCATGCAATAAGCTTTGTACATCAGGATATAAGCTAGGAGGAGCTAGGAGGTTTTGATAGTTGCCTCTATATTTTGCCCCAGAGTGTTTGAGAAATGTGTACTTAACCTTGAGTTCAGCCTGATGTCTCACAGGGGACTATCATGGACTTCACGTGTAATGTAACTAGCCACGATGTAACATGTAATAAACCTATTATGTTAATCAAGACAGAGCCTATCTCCTACTAAAGGCTTTGTGAGGGCATCTTTCTCTATTTGGTGCTAGTAGCTGTGGTAAAGATAAAGTAAGGTAGACAAACAGGAGACTGGAAGAACACAGCAAGCCAGGCAGCATCTGAAGGAAAGGAGAAGTCAATGTTTTGGATAGTACCCTTCTTCAGGACTGTGTGTAGGGGTAGGGGGAGCGGCAGATAAAATGGGTGGTGGGGGGGGTGCGCAGTAGCAGAGTGATGGTGATAGGTGGACATTGGTAGTAAGTACGACCTGGTTGGTCGATGGGAGGGATGAATCCTGTTGGTAGCTGGAAGGAAGGGTCAGTAGGTGGAATGGAAGTAAGGAGGTGGGGCTGTAAAGGGATGGTTGAGAAGTTAATTTGAAATTAGAGGACTTAATGCAGAGTCCTCCATGCTGTACGGTGCCCTGGCAGAAGATAAGGTGTTGTTCCTCAAATTTGCCTTCTGAATTGCTGCCACTCTGGAGGAGGCTGAGAATGGACATGTCAGAGGAGGAGTTGGTGGGGGTGGTGTGGGCGAGTTGAAATGGGCAGTGACCAGAAGGTTAGGCTGGCCTGGCGGAGATGCTCAGTGAAATAGTCACCTAATCTACCTTTGGTCTCACAGACATAGAGAAAACCACATTGGGAGCACCGGATGTAATAGACGAGGTTGGAGGAGATGCACCCCAAAGGACAGTTTAAGGCCCTGGATGGAGGTGAGGGAGGTGGTGTGTGGACAGGTGTTGCATCTTTTACGGTTACAGGGGAAGGTACCGGGAGGGTTGGAATGGTTGGTGGGGAGTGTGGCGCGAACTAAGGAGTGGCAAAGGGAATGGTCCTTGTGGAAGGCAGAGAGGGGTGGGGAGTGGATGATGTTCCGGGTGCTGGGGTCTGATTGGAGTTGGCGGAAGTGTTTGAGGATGACAATGTTAGATGCAGAGGCTGATGGAGTGGAAAGTGAGGACAAGGCGGACCCTATCTTTATTATGTTTGGGGAGGGGTGGTTTAGAGCTGTGGAGTGGGGAATGGAGGAGGCACAGTGGAGGACTGTCTGGATGACAGAGGGGGGAAAGAGTGTTGTTTGAAAAAGGTGGACATCTGGGACGCTTGGCAGTGGAACTGCTTCTTGTCAGAGCAGATGCGACGGAAGTGGAAGGATTCTGAAAACAGGATGGAGTTTTTGCAGGATACAGGGTGGGACGAGGTGTAGTCTAGGTAGCCATGAGAGTCTGTGGGTTTATAGCAAATGTCGGTCTGTGACCAATAAACACGCCATAGATGACGATAGGGCAGCTCTCATTAGAGAGACAGAGATAGCGAGACAGCTGGTGGTGGTTTAACCTGGAAGTCACCACACATCAGGCTAGGGGAGAGGTTGAGAAGGTGGCACCTTCATGGTAACCTTATCCATCAGGAATTGGAACCGTGCTGCTTCCATCTCTCTAAATCACAAACCAGCCAACTGAGCTAACTGACCCCTCATTTGTAACTTAGGCTGATACCAATTAGAAAGATAGGTGGCAGTGAATCTACACAGGGCACCCCAGATAGTGCTGACCAAGGTGTTATAAGACAAAGATTTATTGATTTGCATTATGATCATACTCAACGCATCCACAGCTCCCTGCGGTACAAAATTCCAAAGATCCACAACACTTTGAGAAGACATTTCTCCCCATCACAGGAACAAGTGGCTGACCCCTTAAGCTGGACTTCCCAGCCAAGGGTAGCATTGACTCAGAGTTCAGTCATACAGTCATAGAGTCAGAAAGTCCTACAGCATGGAGACAGGCCCTTCGGCCCAAACTGGTCCATGCCAACTAAAATGTCAATCCACGCTAACTCTATTTCCCTACACTTGGCCCACATCCTTCTAAACCTTTCCTATCCATGAATTCGTCCAAATGCCTTTTAAGTGTTGTTAATGTACCTGCACCAAGCACTTTCACTGGCAGCTCATTCCTTATGTGTTTTCCCCCTCAGGTTGCCATGTATTCTTTCCCCTCTCACCTCAAACTGATGCCCTTCTAGTCTTCAATTCCCCAACCCTGGGAAAAAGACTGAGTGCATTCACCCAATCCATGCCTCTCATGATCTTATATACTCCTGTAAGATCCCCCCTCAGTCTCCTACACTCTAAAGAAAGATGTCCTAGCTTGTCCAAAGTCTCACTATAACTCAGTCCCTTGAGTCCTGGTGACATCCTTGTAAATAGTTTCCTTATGAATTTCAGATGTTTCAATGGAATTTCTTCATTTTCTCCTAAACTCTGACATATATTGACCTAATCAACAATTTATCTTTCCACGTTTGTTTCATATCACTGGTTACCAACTGCTGATATTTGAAGGACAACTTAGCAACTGATATAACATGGAGGCACATTGAATGGATTATAGCAAAAAAAAAGTTTGTTTCTCGCAGCATGGTTCAAATGATTCCAAGTAACTGCCTCAGTTCACTTTTGAATATTTCATTCTAGTTATCAACCAATGTGGATATTCTGACTGAGGCAAAGACTGAAAACAAGGATGGAAACTCTTTGAGTTGTGAATGGGTCTTGTTAACCACTTGGGACCTGGTGAGACTGGCATGCTACCTCTTGTAGGATGATGCACCAAACAACATGCCAATCAGGCAGTGACATGGCCACAATGGCCCATGGGGAAAGACAGCTCCAGGTCTTTGATTGGTTCATGTTTTCTGCAATGTCCCAGACAAGGCCATGACTGCTGGAACAGAGTCCCCTGATTGTGCAGGAGACCCAAAGGTGAACAAAATTGGGGGAGGGTATTCCCAGATTGGAGGTCAATCAGACAGTGGGGGGCAGGTATTGCAATGCCAAAAAACAAGGGCAAGGATTTGGCCCCATAGGCCTTGACCAATGTTCAGCCCTTCAAAATTAAGCACTGATTGTTTCTGCTTGAGGGATCCTTTTGACTTCCCCCAACTGAACTGAGGTGACAAATTGTCTACACAGCAGCAGCTATCAGACACATAGCACAGCGATAGACCTAACTGGAGCTGGATTAGTCAGTGGGATGAAGTCCTTAAGACCTTCTTAGTTGGCCACTTTCAAAAGGCCTGGACTGGCGACTGGTTGGGTGTACAGAGGTGGGTTGAACATGGACCTTCCTGCTTGCATTTTAATTCTACTGAATGTGTGGAGATGGTGGGGTTTGGGTACCTCACCACCCAACATAATTAAGTGCCCTCCCTACCTCCAAGCTCATCACTTCCAACAACAGAAAGTTCCAGAACATAACTCCGATCTCTGTTGTTCCAAGCACCACCCCGTCACCTATCTCTCCCCCCAGCACCACTCACCAACGCTGACCACATCCAGCCTCTCCAACACCCAGATATTTAATAGTTGAAGATTATTGCCGCAGTTTGCTGGTTCCTGCCAACAAATTGTTCACTCCCAACAACCAGCCCGGCAGTGAATCTGAGCAGCAACAGCCTGTGTTACTGGAAGAATATCTGATTATCTGAAACTGGTCATTAAGATTGTCCATATCTCCCATATCCCCCACTCTCTGGATTTGGGACTTGCTCACACCAATAAGTGTTCCTTTGAGTGGTGAGAAGGGACCAGTCCACACAGGTTACCCAATCTCTGTCTTGTTATGTGGCCACATTATCCACAGGGTGGGTCACATCAGCTAAGCTCCTGGCCAATAGTGACACCCCCACATTGCTAATGGAGTCCTGGTGGATCATGTTGCAGTTAAAGATCAAATGGGGGCAATCAGGCCTCCAAAGAAGTGGGTAAAAATAAGATACTTCAAGCATTGACCTTAATGAATAATCACCAATGGAATCAGAACTGATTTGCTTTCAAACAAAGGTTGCCAATATTCAAGGTGGAAATTCCATTAAGCTTTCATCAATCTGTTTTGTTTGTACACGATTGTTGAAACATTGGGTCTAATTTTCCCCTCGCTGGTGTGGCATGAACAATGATCAGACGACAAAATATTGGAGCTAAAATAGATCATTCAGCCCATCGAGTCTTCTCCACTATTCACTGAGATCACGGCCGATCAGATAATCCTTAAAACGACTCTCCCCTTTTTCCCCAGAACTCATGATCCTCTGACTGATTAAAAATCTGTCTCGTTCAGCTGTGAATTTAATTAATGACTGAGTCTTGATGGCCCTCTACATCAGACCTAGAGCGTGTGTGTTATTTCAAGTAAATGGCCCCGTGTGAAAGTGAAAGGAGATCTGTCCTTAGTGGGGTAAAGGGGAACGACAGTCAATCAGGGGTACTGCCATCATCAGTCAAGGGGTTTGTCCTGTTGCAGGGCAGGGGTTTGGCTATGATCAATCAGCAACTAGGTCCTACCAGAGCCTGGGGAGGCTAGTCCTGACTGTCCAACGATTGGACCACAGTCAGTCCTGCAAGTCCAGTGTAACCAGCCCAGAGGTTACAGGTAGGGCAGTCAGGGGTGTTGTGGAGTTATCACCCTGGGGAGATTAGCCAGTTTCTCATGCAGTGACAGAAGTCACACGACACCAGGTTATTTTAAATCACGAGCTTTCGGAGCGCTGCTCCTTTGTCAGGTGAAATCACTTCTCCTGACAATTAAACAGTGCTCTGAAAGTGTCTTGTGACTTCTGACTTTGTCCACCCCAGTCCAACACTGGCTCGTCCACATCATGCAATGAGACAAAGGGATGGGTTGAATATGGTGGAAATGGATTCAAAGGTTATTCATGGTGATGCAGAGGCAGAAGAGGTGGCGAGTTGTCCCCAGTGATTGCGTGGTAATGTGCGAGGGGCAAGTGAGTGTGAATGCTAGAACGGGCATGATGCATTAACTTATGCCGCGCAATAGCGAGGGCTGTAGGCCATCAGCCTGGAGGATAGGAGTGTGCAGTAACTGAGTTGAAGTGACTGGCGCCCCTGTGAGTGTGAGATAGCAGATGGAAGCTGGTGGCACATACCCTGGCACAGAAGATCATTATAGCTAGTAGGAACTGCCGATGCTGGAGAATCTGAGATAACAAGGTGTAAAGCTGGATGAACACAGCAGGCTAAGCAGCATCAGAGGAGCAGGAAAGCTGACGTTTCGGGTCTCGACCCTTCTTCAGAAATGGGGGAGGGGAAGGGGGCTCTGAAATAAATAGAGAGAGAGGGGGAGGCGGATGGAAGATGGATAAAGGAGCAGATAGATAGAGAGGAGACGGCTAGATCAAGGAGACGGGGATGGAGCTCGTAAAGATGAGTGTAGGTGGGGAGTTAGGGTGGGGGTTGGTCAGTCCAGGGAAGATGGACAAGTCAAGAAGGCAGGGATGATGCTGGTAGGTAGGAGGTGTGGGTGGGGATGAGGTGGGAGGAGCGGATAGGTGGGAGAAAAGACGGACAGGTCAGGGAGGCAGGGACGAGCTGGGCTTGTTTTGGGATGAGGTCGGAGGCAGGGAGATTTTGAAGCTTGTGAATAACCTTTTCTTCTCCTGCACGGCTGGACACCCTCCTTCACCTGGTGTGCAGCGCTGCCCCAGGCTGTAATCTGTGCCTAGCATGGCCTGGTCAGGTGACTATGGCCTTCAGCTGGAGAAAAGACTGCTCTCCTCACCCCCACTTGCTCCATTAAAACCCTCCATGTCCCTGTCTCTGAGGCTGTGACAAAGATTTCCTTTCCTCTGCGCCATGTTCTGAGGGTGGGGAGAGACATGAGCACGATGGACGGTGCGAGGGATTGGGTCTGGCTCACAGCAGTGTGCAGCAACAGTTTAAATGTGCAGCCACGGGTGTGAAAGCAGGCAGGTCCAGGCACGGCCTTGCACTTCTGACTCCCCTGCTGAGCGCTTCGAGCTGCGTGATTCTCTGACAGAGCTGCCCAAGAGCATGACTGCTCAGTTAGTGAGGTGAAGAGTGGAAGATTGCTTGAGAAGAGTCACACAGAGCCAGGGTGAAATAAGGGTCATGAATCTCACTTGACAAAACACTTCAAGTGAAAATCAGAATATTCCACCCTTGAGCTCAGGAGATATTTTCAACAAGAAACTAATCATTGAGAATGTTGGGTGTTTGCAAAACATAATATTCACACACCAGGACCAGTTAGCCATAGTTATTGAGAATCAGATTCATACTTCAATTAAGGTCCTTTATCAACCATATTGGGGTTAGATATAAACCAAGAGAGGGTTTAGTGAATTAAATGTGTTCTAAGGTAGGCCATCATAACCAGTTAGGCATACTGCAGCACTCAGTCTAGATAATAACGAAATAAGTGATTGAGTATTGAGATATGTTGGCTGACATGCAAAATGCTGGAAACCATTCTCAGACATGATCAGAGAGGAATAGATCTTGTCACAGTGAATTTTCACAATGTAATTAATGCAACGTTGACATGTTCTGGGCTCTGTGATACATGCTTCCAAGTGAACACTTTGAACTAATGGACAGAAGAATTATTGGAAAGATATGAAAATGGAACAGCTGAATCTTTGATCTTCATGTTTGTTCTTTGATCTTGTTAATTGAGTGCTTTAATGTTGAAGCAGCTTCAGCTCCAAGAGGTGCCAAGTACACTTTAAACTGAAATGAGTTGTGTTATTATTTGTAGGACAAGAAACAATCTGTGAGAGATGTACAAACATGTCAGGAAATGTAGTCATTTCAGTGACACAATAGTGTTCTCTTGAGATGTAACACTTTGATTTCATATTTGGGATCCAGAGGACTGCAGTATGGAATACCAAGAACTGTGGCCAGTTACTACAACTTGTGTTGGTATAGCACCATTAGCATAACAAAGTGTCCTAGGAAGCTTCCCAGAGACATTATAAAGCAAGCAAGAGTCATTTGAGAAGTTGTTGGGGAGAATTTCTGCTTTTGGAAGAGGGAATTTGAAGGGTGGGAATGGCATTTAATTAGGCAAGGCAGTGGTGTACCCAATACCCACCCTCCATATTCCAGCCTCTCCAAGAATTAAGATCTAGGCAGGAAGGCCCCTCTTTCACTTTCCCAATTTGCCACCAGTTGAAGACCTTAAATGGCCTATTCATGAGTTTGTAAGGGCATCATCCAACTGCCACTCAACCCCGTTGCTAGTGGGCCTTGCATCATGCAATGCCCCTGACGGGTAAAATTGTCTGGATTGCTTGTCATTGTGGGACGGACGATGGTTGGGGAGGGGTGATGGAATCTGCCAATCAAAGGTCTGATCATGACTCTGGACATGATAAAGTGGATGGAGGGACTTGATAATAGACACCACCACCCCACTTTGTCCTGGTGCCTGACACCGCTGTCCCCTCTCCATGTGACACCCCCACACCCCACCAAACCCACATTGCATAGTTGTGACCCAGGGCCTCCAAGATGTTGGGGCTTTGTCGGGGGCAGGGTTGCGGGGTGGGGGGTGTGGTATGGATGTCATCCAGTAGCAGACACATCCTCCTCAATGATGCCGCTGTGTGCAGTGCATTGTCTCTGGTCAGGGGCAGCTGTTGCTAGGTGAGGCCTCCACCACTGGATCTAGTGGGCTGCCAGCAGCTTCTCCACTGTCTGGGGGATGGTCCAGTAAGAGGAGCCAGTGAGGGCCTCTCAGCCTTCCAGGCAATTGGCAAGACTCTCGCCACCACAACCAGCATCCACTCCAGTGAGGCAGACATACAGGTCCATTCTGAGAAGTTTTGTAGAGGAGGAGGGAGAGTAGGAATGTGAAGAGGTTTAGTGAGGAAGTTCCAGTGCTTAGAACCTTGGCAGCTGAAGGTATAGAACAAAGAACAAAGCAGGAACAGGCCCTTCAGCCCTCCAAGCCGATGCCGACACATTTTGCCCTTCAGACTAAAACTGTCTTCATTTACAGGATCCATATTCCTCTATTTCCTTTCTATTTATGTTGTTCATCCAGGTGCTTCTTGTGTCTGATTGCACTACATCTTCTGGCAACACGTTCCAGGCACTCAGCTCCCTTTGCCTGAAAAACTTGCCTCGCACACCTCTTTGAAACTTCTTCCCCTTCCCCTGCCCCACTCCCTGCATCTTGAACCTGTGTCCCCTAGTCTTTGACTCCTCCACCCTGGGAAAAAACCTCATACCTTCCACTCTATCCATGCCATTCACAACCTTATAAACCTTACATCGGATTGCCCCTCAAACTCTTGCTTTCCAGTGAAAACAAACCCTGTCTATCCAACTTTTCTTCATTGCTAAAATCCCCCATACCAGGCAACATCCTGGTAAAACCTCTCCTGTTCCATCTTCAAAGCATCATTATCCTGCTGGTGGTGTGGTGACCAGAACTGTACGCAATATTCAAAGTGCGGACTAGCAAAAGTTCTATAAAGCTCCAGTGTAACTTGTCTGTCCTTATACTCAATGACCCCTTCAATGAAGGCAAGCTTACCATAGGCTTTCTTTTACTGCCTTATCTATCTGCACTACCATCTTCAGTGATCTGAGGACCTCCACAATGAGATCCCTCTGCATTTTAAAAAAATTATTCATTTTTGTGGGGCATGGGTGTCACTGGCTGGCCGGCGTTTTATGCCCATGCCTCGTTGACCTTGAGAAGGTGGTAGTGAGCTGCCTTCTCGAACCGCTGCAGTCCACCTGCTGTGGGCTGATCCACAATGCCATTAGGGAGGGAATTCTGGTCACCACACTACCAGAAGGATGTGGATGTTTTGAAGAGGGTACAGAAAAGGTTTAACAGGATGTTGCCTGATATGGGGGATTTTAGCTATGAAGAAAGGTTGGATAGACTGGGTTTGTTTTCACTGGAAAGCAGGAGGTTGAGGGCTGACCTGATCGAAGTTTATAAGATTGTGAATGGCATGGACGGAGTGGAAAGTATGAGGTATTTTCCCAGGGTGGAGGAGTCAAAGACTAGGAGACTCAGTGACAATGAAGCAACCGTGATGTATTTCCAAGTCAGGGTGGTGAGTTGCTTGGAGGGGAACTTAAGTGCGGTGCTGTCCCAATACACATGCTGCCCTGGTCTTTCTAGGTGAAAGTGGTCATGGGTTTGGAAGGTGCTTTCTGAGGATCTTTGGTGAATTTCTGCAGTGCATCTTGTAGATGTTGCACACTGCTGCTACTGAGTGTCGGTGGTGGAGGGAGTGGATGCTTGTGGACGTGATGCCAATCAAGCGGGCTGCTTTGTCCTGGATGATGTCAAGTTTCTCGAGTGTTGTTGGAGCTGTACTCATCCAGGCAAGTGGGGAGCATTCCATCACCCTCCTAACTTGTGCTTTGTAGATGGTGGACAGGCTATGAGGGATCAGGAAGTGAGTTACTCACCATAAAATTCCTAGCCTCTGACCTGCTCTTGTAGCCGATGGCCTGGTGGTATTACCACTGGGTTGTTAATCCAGAAACCCAGATAATAGTCTGAGGAACCAGGTTCGAATTCCACCACAGCAGGTGGTGGAATGTGACTTCAATAAAATACCTGGAATTAAAAATCCAATGATGACCGTGAATCCATTGTTGGTTGTTGGGAAAAACCCATCTGGTTCACTAATGACCTCTACGGAAGGAAACTGCCACCCTTGCCTGGTCTGGCCTACATGTGACTCCAGACCCACAGCAATGTGGTTGACTCTTAACTGCCCTCTGGGCAATTAGGGATGGGCAATAAATGCTGTCTAGCCAGCGATGCCCTCATTCTGTGAATGAATGAAGAATAAAGCCACTGTGTTTATGGGGTGAGTCCGTTGAGTTTCTGGTCAATGATAATCCCCAGGATGTTGATAGCGGTAACACCATTGAGTGTGAAGGGGCGGTGGTTAGATTGTCTCTTACTGGTGATGGTCATAGCCTGGCATTTGTGTGGGGTGAGTGTGGCCACTTGTCAGCCCAAGGTTGGATATTGTCTAGATCCTGTTGCATTTGAACACTGACTGCTTCAGTATCTGAGGAGTCGCGAATGGTACTGAACATTGTGCAATCATTGGCAATCATCCCTACTTCTGACCTTACAATGGAGGGAAGGTCATTGATGAAGCAGCTGAAGATAGTTAGGCCTGGGATGCAACGCTGAGGAACCCCTGCAGAGATGTTCTGGAGCTGTGATGACTGACCTCTAACAACTGTGACCATCTCCTATGTGTCAGGCATGACTCGAACCACTGGAGAGTTTGCCCCTCTGCATATCAATACTCCTAAGGGTTCTGCCATTCACTGTATAATTTCCATCTGTACTCTAACTTCCAAAATGCATCACCTCACATTTGTCTGGATTAAACTCCATCTGCCATTTTTCTGCTCATGCCTCCAGCTGATCTATATTCCTAGATAGTAGGAACTGCCGATGCGGGAGTCTGAGATAACAGGGTGTGGAGCTGGAGGAACACAGCAGGCCAGGCAGCATCAAAGGAGCAGGAAAGCTGACGTTTTGGGTCTGATTCGGAAGAAGGGTCCAGACCCGAAACATCAGCCTTCCTGCTCCTCTGATGCTGCTTGGCCTGCTGTGTTCTTCCAGCTCCACACCTTGTTATCTCTGATCTATATTCCTGCTGGGCCCTCTGACAATCGTCCTCACCATCCACAACTCCACTAATCTTTGTATCGTCCGCAAACTTACGAATTAGACCAGTTATGTTTGCCTCAAAAATCATTTATGTAACCCTCAAGCAGCAAAGGTCTCAGCAGTGGGCCTTGTGGAACACCACCAGTCACAACCCTCCATTCTGAAAAGCTTCCTTCTCCTGCTACCGTTTATCTCCTATGCTGAAGCCAGTTTTATATCCATCTTGTTAGCTCACCCCTGATACCACATGGTTTTACCTTTTGTACTCGTCTGCCATGAGGGATCTTGTCAAAGACTTTACTGAAGTCCATGTAGACATCACCAACCTCCTTTTCCTCATCAACCATCTTCATCACCTCTTCAAAAAATTCACTCAGGTTAGTGAGGCACGATCTCCCCTGCACAAAACCCTACTGTCTGTTGTTAATAACTCCTTTTGCTTCTAAATGCATGTAGATTTCATCCCTGAGAATCTTTTCGATCAATTTCCCTACCACCGATGTGACGCTCACAGGCCTGTAATTTCCTGGATTATCCCTGCTACCTTTCTTAAACAATGGGACAACATTGGCTATTCTCCAGTCCTCTGGGACCTCACCTTTGGCCAAAGAGGACAGAAAGATGTCTTCCAATGCTCCTGCAATTTGTTCTCTTGCCTTCCTCAATATTCTGGGATAGATCCCATCAGGACTCGAGGATTTGTCTACCTTAATACTATTTAGGACATACAACACCGCTTCCTTTTTAATAGCAACTTGGCTTAGAAACGCTATAGTCCCTTCCCTGAGATCATCTTCCACCAATTCCTTCTCTTTGGTGAATACCAGCAAAATGTCATTGAGGACTTCACCTACTTCTTCCGTCCATCGATAGTGAAAGGATTGCAATCACTGATGATCAAGAACTGGAAATTAGAGGAATGGAGAGATCTCAAAGGATTACAGGGTTAAAAGAGATTATAGAGATAAGGAGGAGCCAGGACATGAAGGGATTTGGAAGCGAGGGTGAGAGTTTTAAAATTGAGGCTTTGTTTAATCGGGACTCAGCGTAAGTCAGCAAGGACACGAGTGTTGGGTGAATGGCATTTGATGTAAATTAGAACAGATGCAGCATGCTTTGGATAACCTCAAATGTTATACAGTCGTATAAACAAGGAACAGACTGGGTCCTTCAAACCTGCTCCGCCATTCAATAGGATCAGGGCTGATCTGATTTTAACCACAACACTACATTCCTGCAAACCTCCATGAATCTTACATCCCCTTGGTAATCAAGGCTATCCACCTCTGCCTTAAAAATATTTAAAGATTTAGCACCCATCGCCTTTTGAGGAAGGGAATTCCAAAAACTCACAACCCTCTGGGAGAAAAAGGTTTCCTTATTCTCTGTCTTAAATGTGTGACTCCTTAATTTTAAACTATGACTGCTTAGGTTCTCCCACAGGAGGAAACATCCTTCCCACATCCACCTGGTATAGTCGCTTCAGGATCTTATACGTTTCAATTAAATCACTTTCAAAACTCCAGTGGATACAGCCCTAGCCTGTCTGACCTTTCTTCATAAGGCTACCCCACTATGGGGTACAGATTGTAGGAAGTCAGTCTGGAGTGGATTGGTTTATACTAGTCTATAGGTAATGAAAGCATGGGCAAGCATTTCAGCAATGGAAGACCTGAGGTAGTGACTGTGATGAGCAATATTATAGGGGTAGATATGGACAATTTTAGGGGTAGCATAAACAGCTGATAGACAAACTTGAAGCCAAATTTGATTACTAATAAAAGCTGTATAATTGGGAAATTTAATTTTGCATGGATCAGAATTTTGCATTAAATGTTATGGAGCCATATTTTACTAAATTTGAAATTTGAATCTTGTTTAAAGATATTTTAACGAAGGTCTGTAGCTCGGGTTGCAGTCGGAGTTGTTGGTTGTTTCACCGAGCTAACTGGTTTTCATGCAAACATTTTGTCTCCCTTCGAGGTGACATTGTCAGTGGTGTGTAGCCTCTGTTGAAACGCTGTTGTTCTGTCCCGCTCTGAATTTATATGATCCAGTCTGTCACAGAAGGCAGTCTTGTTTCTGGTTTTGTACCATACTGGTACGTAGATGGGGTCTATTTCAACATGTTTGTTAATTTCATTGATGGATGAAAACCAGGAATTCTCATCCTTGTCTTTGCCTCAGTCCCAGTCAAATTGATTTCCTCATGTGTCAGAGTGTATTGAAACGAGGGAGAGTTGGTTGTTCATGCATCCTGGTGGTGAGTTTCCTGCTCATCTGTCCTATGTAGTGATTCTCATGGTTGTTGAAGGGAGACAAAACATTTGCATGCAAACCAGTCATCTCGGTGAACCAACCAACAACACCTTGTTTAGAGACATATAATACCAGTCAGTTAGTTCCGTTTTGGTTGGACAGTTGGCTTGTGATGTAGAATGTTTCCAACAGTGTGGGTTGAATTCCTGCATCCTCAGGTCTTCCATTGCTGAAATGCTTGCCCATGCTTTCATTACCTATAGACTGGTATAAACCAATCCACTCCAGACTGACTTCCTACATTCTGGACCCCATAGTGGGGTAGCCTTAGGAAGAAAGGTGCTCAGGCTAGGGCTGTATCCACTGGAGTTTTGAAAGTGATTTAATTGAAACGTACAAGATCCTGAAGCGACTATACCAGGTGGATGTGGGAAGGAGGTTACCATGAAGGCCCCCCTTCTCTCTCCCCCCTCACCTGAGGCGTGGTGACCCTCAGGTTAAATTCCCACCAATCGTCTCTCTCTAATGAGAGAGAGCAGCCTATGGTCTGGTAAGACTATGGTGACTTTATATCTTCACTAGTAGCAAGCAATTAATTTTGGTTGGTTTCCTTGATTGTTACCACTTTTCAAGTACAATTTCAAAGAACATCTCTACCTTCTCTCCAGCTTTTTCTTTGTCAAGGGGAGCAGGGTTCAAACTCTACCTCAAACTTCACAGGCAACATTTCATTTGACTTGCTCAATGTGTTTTAATTGTCACCTGAAAATGGTTTTGTAGATTGAAATTGTATGGTTGGATGACCATTGCATTTATCTGGAATCAACACTAAATAAGTATGTGGATTAGTTCATTCAATGTTTATTCTCTCATTGTTCATGCAGGTTCTTCGGTCTCCATTTTGCTTCCAATAAGTGGTCACATTGAATGAATCAGAGTTGACAAACCTGCTGCAGAAATACGGTGGTCTGTATTTTGGACCAAGTTTTCAATACTTTATCTGCAGTTTCTGCTTTAGGGCAGCATTTAAAAGTGGCCAAGTAATTTGGGTTCCAAAGAAGAGAGATACCAGACTTGGAACATTGACTCTGTTTCTCTCTCTCCTGATACTGTCAGACCTGCTGAGTTTCTCCAGCGCCCTCTGTGTTTGTTTCAATTAATTTGGGACTTAATCAGGGTGAACCTTTGTGTAAGAGGTCAAATCCCAAATTCTGCTCACTGGTGATGATCTCTGACAAATCACGCAAGTCAAGATGGGGAGACAATGGCCTAGTGGAATTATTGCTGGATGGCTAATCCAGAGACCCAGATGACATTCTGGGGACCAGGTTCAAATCCCACCACGGCAGGTGGTGGAATTTGAATTCAATAAAAAATATCTGGAATTAAGAATTTAATGGAGACCATGAACCCATTGTTGATTGTCGGGAAAAACCCATCTGGTTCACTAATGTCCTTCAGGGAAGGAAACTGCCATCCTTACCTGCTCTGGCCTACATGTGACTTCAGGCCCACAGCAATGTGGTTGACTCTGAACTGCCCTCTGAGCAATTAAGGATGGGAAATAAATGCTGCCTGGCCAGCGATGCCCTTGTTCCATGAATGAATAAAAATAGACAACTTGCCTGTCATGTCTTAGGTTGCTTTTGGGGAACACTGTTTCCAGAAATAGGAGCTTTTCAAATAAGGACCAATTTTTCCACACTGTAGGCATGCAGAAAAAAAAAACAATTGAATGAGATACTAGGGGGTTCGGTGTCAGGGGAACTATTATGAGTAAACGTCATTGCTGTCCAGCAAGGACAAGTGAGGCGAGAGAAGAAGGCTTGAGAAATACCTGTGATAGGTATAATTTTCCCAGAGTGTGATAGGAGTGGTAATCCTTGCCTTCAGGCAGTGCAGTTTGCAAATCCATAGCTTCATTCTGGCAGTTTCTGAATGAGGGTGCCTTGCACGTAAGAGCCCCATGTCGCACTGTTGGATTTTCTATCCTGTTTCGAATAGATACACTGTGAGCTGCAAGCTGCAATGTAGTTCACAATGTACTCTGCTAACGGAAATGGTTAAACATCCATTATTATTCACGTTGTTTATGAAGGATGCAAGGCTGATCTCATCCCTGATGAGAGCAATTTTGGTTTGCATGTAATCTCAGCACTTTGCACAAATGAACCCGCCCACTGGCACAGCCATTCGCAGGATTCATGGCTGCTTCTGAACAATTCCATCACTAATTGTTCATCAAGGCTCATCATTGCTGTAATACTGGAGCACAGGATGAAGTGGCTACAGCTGTCTCATTAATGTGCTTGTCCCGGATGAGACTTCTCGTCAACCTCTGCTAATGCTTGTTTTTGCAGTGTAAACAAACTGTTTCTAGTTTACCATCAGGGACTACTTTGCTGGTATGTCAATAAGGCAGGGACTACTTGGCTTGTTTCAATAAGGCAGATGCAATTCCTTTATCATTTTTATTTGCTCCTGCACCCACAACATCCCAAACCCACCTCCTGTACCTCAGCTAATTTTTTCGATCTAAGAAATGCACCCTTGTCATCCCAGCCATGGTTATTGCTTGGTAGCCATGATGTGGAGGTGCTGGTGTTGGACTGGAATGGACAATGTCAGAAGTCACATGACAATAGGTTATAGTCCAACAGGTTTATTTAAAAACACAAGCTTTTGGAGCACTTCAAAGGTGAAGTCACCTCACAATGAAGCAGCATTTCGAGAGCTTGTGATTGCAAATAAACCTGCTGGACTATAACCTAGCATTGTGTGACTTCTGACATTGCACACTAGACCAGATCAGTAAATATTTTGATGCTTTTAGCTTTGCTTTCATGCCAGTTGTGCCTCAGCTGGTGGGTCTGTTGTACTTGAGTCACAAGATTTCACAGTCAAGTCACAGCAGTCCAGAATTTGAGGGCATGAATCAAGGCTGACAGTCTTGTACATTACTGAGAGAATGCCATGTTGATGAAGGTGTTGCTCATTGGGTGAGGTGTCAAACTGAAGCCTATGTGCTATCTTGAGTGGATGTGAAGGATCCCAGGGCGCTACTCTGAGCAAGAGCAGGGGTGCTGTATGCAGTGTCCTGACTAATTTTTATCCTTTACTCAACAAAACGGAAACAGCTTAACTAGAAAACAAACAATTGGAAAATTCATCTTTGACCTTTGGAGATGATCAAAATTTAGTTCCAGAAGTTTGCAACTTCCCGGAGATAATTTACTCAACATCCTATGTACATTCTGTATGCAGCACTACATGCCTCCTGCAGGAGCTTCCTTTAAACATTTCCAGCATATCTGTTTGCATTGCGCAAGTCAACATGTTATTCCCAAAGTCAATAATCCTGTGCGTAGTTAAAGAACAACCTCTTGCCGTTTAGTTTGGCTCTACAAACATAGAAACATAGGAACTTGGCGCAGAAGTAGGCCATTTGGCCCTTCGAACCTGCTTCACCATTGAATACTATCATGGCTGATCAGGCAGTTTAGTATCCCACTCCTGCTTTATCTCCGTATCCCTTGATCCCTTTAACTGTAAGGGCCACATCCAGCTCTGTCTTGAATATGTCTAACAAACTGGCCCCAACATCTTCATGTGTTGGGAATTCCACAGGCTCACAACTCTGAGTGAAGAAATTCTTCCTCATCTTAGTCCTGAATGGCTTTCCCCTTACTCTTAACCTCTGACCCCTAGTTCTGGACTTCCCCAACATCAAGAACGTTCTTCCCACATCTAGCCTATCCAGTTCCATCAGTCCTGGCAACTTGTACATCTGGGAAGACGTGATATTTAAGAGCATCCAAGCACTCTGTAGTTTTCTCCTAAAATTTCACACCTACAGTTTTGCTCGAAAATCATTTTGAACTATCCTGTCATTTGCATTGTCTGCTTGTGATAAATCAGCATGCTGCCTTGCAAAGCTCATTTTCAAATTCATAGATAATACAAATTAAATAATGTTGGAATGCTTCTTATTCTTTACCTTTATTTGTGAGCTCTGCACAGTGTGAGGCCCCCATATCACATGAAGAGGACTAAACTTTGTTAACAAGAGTATTTAAGATTTCAGCTTAACTGGATGTAAAAGATTCCAGGGCACTACTCTGAGCAAGACCAAGGGTGATATATGCAGTGTCCTCATCAATATTTATCCCTCAATCAACAAAACAAAATAGGATCAGTTAGAGATAAAAGGTACTGCAGATGCTGGAGAATCCGAGGTAACAAGGCATGGGGCTGGATGAACACAGCAGGTCAAGCAGCATCATAGGAGCAGGAAAACTTGAGGTTTCGGGCCTAGACCCTTCATCAGAAAATCAGTTGGTCATTATCACATTGCTGTTTGTGGGAACTTTATTCTGGTAGGGTATAAACAAATCATGTTGAATTACAATTGCCTTCTGTAACTGAGTTCTAGATCCCACAGCTCTCAATTCTTTCAAAGAGTCCATACAGACACAATGGGTCAAATAGCCTCCTTCTGTGTTACGATTCAGTAAACTTTAACTTCCTGAAGGCACAGAATTGTGTTGAGAAATCTCTCCACAGTGCAAGCAAGAAAAATTGCACTTTCATAGCACATTATACAACCTCATGATATCTCAAAGCACTTTGCAAAGCAATGAACTTTATGAAGTGTCTTCATGGTTGTCATGAAGGAAATGGTGTAGCCAATTTGCCCCCAGCAAGCAAGCTCCCACAAACTCTACTGGAGTAATGACCATTTTGCAGATGACATAAAAACAGGTGGAGGGCCAGGTAGTGTTGAGGAAGCGGGGAGGTTACAGAAGGGCTTGGACACTTGGAGTGTGGGAGAAGAGGTGGCAGGTGGAATACAATATGGGAAAGTGTAAAGTTTTTCTAAATGCGGAAAGGCTTCAGAAATCTGAAGCATAAAGGGACTTAAGAGTCCTAGTTTAGGATTCTCTTAAAGTTAACAAGTAGGTTCAGTTAGCAGTTAGGAAGGTAAATGCAATGTTAGCATTCATTTCCAGAGGGCTAAAATACAAGAGCAGGAATATACAGCTGAGGCTGCATGAGGCTCTGGTTAGACCACATTTGGAATATTGTGAGTAGTTTTGGAAAGGGTATGCTGACATTGGAGACAGTCCAAAAGAGGTTTATAAGAATGATCCTAGGAATGAAGGGCTTGTATATGAGGATTGGTTGAGGGCTCTGGGTCTGTACTCAATGGTATTTAGAAGGATAAGAGGAATCTCATTGAAACTTCAGAACAGTGAGAGTTCTGGATAGAGTGGGTGTGGAGAAGATGTTTCCATTGGTAGGGGAGACTGAGACCTAAGGCCACAACCTTGGAGTGAAGGAACAACCCTCAGAACTGAAATGAGCGGGAATTTCTTCAGCCAGATGTTGGTGAATCTGTGGAACTCATTGCCACAGAAAGCTGTGGAGGCCATGTCATTGAGTGTATTTAAGATAGAGATGGGTTGGTTCTTGATGAGTAAAGGGATCAAAGATTATGGGGAGAAGGCAAGAGAATGGGGTTAAGTAACATATCAGCCATAATCAAATGGCAGAGCAGATTTGATGGGCTGAATGGCCTAGTTCTGCTCCTACATCTTATAACCTTATGGACCAGATCATATTTATTTTGTGTGTGTGATAAGTAATGATGGTGGCAACCATTCCAAATTGGTGATATTTTAATCTATCGGTCTTTTCTTCATTTTACATTCACATTTCTGTATTTTCCAGTGGCATGGGAAGATCACTGGAAAGTAATCAGGAATGGGAACCTGAGTAATACTTTCCCATTTCCAAAGCCTGTGGACATTAAAGACGATTGGAATGACAGAGAAAAATCTTTCAACATACATTGCAAATTGAACCTGTGTTGTTACTGATCTGCATTTACGTATCAAGGTGTGGTGCTGGATGAACACAGCAGGCCAAGCATAGGAGCAGGAGATGCTGCTTGGCCTGCTGTGTTCATCCAGCCCCACACCTTGTTATCTCGGATTCTCCAGCAACTGCAGTACCTTTTATCTCTGCATTTATGTATCAAGTGGTTTGCACAGCCAACAGCCTAGATTTTCTGATTGATGTTATTTTAACATGGGCATTAACCCATTTTAAAATAAATGGGCTAACACTGGTGTTAAAATGAAGCTAAATGGGAAAATGTAGGCTAATGATGTTTACAGGATTAACTTTCAAATTATTTTTAAAAGGGAAGGAACTGAACGGTTCTCAGGTGAAAACGTTCCAATACTTGTTCAAATTAACAGGTGCCAAGAGAATAATGGTTTGTCTTCCTCCCAGTCTTCCGAGCTTCTCATAAAACCACAGTTATTAAGATTAAGACGAAACATTTGGGAATGGAGGTCTGTATAGTTAAGGAAGCAATAAAAGTGAATTGAAAAACTGCTAGCAACTTGCCAAGTCCACTGTAACATTTTTCAAAAGTTGTTTAAATATTTTAAATCAAATCTTGTTTAATATTTAATCTCAAAGTATGCAGAAAAATTGTAATTCAAATGAGGCACCTAAGTAACAGGAATACTGAGCGAGGGATGTATTCAAGTCAAATAGATTTCCCATCAATGATGGGAAATAAAAATGTATCCAAAACCTTTCCTGGTTGGTTTTCCTCGATTGTACATTGTTTGAAAGGTAATGTTTAACTTGCAAAAGACCAGAATACCTACACATTCAACATTTTACAACCAATGTGTTTTTATTTATCAGATGTGTTTTTGTGTTTTTATTATGAGATAAGAAGATGTACCTGTGAAATATTATAAAAGAATATTCGCCATCTCCAATACCACAAAGAGGACAGTTTTGCGTCTACCTGAACTTACGACTTTTTTGTAGGCTGACCTTGAAGATTCAGAAATAAGCCTATTTGCTGTCATCAACATCTCTCCCATTCGTAATTGGTGTTCAGTTTGGCTTGCATTCTTCTCTCCTGAAGCCATTTGCTGAGTTTTGACTCCACAATTGTTACCTTTCATCCTTTCCTGTCCCGATTACATAAACCTGCATCGGGAATGTTAAGACCGTGGATAGTATTCTAGATGAGATTTCTGTCCTCGGAGTGTGTCAGTGGTGAAGGGACTGAATATTAAACATGGTGGGTGGGGTGCCAATCAAACAGGGCTGCTTTGTCCTAGATGATGTTGAGATTCTTGAGTTTTGTTGGAAATGCACTCATCCAGGCAAGTGACAGCATTCCATCGTGTTCTTTACTTGTACCTCATCTATTGTTCTTTCATAGCATCCCATATGGTCCCATCTCTAATTGGCCCCTCGATATAAATGACCCGGCTAGGGTCACATTACATGGGTCTGTAGGCAGTCCTTCTTCCTAAGGTGAGCCAGATGTGGTTTTTATAACAATGGCTTCAATTAGGCTAGCTTGTAATTCCAGATATTTATTGTATTCAAATTTTACTATCTGCTACAATGGGACTTGAGTTCACACACCACAGAACTTTAGCCTGCATTTCTGGATTACTAACCCAGTGATATTACTGCTACACTACTCTCTTCCAGATGGTGGGCAGGTATTGGGGAGACAGGAGGTGAATTACCCACCACAGACTTCCTAGCCTCACTCATCTTTGGAATTATTTTATGTCAGAAGGATGTGCATATTCAGCTACTGCGTAGGTTTGAGAGAAGTCAATAGACCTTTTTTTTGGTATCCAAGATGCTGGTAGAGTAGGGCACTCCAGCCAAAATTTGTCCGGTCCATCCATTTCTTTTTCTTTGTTTTTCTCTTTTCTCTCTTTTGTCCTTTCTCTTTTTTTCTTTCTTCTTGGCCTCGGACTCTCAGCCACAACGCCAAGTCAGCAAGGTGTCTCTCGGCCCGACGTGGGCGTCTCTCGGCCCGACGTGGGCGTCTCTCGGCCCGACGTGGAGGTCTCTTGGCCCGATGTGGTGGTCTCTCAGTCCGACGTGGTGGTCTTTCGGCCCGGTGTGGTGGTCTCTCAGCCCGACGTGGGGGTCTCTCAGCCTGACGTGGTGGTCTCTCAGCATGGCGTGGGGGTCTCTCAGCCTGGTGTGGTGGGCTTTCAGTCTGGTGTGGTGGTCTCTCAGAGGCCTAGCATGGTAGTCTTTTGACCATGAGTCTTTTGGCAGTATGTGGCGGTATCTCAGCCTGGGGTGGAGGTCTTTCAGCAGCCCATGTTGGTTTTTCGGCCCGGTGTGGCTTCAGTATGGATTTTTCATCTCTAGGGAATTCCAGAGTGGTCTCCCAGCCTCAAAAACCTCGAGGTGAAGCCTGATACGGTCTGGAGTCAAGGCCCAGTATGAACTGGAGGCTGGGTGCTGGTGTGGACTGAGTTGGAAAGACTGTTGTTCTAAATTTTTTTATTTCTCTATTTTCTAACTTATTCCGATGATCTGCAATGCTGGACTTTTTATGTCTTCATTTTTCTATTTTTTTTCCCTCAGGACTTGTACTGAGGAATCTGTACCTTTGTACCTAAGAGCCATAAATGATGACTTGTAAACTTTTCTCTACTCAACTGAGTACATGTGACAATAAAGCTAATTCAGTTCAATTCAATTTGGGGCTATGGTATAGAGCAGAAATATAAGCCATGATCCTTTTGAATGGTAGAGCAGCTGCAATGGGCAATAAACCTTATTCCTACTCCCAATCTTGGAGTTATAGAGATTCTAGGAGATCCAAACGTGCAAGGCATGACAAAAGTTCATATAGATATAGGGAAGAAAACCTGCCATCCTTATCTGGTCCAGCCTACATGTGGCCTCAGATCCACTGTAATGTGTGGTTCATTGTTAGGTCTTGATGAAGGGGAGACAATGGCATTTTGGTAATGTCACTGGACCAGTAATCCAGAGATCCTGGCTAATGTTCTGCTGATATGATGTGCAAGATTAGATGGACTGGCCATTCTAAATTGCCCATAGTGTCCAGGAATGTGCAGGTTAGGTAGGTTAGCCATGGAAAATGCAAGGTTACAGGGATAGGATTTGGGTGTGGATCTGGACAGGATGCTCTTCAGAGGATCTGTGTTGACTTGATGGGCCAAATGGTCTGCTTCCGGGCTGTAGACGTTCTGTGATTCTATATGGGTTTAAGTCCCACTGCAGAGATGGAGAAATTTGAAATAAATTTTTTTTAAAAATGTGGAATTAAAGCTAGCTTAAGAGTAATCATCTAACTACTGCCAACTGATGTGAAATGCCATCTCACATATTTTACCATCGGGAAATAAAGCTGCCATCCTTACCTGGTCTAGCATGCATGTGACTCCAGACCCAAAGCAATGTGGTTGACTCTTAATTGTCCTCTGAAATAGTTGGACAATCCACTCAGTTCAAGGGCAGTTAGGGATGGGCAACATATGCTAGTCTTTCCATTGACACCCAAGAATGGAGAGCAAACAAGATTAACTGAAGAAAATGGAAGAGTGGAGTGGTTTGTTCTGGTCTTAGCCCTTTGAATGCTAATGCTGCACCAGCACAATAAACAAGAACAAATGTTTAAACTTTATATGTACGTGGTTGGCTCCATGCCAAGGCAAATGTCTTTCCAGTGACTCTATGTTAATCATTGACTAAAACCTATCCAAAGCTCTTCAAACCAACAAAAACTTATTTTCAGCAGATGAAATGCTCAAGGTATAATCTAAGATAGGGGAAATTGGGGAATTTGGATTTTCTATGAAAAAATCAGGCTCAACCAGAGAGAAAACAAAAGTATCAAATGATTCATTAAATTGAAATGCTCCTATTGAGGAAGTGACTATGTACATTGACATTTCAATCAAAGGAAATGGTAACTTTTTTTTAAAAACTCAAACAGAAGTAATTAAAGGGAAACCCCCTCAACAAAAAAAATCCCAAACTTGTTTTTTGCTTCATGCTGCAGTGAGTCTTGTCACTTCTCTACGGGGTCAGTGTATCAGAGATCACACCCGGTTCTTCATCTGTCTGCTTACATCCAATAAAAAGTTTTAGTTGCAAAGCCAACTCTCCTTTCAAATCCATCGGGACTATTCAGTTGATGTTGTGGAATGAGATGATAGCAAGGAACGTATAATGGTAAGATAGTTCTTTGATAACAGTTGCCATGAAAAACACACCAATATTATTACTGACCCTGAGAGGATAATGGGTAACCACAAACATAAAATCTGTAGAAGTGGTTCACATTGAGTAGTTTTTGGCCACTTTTAGAGCTTTGAATCATAACAGATTAACGTGTCGATCTTGCTTTTGTGCATCTCCTGTACAGTCGTTACCTTGTGTGCCTCAGTCTGTCCAAGCACCCTGGGCTGTGTACGTCCGTATTTGTTATGATCTTGCACGCAAAACAAAACTTTTCACTGTACTTAGCTACATGTAACAACAATAAATCAACTCAAATCACATTCCAGCTCACTTATAAAATTATGATATTTTGCCAGAATAAAGTACCTTGAAATGCTTTGCACCTTAAATGCGCAATGTAAGTGCGGGTGGTGGCTATTGTAACTGAGTATTTAAAATGCTGAAGTAGTCGAGATGTTGAGCATATTTCGATATTAGTTATATGATTTAAAATTAAATTGTGAATCTCAACAACTTTTTCTACCTTTTTTGGCACTCGAACATCAAGTTCTGACAAAGGGATCAGAGAAAATACCCTATTTGTGGAAAAATAATGAGTAATAGATTGATGATTCATTAAAATATGTAAAGTATATCACACCAAACAAGTAGAAAACTGTAACTTGTCAAGGAATTTCCTTTGAAACTTACATTTTCATAAATTGTTGGCACAGGTTAACTTTCAAGGTTAGTCAGCTCACTGAGAAGCAAACCATTGTCTGGCTTTGGTTCATAGCTAGTTAGCCACAGTATTGATTTCATCTGCGGAATCTCATGAACAGAGCACAAACGGGAGTGCTGGGCTTTGTGTTTCATCTTATTGACTGCTGTCCTGGACAATAACACTGTTGCCATCAGTTTCTAAATCACCAGAATCACTCCTCAGTGTTGCTATGCAACCAAACCTCAGTCAAGCCTCAACATTCCCATCACTAAGTTGCAGTAACCTTCAATGTGACCTCTTGCATTGTACACTAAAAAGCATGCAATAAAACAATGGCTGTTAAGCAACTTGGCTTTCGGTCTTAGGTGCGCATTCCTGGGTGTAACTGGGGCACCATGCCTCCTGCTGTGCCCCTGACCCCCATATTTCTCCACTTGTTTTGTTAAATTAACAGCAGGTCTATTTGACTACAATTCACTACCAATTTCATCTCCTTAGGGTTCATCTAATCTCATTCTTGTTTTCTTCGCAGGCTTTTTAACATTTCTCTTGTTTAAACAATGTTCTACTTTAAGAAGTGCCTGTGGACTCTACGCTAATGGTTTTTAGCAGAGAATTCTAGCCAATGACATTATTTTTTAATTATCTTAAAATTTCTGCTCCCTTGTTATCATCTTGAAGACCGTGGCATTTAACCTTAAAGAAATACTTCAAGGAATTTTTTGCCAATTAATTCTGAAAGCCCTACTACCTCAGTGGATTGCATTCACGTTTATTTTATCATCACTCCAAAATCCCATCACCCTTGATAATGTTAAGAACCTTCATCACGCTTCCTAATCTTTAAGTTTCTGATCCAGTTAAATCTCAAACTATATGATCTCCAGCCAAAGAAAGACTAATTTCCAATGAGATAATAAGGTGTAGAGCTGGATGAACACAGCAGGCCAAGCAGCATCAGAGGAGCAGGAAGGCTGACGTTTCGGGCCTAGACCTTTCTTCAGAAAATGAT
>JAHRHZ010000026.1:1723465-1863019 GCA_024137785.1 Ginglymostoma cirratum | reverse complement strand
AGCTAAACTACATGAGCCTGTTCCACCTAACAAAAGCAAAATACTGCAGGCAGTGAAAGTCTAAAATGGAAGCTGAAAATGTTGTAAAAGCTCAGCAGCTTCGACACAATCTATGGATGTCTCAGATGCGATTAAAGGCTCGAAGACACTGTTACCTGGGGAACAGTGTTCCTGTAAAAAGAATCTTCCGGAGAAAAATAAATTTTTGGCAGTTAAATGCACAACTTCCAAAAGATATTCAGGACTCAAAAGGATTTGTCTGCGCCATTTCATTTCAATGATGTATGCCAGTGGCGGTTGGTGTGGATGTTTTTATTAAGTTGCGGTTACGGTAGTTGCAATGATTTTGCTTTGAACTTTCTCCCTCTTTGTGAGGCTGATTACATGTCAATAGATCAAGAAATTGAAATTGCACAGCCTTCCACTTTTCAACTGCTCAAAATTCTAATCAAAACTAACACGCAGCACGCTCATAGGAGTTTTTGATTTGCAGCAGGTGAAGTCAGGGAGAATTTTAAAAAACTTCTTCCTAGATATATCATAGCTACATGAATATGACTGTGTCCATATGTACAAACCTGCTGAATTGCCCAAACAGAACAGAGGGAGCTGATTATTTAATGAAGAAAATTTGATTAAGAGCTCAGTTTTATTGAAACATTAAAGAGAAGACAACCATACCACTAAAGAGCAAAAGCAGCAAATTAAAATGCGAAGTTGAAATAAAACAGTAAACAAACATGGAGATGATACATAATTTATCCTCTCCATTTTTTTTTGTTTGTGAGTCGGTGTGATAAAGTGTTGATAACCTTCACAGCACAACTGTAAAAGTGCTTCCCACAGTGAATTCTGACAAAGACTAACGATCTGGAGTCTGCTACAGATTATGTGGTTTTAGCTCAAGGTTATGCCTGAAGCAGTAACCCATTAGTGCATCAAGCTGCATGCTGCATGCAGCTCATGGCTAAATATATTCCAAACACTTGATTCTTCCTTTGATTCACCGGTGCCCAGCTGTTGTCATGACGACACCCCACTCCTGCCTCACCAGAGACTGACTGCTGCTGTGAAAGTTGGCACCATTTGGATTGAACTGAGTCTCTGCTACAGTGCACACACCGATGCTGTCATGAATGTGGGATCAGCACTTACTTGCTGGGCCAAAGGAAGTCCTGCAATCATTTTCCAATGGACGCTGTCATTCAGTACTGAAGCATGGAGCCCCTGATTCAACAAGTATTAATTGATTATTCGGATATTGCAGTGTAGCAGTAACTCTGAGTTTGGAGAGCGAACGTTGTAGATAATTCCTAAAAACCGAAAGAACTGCCGATGCTGTAAATCAGGACCAAAAACTGAAGTTGCTGGAAAAGCTCAGCAGGTCTGGCAGCATCTGTGAAGAAAAAAAATCAGAGTTAACATTTCAGGTTTGGTGACCCTTCCTCAGAACTGTTTTTGTAGATAATTTCTAATCAGCCTGTTCTGGAGCAGGTGAGATTTGAAACCCAAAGCCTTCTGTTTCAGAGGTAGGGGCACTACCACTGCACCACAAGAGCCCCAAAACATATCCTTGACCACACGCAGCCAATCGTTCAGTCAAGAAAAAGATGTATCTTTATTCCTGTCATCCAATAAACCAAAATCAGCTGCAGAAATAGCTTCAGCAGGAAGAAAGCCTTGAACCTGGTGCACCAGATAAGCATCACGTTATTCAGTCAGTCATTGGAAGTGTGATCCTATAGATAGAGTTGGATTGAGGTAGAAGTTATGAAGAAGACTCTCTCTGCAACAACCTTTCATCACGTTAAGAGAATGGTTTGCGTGTGATGGTCAACTGTGTGTTAAGCACTGCCTGTCCTGTCGCAGGAAGTGCACTCTGCCATGACAGTCTCTGGTGCTGTTGCTACTGGACTGAGTAGGTGGACAAATCCTTGGCCTCTGTTTTCTCCAAACCTTTTTAGGCAGCTCAACTTCTCATTTCTGCTCACCCCTTCGAAATAGTCAGCTTCCAGAAGCTGTGGTCATCAGTAATTGCGTCCCAGTTAAAAACCGAAAGAACTGCGGATGCTGTAAATCGGGAACAAAAATAGAAGTTGCTGGAAAAGCTCAGCAGATCTGGCAGCATCCGTGAAGAAAAAAATCAGAGTTACTGTTGTGGCTCCGGTGACCCTTCCTCAGAACTGATGGTAGCTGGGAAAACGTCGGTTTGTAAATTTATAATGTGATTTTTTTTTCTTCACATTGTGCCCCAGATGTCTGAGTCGATGTCCACCATCTTCATATTTTGCTTCTGAGTGTTCTTGTGGATGCCCAAGAGGTCATTGCCAATGACCAGATATTGTACAGAAGGTCCGTAGGCAATAGGTCATCATCTGCCTGCCAAACATGGCTGAGCCAGCACAGGTATTGTTGATTCAGCAAGTCAGTGTGTGTTGATTCCTTCAGCCCACTCCATGGTCTCTGGTGACCTGTTCTAGGCAAGCTGGGTTTGACTCAGAGACAACAAAGCGGAAAACTGTTCAGCCTTTTCTCCTGCCTGTATATGTATTCCTACACGTGGATCAACCCTACACCCTTAGCACAAACAATTCTTCCGAACATTGTTGGCTGCAGGTTCTGACTCTGGTCTATCAAAGCAGAAAATCCTCTGGTACCTCACCAAGTGACCATTGTTCATGTGCAACCTTAGACAATTAGGTTCAACAGCCTTTGTAACTAAACAGGATGTGAGACCCCAGAGTGCCTGTTCTCATCCAATGTCCACACTTGCACTCTTTCCAGTGTGGATCACCAGATAATGATTAGAGTGTACAACATGGCAGGTTTCACACTCCTCCCGGCCCAGGGAGGTTTATTCCTCTGTTTAAAATGAACGGACACTACAGCTGTATTTTTTTTCCCCGTTATTCATTTATGAGATGAGGGCATCACTGGCTAGGCAGCATTTATTGCCCATTTCTAACTACCCAGAGGGCAGTTCAGAGTCAACCACGTTGCTGGGGGTCTGGAGTCACATGTGGGCCAGACCAGGTAAGGATGGTGTTTCCTTCCCTAAAGTACATTAGTGAACCGGATGGGTTTTTCCTGACAATCGACAATGGGTTCACGGTCATCATTAGATTCTTAATTCCAGATATTCATTGAATTCAAATTCCACCATCTGCCATGGTGGGATTCAAACCCAGGTCCCCAGAACATTACCTGGGTCTCTTGGATTAACAGTCTAGCGATAATACCACTAGGCCATTGCCTCCCAATAAACACCACAGAATACCAGGACGGTGGATGTCCTTCCCTCCCATTGATCATCTATTTAAATCTTCAGGTAATACAATGCACCCAATTCAGAAACAGCAAGATCTTTGAATTGTCATGGGTTGTGAGCATCACTAGCTGGTTCAGTATTTATTGCCCAGCTTGCACTACCCTTGAGAAGGTGGTGATGAGCTGCCTTCTTGAACACTGGGGCGTAGGTGCACCCACTGTGTTATTAGGAAGGGAATTCCAGGGTTTTGACCCAGCGACAGTGAGATACTGCCAAGCCAGGATGATGTGAGACCTGAAGGAGAACTGATGATGTTTCAGGTGATGATGGTGATGTTTCCATGTGCCCGCTCTCCTAAGATTCTGGTCTGGAAATTTCTATTGAAAGCACCTTGGTGAGTTCCTGCAGTGCATTTTGTAATTGGTACACACTGCAGCTATTGTGTATTAGTTGTGATGGGGATGACTGTTTAAGGTGGATAATGGAGCGGCAATCAGGTAGAATGCACTGTTATGATCTGATCTAGTGTTCAGATCCCAGTGCAAAACTGACTTGAAGATCCTAATTTTGTTTTTTTTTTAAAATATGGAGGTCATTTACAGAATGCATTCACAAGAGCCTGCAAGTGTAGTTTTAACACAAAGAAAAAGAGTTGATTAGGAAAACACATGAACTATAATACACAAGACAAAAAGTTTGGAAAAAGTATTCAAAACAACTATGTATAAAAAGATTCACATTCTCACGACTCCTTTTGTCTCAGCAATGTTCTTACATGCACCAAGCACCAGTGAAGGCTCACCAGTATCACCACATTCAGCTTTCTTGTTTCAGTTGGCACAGCAGCATCTGCTTTCCCCCGGTGAATTCCTGTACATTCACTAGCTGCTTTTCTTCAGCTTGTATTTCTGCCTGAGGCACTGTAACACACTGAAAACTCAACTCATCATTACTTTATCTTCTGAACACATATGAGTTCCTTAAACTCAGCATTTAACGGTATCACCAGATTTCTCTAAAACCTTAGTCACCAGATTTCCTAAACCCTCCCTCCACACCCGCACTGACTGACTGACATTTTTTTCTGAAGAATGGTCCAAACCCAAAACGTCAGCTTTCCTGCTCCTCTGATGCTGCTTGGCCTGCTGTGTTCAACCAGCTCCACACCTTGTTGTCTCAGATTCTCCAGCATCGGCAGTTCCCACTATGTCTGACTGATTGACTGACTTGTTTCTGGATTTTTTCACTCTTTCTGTGTGTCCCTGGCCACCTTTTGCTGGGTCATAGTGTAGTTTCATTCCACCTTATTGTTGGTATTTGTGTGCATGTACATGCAGTTTGTCAACACTTAGCTGACGAGCGAATTAATCATTTCGGTGATGGCACTGGCTTTTGCTGTGTAACGTTACGTCGCGAATAACGAACACCTTCAAGAAAGAGAGTGGGAAATTTGTTAACAGAAGGGGGAAACTATTTGCTGTACACTAGGAGATGATGATATAGTGATGATACCCTGGATTAGTTGTCCAGAGGCCCACGCCAATGTTTGGAAGGACATGGAGTCAAATCCCAGTACGGCATCTGGTGAAATTTAAATTCAATTAATAAACTGAGGCATTAGCTTTGAGGTGTGGACACTAGAATATTAATCCAGAGACCCTGCTCACGTTCTAGGGACCCGAGTGTGAAGCCTATCATTGCAGATGGCGGAATTTGAATTCCATTTTTAAAAATCTGGAATTAAGAGTCTAACTCTTAATCATTGTTAATTTCTGGAAAAACCCTCCTGATTCACGAATGTTCTTTACATATGGAAATTCCTGACCTTACCCGGTTTGGCCTACATGAGGTGCCAGACCCACGGAAATGTGGTTGACTCTCTGACAATTAGGGATGGACAATGAATGATGATCCAGCGGAAGGTGCCCACATCCTGTGAATGAAGAAAAATCTGGAATTTCAAACCGTTCTCAGAAATAGTGACTGTGAAACTGTCACCAATTGTTGTACAAAAGCCATCTGATTCACTAATGTCCTTTACTGAAGGAAATCTGCTGTCCTTATCTGGTCTGTGGTCAAGGCAATATGGTTGACTCAGAATGGCCTGGCAAGCCACTCAATTGAGGGCAGTTGGGGATGGGCAACAAATGCTGGCCTTGCCAATAACATATACATTCCATGAAAGAATAAAAGAAGAAAATTCAACATCAAAAGCCTACTCAGTATTAAGCCAGTCTGTGGAAAGTTAAAAATTTTCAAAATATGATGTATGTTTTTAAAGCAACCTGATTAGACTACTAGATACTGCTCATGAGTCACTCGGAATGTCACAGTACAAAATGTTTAAAAATTTACCAAACTTTAAACAGTTGAATCAGTGCATACTCCTATGCATCCATATCTATCAGCAGGATCTATGCATGATAAACTAAGCTTCTGTGGTTGCTATGACCTATAATTGTATATACATAAAAAACCTTTAAAAAGGGAAATTAATCACTACATCTGAGATAATTTGCAGATGCCTAGTTGTTCCAAAAAACACTTTTTTCTTGAAATTTATGTAAAATATTTCTGGTGAGGGTTTCTACACACTCAGTTAGAAACAGAGACGCTATAACTGTGAATGGTTTTCCAGTTCACCCACAAAGTCATTCAGCATTCACAGGGGCTTCAAACCTCAGAGAGGCTTAACAAGAACATGGTGTGTTAAAAAATAAGGAATCTTCATGTGGGTAATCAAAATTTTTCAATTATCCCCCAGCTCTTTCTAAAATAATTTGAATAGCTTTCCGAAAGGGAGATACTTTAATTTTGACGTTGTCTAATTGCTCATTGTTAATTGAGAATTCAATGTTAATCAACTTGCATAAACTATTACAAGAAATCTAATGCTTCTGGGAATGACCTAATTTTCCGGAGTTTTGAGTTGACAAATCATAACAAGGTATTAGTTTAGAAATCGAGTGGTGGAGTGCAAGTTGTTCAGATGCTAATTTAGCACATTATTCTCTAAAATGGTAGACAGAAGTGTCACTGATTACATTATAGGCTGCTGGACTGTCTCCATTCATGAAAATTAGGTCTACATACCGTCCGATAAATGTTCTTTAAGACTGCTGGATCTGCGACCAATAAACCAAATTTAATCTGCAGTTACCAGCAAGAGGACCTGGAAGAAACAGGAGGTAGCTCCTTCCAGCCCCATATTCAAATTCCACACCTCCTGCCAGGCCTTGCTCCCATTCCCCACCCACCAACACAATCACGACAGCCATTGACTTCTGACTTCTTTATTATCACTACCGGCACCCATGATTGCAACCATTACCAATCTGAATCCTAACCACCCTTTCCAATTGCAGGCACTGCTATTCACTCATTTTTGGTCTGCCCACCAAACCACAACCATACTTTGCCTCCAGGTTTGGTCAATCACCATTCTGGGAGCTGTCATTGAGCAGACAATGAACTGGACCAGCCATATAAATACCAGAGCAGGCCAGAGGCTGGGTCTCCTGAAGTAGCTAACTCACCTCCAGACTCCCCAGAGTTTGTCTACCATCTACAAGGCACAGGGCAAGAGTATGATTGAGTACTCCACAGTTTCCTGGATGAATGCAGCTCCAATAAGACTCAAGAAGCTAGACACCATCCAGGACAAGCAATCTGTTTGGTCAACATCCTATCCACCAACTTAAACAAACACTCTGCTTACCACCAGTGCACAGCGGCAGCCATGAGTATCATCTAGAACAGTAGTCTCCAATCTTTTTAAGGACAAGAACACTTTTTAATTGCAACCCAGGATCCAGCCCAAAGAAAATATAGAATTAACAGTTTATTTTTAGTGCAATGTAAATCAATCTAAAACCAATTATTCATTTTGTCCTCTACTCATTAAGTCTCTGTGTGACACCTGAGGCTGCATAATATCTGTCCAAGCCTTGAAGTCTGGGTTGTAGTTTGAGTCTGCTAGTCATATGCAGTCTGTTAAATGGCTGTCTCTGAGATAGCTGCAATACTTGGATTTGTTTATTCTCATTTGGGAGAATGTTGACTCACAGTGGTATATGGAGCTTTTGCTTTAAAACCACAGGATAATAGGGTGGATATATTTACAAATCAAAAATGGTGGTCCCTTGATCTGACTTTCAACTCAGTGCTTATCTCAATATCAACTCCACTGCTTTGTCACAACGCGTGATAGAATTTTTTAGACAAACCACCAATGTCCACTTGAAGGATTGGATTTGAGACAAAACAATGATTTGTTCCATCACATCTAATTCCACAAGTTGCCTGTTGAATTTCTTTGCTAACTTCCTCAGATGCGCACAGCGCCCTTCTGTGCGGAACCATTTTTCTTTATCTTTGATTTTTTTCGAGCATTTTCCCCAGACTCAGGAAGTATCGCAGTGTTTTATTTTTTAACTGGATGGACCACAGACCTAGTTTCAATTTGAATGCATTCTCAGCACTGATTCTATGTGCTGAGTCTCTGTCCCTTCCCTGCAGTTCACAGTTCAGCTCGTTCAGCTTTGATGTTATGTCTGCAAGGAACCCAGTCGAGCAACCATCTATTGTCTGACAGCTTGCGGCATGCTTCATTCCTTGAGTTAAGAGAAGTGATGATTTCAGGATCAGATTTAAAAGTCTTTGCAAGGCCCTCCCTCAAATTAACCACCTCACATCAGCATGGAAGATAAGTTCACCATAGGTATCATTGAGTTCATCGGGTAAGGATTTAAACATGCAGTGCTGAAGAGCACTTGCTCAAAATTTAACAACAACGTTCATTACATGAAAACAGTCTGTAACTTTACTTACTGATGCTTGCTGGTGGACTATACAGTGGTAGTTGACAAAAGAAGAAAAATCATGTCTGCAAAATGCAATAAAGCCCAGATTTGCACTAAATCTGGCTGGTGTCCTATCAGTTGTGTAGGAAACAGGTTCCTTGATTGTAAGGTTTTGTCAAGCTTTTGAATTCCTTGTTGATACCCTTGCCCCTTGTTTTCTTCTTAAGCAGCAAAGGATGAGAAGATCCACTTTAGTTTATGTACTGAAAAACCATGCTCACAAAAGCCATCCACTAGGCCATGTTGGTCATGTCAATGCATCCATGGAGCTGCAGCGAAAAGCATTCACAATCCTTCAGGTCCTTCCCTAGTTGCATAAAGATGTCTTCAGATACAGATTCCACTCGTCTTTCACCTACGGAATCACCAAGTGAAATGCTCTGGATTGCCATTACCATTTCTTCTTTGTTCCAGTACCAATTGGAAGGACGAGGACAGCACATAAACGGGAACATCACAATCTACAAGTTATGTTCTGAGCAACACATCATCCAGACTTAAGAACTGTATCACAATAACTTTGCCGTCACTGGGGAAAACATTCTAAACCCCAAAGATTTCAGTGTTTCAAGAACAGATTTTACCACAATCAGGGATTGACAACAAATTCTGGCCCTGCCGGTAATGCCTACTTCCCCTTAACGAATAAGTAAAAATTGTGCAATAGACTCAATATCTTGGAAGTTCACTCTGAATAGTACAGGCCTGCACTGCCAATTATTCTGACTCATTCTAGATAAGGCTTATCTCCTAGCAGGACCTAGAGTTGGAGTTGATGAGGATGGTGAAACTGTGAGTAGTGGGGAATCAAGGAATGGAGTTTTATTGTGTTCAGTACATTTTATATTTCCTGTCCTTGCCTACAACTGCTATCATAGCCTTGCCTTACGTAACCATGAAATCATCATGAACTTGATGCTTCCTCCTAAACTTTCAGTTCTTCTGCCTTCCCAGCCTTTAGTTCAGCCAGTCTTTGGTAACAAGTGTGTCACTTGCCTCTGTGACACTTCTTCAAACCCACCATCCTCTTTGGAAAAAGTATTTTGTCAAACTGTCAGTCACCCACATTTACCTTTCCATTCATGGCGCATTTCCTGTTTCTTTGTATCTACATGAGCACTGCCTTGGGAAAGTTACATCACAATGTGTGCTACATAAACACAGCTTATTGATGTTGGCATTATGAAAAGAAGGGTGGGATGTAAACCCAACAAAGTTCACCCTATCTGGCAGCTTACAAAGCCCCAAGTGGGCATTTGTGTTGCAGTGGCAGCGTCCCTACCTCTGAACCACCTGGCCTAGGGCCAAGTCCCACCTGCTCCAGAGGTGTGGAATAACATGTGAACAGGTTAGTTAACAATATTTACAAAGGTTCAAGAGTGACCCCCCCGCAACTGTTAATCAATTGAGAAAGTCAACAACTTCTAGCTAATTTTAAGGAAAAAGTTTGTGTATCCGTAACCAATTCCCTGAGGCAACTAAATAAATTCCAGATGAACATGATTACTTCAGTTGATGAACCGGTTCTAAGGCTGCATTCAAAGCATGCTTTTGTGGTTGTGCTGTACCTGACATGGGAGTACTTGGTGTTAAAATTGGGCGTAAAATATTTCTAATCACCAGCACACAATACCAGCAATTTCTAATATGTCATTCCTAATCTAGTATGTCATCTGAAAGTCCAATTCCTGAAGAGTGAAGAAAGGGAGATGTTACTTAAGGTAAAGACAACATTGTCGTAGCAGACCATTGGGTTGCTCTCTCACAGTAGAGGGACACATACACACAATTGGTAGTGGTTTAACCTGGGGGTCGATCCAAATCAGGTACAAGGGAGACATGAAGAAGGAAAGTTCCTCATGGTCCCTGAACCAGTGCAGAAATTGAATCCTCAACAGTTGCATTACTTTGCATTGCACACCAGCAATTCAGCCAACTGAGCCAACCAACCCCCAGCCTGTAATACAACGCCTTTAATACTTGTTTTCCTCGTCATTTAAGAGCATATTTACAGAATACTTTTCCATTGTTCTTCTGCCTTCTTGATAATCAGTAGCGATGGAGCAAACCTCTCGCTACCAGAGAGCTTATTTTGATAGGCTAAGAATTGGCAAAACAAAAACACTGTTTAGATCTTGCTAAAACCCACTGTTGGGCAACAAGTTCTATACAAATTTTGATCTAGCATGAGCTTTTAATGCCTAATCCAGCAAAAAAAATCATCTCAGCTCTATTATACAGCCATGATTCCAAATAGACTTGATGGCTGTTCTTTTCTTGTCTTGAATATTTTCTGAATTTCATACCTGCATTTCTTAAACTTACAAGTGCGTACCTGATTTATCACGTTGCAATATGCATGCCTTATATTTTGTGAAATGGGTGGACTATGTTAAAGTGGTATGTCCTGTTAAAGAGGTATGTGAAGTCACATGTACGCTACCTTATTTATTACAGGCAATGAACTATTGTACTGAGTCATTATTAAAAGTAATTTTAGAACTGGTGTTACCAGCAGCCTTCATTCATTGCAGTACTAAAAAGCAAACAAATCAGTTTGCTTTTCTGATGATTTTGCTAGTGCCTTCAAGATCTCTGTCCAAGTAATTACACAATGCTTTATAATCGGCTCTTAGAAATTGGTTGTCAAGAAGTCACTAAGATGGAACACCCACTAGTGATTATAATTGCTATTGTCTCTTCACAACTTCCTCATTAATCAGTTTCCAGTTCTTCATCTACCTTAAAGGCAGATGTTCAACTGTGTTAGTTGCACGATGAAGTTAATTGGCGTCACCGTTACATTTTACATTGGGTGGTGAGAGTCATATAGTCATGTTATTTTTGCACTAGATCAGAACCACAGGAGTTAGTATCTTCTTTGGCTCTTTCCATTTCAAAGTTAGAAGCTCAGTTGATCATCATGCTTTAACTGCATGAGGATCATTACTGTGATCTCAACATGTTCAAAAGTGTGCAGAAACTTAGTAAGTACTTACCATGTGGAAATCAGTATTGATTTTCCTATTATGTAGAATGATGGTTCTCAAAGTGAATGTGCTGAGATATTAATAATATTATCAGAAGTAGGTGGTTTCTGACTTTAAGCACATGATGCATAAGAAGAAAGAACAGAAGATGCGGCTGGCTTGTTTATGGTTGCTTGGCTCGGGCCATAACCATGTTTTGGAAGGCTGCCAAGTTTAACGACTAGCTATCCTGCCTGGCAACCACTGTCAATAGAATTCCTAGCTTTAGATCATATAGGTTCTAAAATAAAAAAAGTGCTAAAGGCACCAGAGATTGCTTCAATGTAATAGCCTTCACACAAATTGTGGCATTCACCAGGCAAGTAATGGATAGCAGTGGTACATTACAAAGATACATGTGGTCCCAAGCTGGCTATGAGCAAGCCACAAATAAACACATAAGCCTAACCCAGTGAGTGATTTCTTTATCCGAGCAATTCATCACCCAAGAATCTTTTGAAATTGCAGAAAGAATAATGCATGATTATTTTTAGCTCTTGTAGAATTACTCAGACCTGTTGGCAATTGACTGACTACCCAGAAGTAGATACAATAACAAAGACAAATTAATGAAATAACTTCTGCGCAGTTCATACAGTACCATTGTGAAAATAATCGATGTAATGCAATTGCTCTGCAGACATTAGGAAAACATTTGTTGAAGCCATTTCACCCTTGGGACCACATTTGATAATATACATTTTGTATAACAGATGTTGCATATGGAAAAAAATCCAGTGGGATTTTTCAGCTCGTTCCACTGGAGCCCATTCACTTTAGCACTAAAGAAATCCACAAATTTACTTGAGAGTTATATGTGGAGGGTTAGTTTGTACCAGTTCATTCTTGTTTTGACTTGTTTCTTGTTTAATAATTATTCGGAATCAGCTGCTACAGTCTGTTATGGAATCATTCAGTTGTACACCACAGGCTGTTTATCCCATTGTGCCTATACTGACTCTGTGATTGACTAATCCAGTTAATTCCAATCTCCTTCTCTTTCCCCTGCACATTAGAACACGGAACATAGAACATAGAACATTACAGCGCAGTACAGGCCCTTCAGCCCTCGATGTTGCGCCGACCTGTGAAACCAATCTGAAGCCCATCTAACCTACACTATTCCATTATCATCCACATGTTTATCCAACGACCATTTAAATGCCCTTAGAGTTGGCGAGTCTACCACTGTTGCAGGCAGGGCATTTCACACCCTTACTACTCATTGTTCAGTTTAATTATTTATCCAATTTCCTTTTTGAGTTTCTTTTGAATCTGCTCCGACCAACCTTTCAAAGTATACCAAATCCCAACAATTCGCTGCATACAAATTTATCTTCCTCATGTCAGGTCTTGTCAAACTCCTTCATTGTATGTCCATTGATTATTAATCCTTCTGCCCTTTTACTTTATCAAAATAGTGTGTGATTTTGAATACCTCTATCAAGTCTCTTTATGGAGAGTACAGTCTTAGGATATGGAGTCGATAATTTATTATAGAGTCATAGAGATGTACAGCATGAAAACAGACCCATCTGTCCAATTAGTCCATGCCAACCAGATATCTTGGGTAAATCTAGTCCATTTTGCCAGCATTTGGCCCATATCCCTCTAAACCTTTCCCATTCATATACCCAGCCAGGTGCCTTTTAAATGTTGTAATTGTACCAGCCTCCACCAATTCCTCTGGCAGCTCATTCCATACATGCACCACCCTCTGCGTGAATAAGTTGCCCCTTAGGTCCCTTTTAAATCATTCCCCTCTCACCTTAAATTTATGCTATCTAGGTTTTGACTCCCCTACCCCAGAGAAAAGGCCTTGTCTATTTAACTTATCCACGTCCCTCATGATTTTACACACTTCCATAAGGTCACGCTCAGCCTTCGACACTCCAGGGCAAGTTTACTGAGATCAGAAATTTCTTCACTCAGAAGGTTTGAATCTGTGGAATTCTCTGCCACAGCGGGAGGAGGATAGAGAAAAAAAATCTTCAATCAACATAGGGAGCATGCTGGAAAATACAGTTATATTTTTATGGTTTGGATGGCACAGTGACTCAATGGTTAACACTGTAATCTCACAGCACCAGGGACCCAGGTTCAATTCTGCCCTAGGGAGACTGTGTGTGGAGTTTGCACGTTCTTCCTGTGTCTGTATGGGTTTTCTCCGGGTGCTCCTGTTTCCTCCCACAGTCCAACGGTGTGTAGATTAGGTGGATTGGCCATGCTAAATTGTCCATAGTATCCAGGGTTCTGCTGGCTAGGTGGGTCAACCATAAGAAATGCAGGGTTACAGGGATCAGGGATGGGGGGTGTGGATGCTCTTCAAAGGCTCAGTGTGGGCTCAATGGACCAAAATGACTTGCTTCCACACTGTAGAGATTCTATGAGATAGAAAGGTGTGAAGCTATACAGGATTTTTTTAAAAAAATTGAGGGTTTGTGGACTAGGAGTCAATGCAGCTCTTCATAGAATCTGTACAGAGTGGAAAGAGGCCATTTGGCCCAACAAGTACGCACCACCCCTCCAAAGAGTATCCCACACAGACCCAGCCTCCTATCCCTGAATTTCCCCATGTCTAACCCAAACATCCCTGGACACTACGGGGCAATTTAGCACGGCCAATCCAACTATCTTGCACTCCTTTGGACTGTGTGAGGAAACCCACACATACATGGGGGAGAATGTGCAAACTCCACACAGACAGTCACCCAAGGGTGGAATTGAACCCAGGTCTCTGGTGCTGTGAGGCAGCAGTGTTAACCACTGAGCCACTGTGCTCATTCCATACATGGACCATCCTCTGCATGAAAATGGAGTCCCTTAGGTCCCTTCTAAATTTTTCCCCTCTTATCTTAAACCTACGCCCTCTAGCTTTGGACTCCCCTACCCTGGAGAAAGGCCTTGACTATTCACCCTATCTGTGCCACTCATGATTTTATAAACCTCTATAAGGTCATCCCTCAGCCTCTGATGCTCCAGGGAAAATAACCCCAGCCTATTCAGCCTCTCCCTATAGCTCAAGCTTTCCAACCCTGGCAACATCCTTGTAAACCTTCATGAACACTTTCTAGCTTCACAACACCCTTCCTCTTGCAGGGAGACCGGAATTGCACACAGTATTCTAAAAGTGGCCTAACCAATGTCCAGCACAGCTGCAACATGACCTCCAAACTCCTATACTCGATGCACTGCTTGCTGTGACTTAATGTGACTTGCTGTGATGTGTCAATTTCATCCCTGTATGGATAAAGTGAACATATGTTCTCAAATCCTGCTTTAATTCTGTTATCCTTGGACAGTGGTCTTTTGTAGCTCACGCAGTTACTAATTTTGGAGTTTGCCAATTATCACTGTTCACATTGACCCTGACCAAAGTATAACAGACTACCTTGAGAACACCCTTAATTACAACTGATTCAATTGTGTCCACGTGTGGTCTGTTCTGCCACAGAGGGTGTGATTTGAATCTCATGAATCTCTAAACTAACATCTGGTCATACTGATGGCCCTGCCACTATTGGACGGTTGGAATCTCTTAGTTGATATCTGGACCTATTTGATGGTAAATGGCAACACCCGACTGCAAAGCCCCTCCTTGACAATGCAAAACAAGATTTTTACATTTCTTTTCTCAGGATCATCACCCATTTGATCTGTCGATTAGAACCACATATATTGTTTGAACAGTATTTCAGTAAAGGTGTCACTGGCTGCTGCCCAGCGAATGGACGTTTTTGCTTTCCATGATTCTTCTTTAAAAACTTTGCACTCTACAACTTTAAGCCTTGAGTCCCTGACTTTATGCCAGGGTAAATTCAAACTGTTTTTCCACTGGTCGTCATCCCTTTAACTTAGCAGTTTTCCGAACAATAACTATGGAGGCTTGTGGGTATGCTAGCACACTGCCCATGAGGGAGAACAGAACAATCCCAATGTGCTCAGTATCTCCACATAACTCAGCTCCTGAACCTTAGTAGCTTTCTCGTCTATTTTTTTTGCATCCTGATGCCTTGATTTCTTTTCTGAAGTATTCTGCCCAGAATTAACACAATACTCTAACTGAGGACTAAACAGTAGGCCTAAACTAGTGGGTGCATTCAAGTTGGATTCTTCTCCTTCTCTGTCATTTTAAACACCATTCACGCCTTGTCACCTCCTGCCAACATTCCTTTGAGTATCCTCCCAAATTCTACCCTATAAAAACTTAATATCATTCAGACCTCTATCACTGTCTTTGACGAGAGTTTTGACTATACATTTAGCAGCTTCCTTAATTCCTTTAACCTTTCCTTGGGTCTCATCCTCCAACCGTGCTGTAAAGCATCTTGAGAAGTTTTGTTACATTAACGTCACTGAATATTGCCATAGTAGGAACTTTACACAGCATTACAGAAATTAGTGGGATTTTCTAAAAATAGCTGGTTACTTTTACCACTTATGGTGCTCCTCAGCTCTAGAAATGTCAGACCTTTATTACTACACAAAGTAACCGTAAACATTTCACCACAAATTCCTGCTAAGTGATTATAAGTCCGTATATTTCCCCAGAAAGAGATTATATTCTGTGACCATCTGGTTGTTTACTGAAGAGGAATTAAGTGCACAGAATTTTTTTACAACAGGAAAACAAATGTCACTCCTTCATGGTAAGCCATGTGATTGTAGATAGTTTACCTTATATAAAGCAAAACCTGGCCTCACTCAGAAGCCACTGAACAGCTAAACAAATTACTCAGACTCCCAGGAATCTTGAAGACTCTTTCAGACATGTTTCATTAAGTAAGGAATTCAGAGCAGAATTCTTGGTATCCATGTGGTTCTAACAAATATTATGCAACTGATAACTCAAGAGTCTATGTGAGAAAACATGTTGACATTACCGAATACAGTTATCAAGGCAAATTTGCAGAAAGTGAAAAAAAAGGATTTTGAAGTACTCAGAGAATGCTAACTTTCCAATTACATATTGCTTTAGGGAGGCGAATTTAACTGTAAATGCGCCTATTCAGAAATTGTGAATGCAGACGCGAATATAGTTCCTAGTTAGATTGCAACAAAACTTTTCAGGAACGGTCCAAGTCACTCCCTACTGAATTGCTTACAGAGGTAATTTCAATGCCCGTTGGTGATCACAGTTCATTCTGACAGGGACAAATTTGACTCCAAAGCCAAATTTTTCTGATGAAGGGTTTAGGCCCGAAACGTCAAGTTTTCCTGCTCCTATGATGCTGCTTGACCTGCTGTGTTCATCCAGCCCCACACCTTGTTATCTCGGATCCTCCAGCATCTGCAGTACCTTTTATCTCTCATTCCACACGCTGATGTCTTCCTCATTCACTTCCTCACTCACTTCCCAAGATGCAGTTTCTACTGATAACAGACTATGCCTGTGAACATTCATCTTGTTTTCTTCCAAAAGGCAGAAGGGGCTAGCAAATAAACTGCCACTCAATGGAATAGTGGTTGGGAATTACGGCCAGCAGGTTTAGTATTTTTTTCTTTGTTATTTCCTGGGACATGGGCATTGCTGACAAGGCCAACATTTGTTGCCTATCCCTAATTGCCCTTGAACTGAATGGCTTGCAAAATGATTTTCAAGGGCAGTTAAGAATCAATTGCATTACTGAGGGTCTGGAGTCCCATTTGGTCAAATCAGGTAAGTACAGCAGATTTTCTTGCCTAAAGGACGCTAGGGAACCAGGTGAGGTTTCCAGGCAATTGGTGAAAGAAGTCATTGTCACTATAATTGAGGCCATATTTATGGATGATCCAGAACAGCTATGGAAGCTTTGTCTTATAAACACGACCATGAAGCATTTGGATAGAAAGAACATGATAGAAGTATTGTGCAAGTTCTGTCGTATATGTCATGCACCCAAGTTCCATTAGACCAGGTGGAACTATAAACTACAGTGGGTTTTAAAGGATATGTTTGTAGTTTTTTAATCTTGTTTCCATTAAATATAGAATGGGTCATTGAATAGTCAGTTCTTACACCACGGATTGTGTCCAGACCTATCAGCAAGCATCTATCTATTCTAATCCCATTTTCCAGCACTTGATCCATAGCTTTGCATGCTATGGCATTTCAACTGTTCAACTAAATAACTCTTAAATGTTTTAAGGGCTCCTGCTTCTACCACACCTTTTATTTTAGACAGAGTTGCAGATGCCTATAGCCCTCTGGGGGAAAATTTATTCTTCAAATCTGTCTGAAGCTCCTGCTCCTTAAAACTCTTTATAAATGGATTGGAGCAATTTAGCTAACATTCAGTTGGGTGACATGGTGGCTTAGTGATTAGCACTGCGCCAGGGACCTGGGTTCATTTAGAGCCTCAGGCTCTTGTGGACTGTCTGTGTGGAGTTTGCACGTTCGGCCCATGTCTGCATGGGCTTCCTCTGGGTGCTCCAATTACTTCCCACAGTCCAAAGTTGTTTGCTTGTGTGGATTAGCCATGCTAAATTGTCCATTGTGTCCAGAGATGTGCAGTCTAGGTGGATTAGCCATGGGAAGTACAGGGTTACAAGGATAGGACAGCAGCGGTGGGTCTGAATGGGGTGCTGTTCAGAGGGCTGGTATGGACCCAAAGGGCCGAATTTCAATGCCCGTTGGTGATCACAGTTCATTCTGACAGGGACAAATTTGACTCCAAAGCCAAATTTTTCTGATGAAGGGTTTAGGCCCGAAATGTCAAGTTTTCCTGCTCCTATGATGCTGCTTGACCTGCTGTGTTCCTGATTCCATTCTGCAGTGATTCTATGAAAAGATAGCCGATATTTGTCAATGAGAGGGAGCTCTTGCTGATCCAACCCGCAGGCTTTCTTTCAGGGTGTGACAAAAGCTTTGTTAGAATTCAGGCAGTAGATATGGTGGCTTGAATGTTTGTTGACTTGGGAATCCTTTAAATATGGCAGGCAGATTCTGAATCAGGAATTCTGAGTACATTCTTAGGTTATTCAGAATTGCAAGAAAATCCCATGGATGTAAGCATATTGTAGTCCTCTCAAATTTTTATGGACTAAAGCCAGCTTTTAAAGAGTCTTGGTTCACAGCATCTCAGAGGTGCCATGGGAGACATTTGGAAAAAGTATGTTCGAAAGATCCTTTTCACAACTCCAGTAGGGCCAGGCTACATCCCTCTGCTCAGTCCCCATGGTCCCTTATGCCACCCATGCAAACAGTGGCATTTTCAGCCACTTGGACACACTATAGACTATATAGAACCAAAGAACAGTATAGTGATAAGAGATATGGAAAAAATGTTTTAAAATGTCAATCACTCACAATTTCTTAAAACAAAGTCTTTTCAGTGCAGACCAATCTTCCAGACCTTTATTTTAAAGTTTCAATGCAGACTCAAAACATCTAAATCTTGTGTAAACAAACATTGTGCATTTGGCAGCAGTGACCAGAGATTACGAGCTGTCAATCAAACATTTTTTCCCCCTCTTGGGGCTTAGATGTTGCGACAGGCTAATGGATGCCTGGGTTCTCAGCCATGAATGCTTAATAAGACTTAGGAGGGAGGTGTAAAATTTTGGCTTAAAGTTTTTTTGCTCATATTTATATATCCCTTTGGAGCTTCATTAATTGGTGAACATAAGAACAAGGAATTCAAAACTTATTTACTCCTATGTATCAGTATTTGATTATTTAGTAACAGCAAACATATTCACTTTTATAAGAGCATTTCACAGGAGAGGTAAATGCACTTTTCAGTTCTACTGAGATGAGCAGCTAATTATGGTATTGGATCAGGAAGAAGCTATTTAACTCCTCAAACCTGTTCTCAATTCAATCAGGTCATAGCTGACATACAGCCTAACTCCATTACCTCCATCCTTTACCTCACATCCCTTAATATTTTTGGTAATCTGCTGTTATGTTTTAAGATTAGCAATTGATTTAGAATCAACTGCCATTTGCTGAAGTCATTCGCACTGAGGGGGCTCAGTTAGCTGGGTGGCTGCTTTCTGAAACTAACAACATGGGGTTCAATAACTGCATTGGCCGAAGTCACTATGAAGGATTCTTATCTCAGCCTCCTTCCTCATGTGAGGTGTGGTGACCCACATGCTAAACCATCACCACTCATCTCTCTCCCTTCCTAGTGAAAGAGTGGTCCTATGATCCAGGAGGACTACAATGACTGTGTCTTTGATCAGTTACAAACTTCTATCATTTTTTCTGTGCAGAAGGGTTTCCTAATTTTACTCCTGGAAGGTCTATCTCTCATTTTTATTGCATTACCCTTGGTGAACCTTAATTCTAAACCATTCAGCTAACAGAAATAATTTCTCTGTGTCTAACTTAACAATATCCTTTAATATTATGAAATGTCCGCACCGCAAATATCCATAAGTCTTACAAATGGTCGAATCTTGATGAAGGATTTAAACACTGACTCATCCCAATGCTTCTGTGTTTGTTGAGAGCACGTAGATTGCCGTTATTGGAGGGAATATATTTGATTTTCACATTCAAATTTAACCATAAAATTTGATCCTTTTGGAAGCATGTTGAGCATTTTGGTAACCAGATTCGGTTTGCTATGAACTGATTCCTATGTCTTTAGTCTCTGCTACATACTGAAGAATTCCACAGCTTCCACCAGATGCAAACTGTCATAAAATGGAGTGAGGTAGCAAGGAGCATTGTGTCCAATACTGGGCAGCTCTATTGGTGCGTTACCAGCACCAGAGAAGCTGGCCCAACACATTCTGTGGAATTGGTTCATCCCTTGCCAGAGTTCGTTTAAAACTAGCACCAATTCAAAGAATAGCAAAGTGTACACCAATGATGATAGCATCAAACAAGCAAGCAATTACATTGAGGTATTTTCACAGACAGCAAGTCAGGAAAATAAACACGTCAATTTTTCTTCACTTAAAATGTTTTTGAAGAATGAATAAATAATTGGGACATGGAGGTGGGATTAAGGTAGAAGCATAAATATTACAAACAAATCTAATATACTTCTTTTAATATTTTTTAACATGAAGGAGAAGAGTGATCTTCCACAAATATTAAGTTAGTTTTCAATGAGCTTTTTCACTACCAATTATAAACTTTGTATCTTGCTAAAAACCCAAATATACAGAATACAATCAGGTATAACTTAGTCAAGCTTTTTAAAAAGTGAGATTGAAAACAACAAGTTCCCAGCTTTTCAGTGATTTATGCTGAGGTGTGATTCACTAAGACTTCAAAGGTGCACTTTGTGGAGAAGCATAGAATTACTGACAGCAAATTATAGATTTTGCTATTTATGTGCGCGTGATGCTAATTTCAGGGTAATAACAGTGAATATTGAAAGCTTCACAATCATTGTGGCAGTGAAATCTGAGCCAAATATATCCCTTTCTTTTTAATGCAACAATATCTAATTTCGGATATAGTAGGAGAAGTATAGATGTTGATCAAATCAAAACAGAACTTTTTGAGTCATTTATGCAGTTGATTTTTTACTTTTAGCTCTGCCCTGCTACAAAGTACAGAATTCTCTGCTGTGTTGAGTCACAAGAAAGTTCCTTTGTTATCTGAATCATAATGGGGTAATTAGATATTAATTGTTGCTTTCAAGTTGCTTCTGTTCTACTAGATCTTGGCAGTATTGATGTGAACTACATTGTAAGAAAATCAAAGACACAGAAGGTATCACTAAAGATCAAATTCTGGTGATAGCCTTGGATTTTGTATTTGAAATTTAATTCTGAATTGGTTTTTATCATGGTAGATAAATCCAAGCTTTGATCCAAGCTGATTATTGATGTGGAAGATGAGCAATAACTTCCAAAAGACCCAACATTATGGTTATACTTACATTGCATAGGGGAGAATTGGAAGAATCACAAATGTACATGTGATGCCAATGGGTTTGAAGTGACTTGTCAATGTATACACCTGTTAATAGGGAATGTATATGGGGAGATGGTATTGTAGTGGTAATGTTACTGGACAAGGAATCCAAAAGCCAAGACTAATGTTCTGGAAAATATTGGTACCAATCCAAATTTAATTTAAAGTATTGTTGTGACCATGAAAGCTATCAGTGATTTTCGTAGAAACCACTAATGTTCTTTAGGGAAGGAAATTCACCACCCATAACCAATTTGGCCTATTTGTGAGTGACTGCCCTCTGAAATAGCTTTGAATTCCCTTCTTTTCCAGGGCAGTAAGGGATTGGCAACATTGCCTGCATCCCATGAATAAATAAAAAAAAACAACATTCCTCAGTATCAAAGTCCAATCTGGATTATGTATTCAACTTCCCAGTTGGAACTTGAATCATTGAATCTCTATCTCAAAATGCCATAGTCTTCACATTGAACCAGAACTGCTGGTTCTTACCAACCATTACCCTGTTTCACCTACGGACAAAACGAACTTCAATCACAATATGTGTTTTTTTTTCAAAAAAAAGGTCCTACAGGCAAAAATTGACTGCAGCTGTAATTCAGTGGCAGCCTGAAAAGAGAGAAACTTTGGAATGTCATACTTGACAGGTGTCAAAGAACCTTCGAATAAATAGATATAAAAAGAGGAAAATGCATTACAAACTGTATTGTACTCTTGGTGCATCTCAGATTGTGAACATGATGGTAAAAATAAGGACAGTAGTCAGGATGAGATAAACGAGATGGCTAAGAGGTTAAGGTGATTGACTACAAGTCCATTGTGTTCTATACAATGTTCTTGTTCGAATCCCACCCTCGTCACTGCTTCAGTAAATGCTTGACGCTTGCAGGCATGCTGAACACCTGCTTGAGTCTATCCTTACCAACTTACTTCACTGGGGTGTCATGATAGCTCAGTAGTTAGCACTGCAGTCTCTTAGTGCGAGGGACCTATGTTTGATTCCACCCCCGGGCAAATGTCTGTGTGCAATTTGCACGTTGGCCGTCTGGTGTTTCCTCAAGGTACTCTGGTTTCTTCCCACAGTCAAAAGACGTGCAGATTAGGTGGATTGGCCATGGGAAATGCAGGGTGACAGGGATAGAGTAGGAGGGGGTAGGTCTGGGTGAAACACTCTTCGGAGAGTCTGCGTGCAATTCTGGTTTCCCTGCTATAGGAAGGATATTGTGAAACTTGACAGGGTTCAGAAAAGATTTACGAGGATGTTGCCTGGGTTGGAGGGTTTGAGCTATAGGGAGAGACTGAATAGGCTGGGGCTATTTTCCCTGGAGTTTCGGAGGGTGAGGGGTGATCTTATAAAGGTTTATAAGATCATGAGGGGTATGGATAGGGTGAATAAATAAGGTCTTTTCCCCGGGGTGGGGGAGTTCAAAACTAGAGGGCATAGGATTAAGGTGGGAGGGGAAAGGTTTAAAAGGGACCTAAGGGACAACTTTTTCACACAGGGGGTGGTACGTGTATGGAATGAGCTGCTAGAGGAAGTGGTGGAGTCTGGTACAATTACAACATTTAAAAGGCATTTGGATGGGTACATGAATAGGAAGGGTTTAGAGGGATATGGGCTAAGTGCTGGTAAGTGGGGTTTGGTTTACTGAGGATACCCTGGTGTGTGGACTACTGGGGTGTTGAAGGTTGCAGTTTCCAAATGGTGATGAAGCACCCCTGCAATGCAGGAAAAGGGCAAATTCTCTCATTCTGAGTGCTACCAGCCAGGCACTGTCAATAGGAACCAGGGCAAATGAATTTCAATCAACCTATAAAGTCAAGTATCTCAAAATGAACAGTGTAATACCAATATTAACACAAGTAACATCCACTGTCTGACTACTTACTCTTTATGAGGACCCTTTAGAGGCTGGCTCATATATCTTTTATTTTGTTTTCTTTTGGTCTCACTTTACTCTGTGTGTAGGTGCATTGTGTTTTTATTTCTTCTTGTATTTAGAAACCATTATGCTCACTCTTTTATTCACTCAAAAGTGCTGGTTAAATTGGCTCCTTTTAAAACATAAATTGATTTAGTCTAGGAGAAAGGTATCCACAAAGGGAGAGTTCTTTTGCAAATTAACCTTGTTGTGACCAACCACAGGGATGAGAGAATGAAGGAGGAGAGAAAATTCATCTTTCTTCACCAGTAACATGACAATTTGATATATCCCATCGGGAATTGTAATATATTGGGAAATATCCCCTGCAGCCTGGTTGTAACAAACTGAGAGCTTTTCTGGGATCTAGCTATGACATAATCTATCTTTCTCTATGACATATAGAGGATAAAGGTTTAAAAGGGACCTGAGGGGCAACTTTTTGACACAGAGGGTGATTCATATGTATAAAGAATTGCCAGAGGAAGCGGTAGATGTAGGTACAGTTACAAAATTTAAAAGATACTTGGAAAGGTACATTGATAGAAAGGGTTTAGGGGGATATGGACCATATACATCCAAGTGGGACTAGTTTAGTTTTGGAAGCTTGTTTGGCATGGACAAGTTGGACTGAAGAGTCTGTTTGCGTGCTGTATGGCTATGACTATGACTATCTATGTAGAAGAGCATGAAGTTATTTGTGTCTGTAAGAATTTATTGACATGGGATGTGCAGGGTTGTGGAGACAAGGCAGGAGACTGGCACTAAGTAAATATGTTCAGAGAGCTAGTACAGGACTGATGGACTGAATGGCCCCTTTCTGCACTGTAACAATTCTGTGATTGTTGGACGTTCTTCGTTAATTTAAATTGTTTTTAACTGTGGGAATGTGTTCGGGTTTGTCTCTAACGGCTAGTCTGACTGTGCAATTACAGAATTGTGAAAAAGGCCATAAACAGTCAGCTCCAGGCAGAATTTTCCAAGAAGGATAATGAGTTCTGAGAATGTATTATGAGGGCATGCCGTAATCATGCAGTTCATAAGTATCATCCAAACCAAAATTGTGTTACATCCTGATAAGATTTCTGTTATGTACTTTTTTTTTCAATTTCATCCACCAACTTCCTTCCTGCTCTGTCTGCAATTTTTACGTACTGCAGGTTTTACGGATTGCAATGAGGCACCAGGCATATCTAATGCAGGGGACTGGGACTGAGGAATATAAGAGCAGGGAGGGTCCCAAGATCAGGGAGGGATCCAGGATCAGTGAGGGATCCAGGATCAGTGACAGTCCCAGGAACAATGTGGGATCCAGGATCATTGAGGGATCCAGGCTTTGCCTTTGAGTGACCACCCCCAGCAGTTTTTTGGGATCCCTGCAGAACAGCTGTTGTGCCCACTGGTGATTTAACACCGGTGTTGTCCCAGAGGAGGACACACGTGGATTCCTGAAAAAAAATGACACATGATCATTCCTTTTTGTTACAGGATTTCCACAGAACTCTTTCATAACAGCATTTTGGGTCTACCTATGACAATTGGACACGCCGCCACCTTCTCAAGGGGCAACTAAGGACTGGCAATAAATGCTGGCAAGCCTTGTCCCACAAATGAATGTTTAAAAAACTCACATTATATCAATACTGATAACACTCAATTCTCCACTGTAAAACTGTTTGCATATTTATTTAAAGCATGGATATATTGGACATGTTTTAGAATACTCCAGCGGTGGTAGAGGGAAAAAATATGTGAGCCAAATTTGCAGCAAAAGACAAGAGTTACAATAGATGCGAGCACCTAAAAAAGGCTTTTGGCTGTTTCGGAAAGAGTCTAGCAAAGCTAAAGTGGGAGAAGACTGAGAAGAGTAAGGGCAATAGGAATACAAAAGACACAAATCATGAACGAGTAATGGAGTAGCTCATTTTTTTCTCAGGCAGTGTCATCTTGTTGAAACACGTCTGAGGAAGGATGCGGTGTAATGAAGTGACACCATTGGACCCTCTGGGAAGATGAACCTCCTCAGCAATATATCTGTTGAACTGAGTTGTTTATTTCCTGTCTTTACTGATGTGGGGCTGCAGGGATAAGCAAGGAGGTATAGAGGATTTTTCAACGGACCTATTTGCCCGGTATTCATCCATGTATCTGCCTCTTCCTTGGAACTTGTCAGTTTTGATAATTCCCACTGGGAAAAGACATTAGCTCTGGTAATGGTGCTGGGAGCAAAAAAACGAGATATAATTAAAGGCAAACAGAGAAGAAATTCAGGAAAGCCTGATTACCAGCAGGAAAATAAAATTACCAAATGCAACCTGAAGATAGGTACATTCATCATCCTATGTCTGGCGATGATCCCCCTAGCAACCTGAAGTATGAATTTGCTCAAAGTTTATCTTGCTTCACGCAGTAACTCACTCAAAGATACAAGGAGGCCAACACACACATGCTTGACAAGAGGCTACAAATGACACAAACTGCTGCCACAAGTCACAAAGCGATTAGTCATGAACGCTGTGCTCACTTGCACTCATGTTGTAGTGGAGCTGTTTGACACAGATAGGAATAATGTCAGAGTCACCCAAATGTACCACATATATGTACACATTCCACAGCACTTACACAATATCAGTTAAACGTATACAACAGGATCTCAGATTTCTCAAATACCTTGATAGGCTCTATATTGCTGTAAGAGAAAATGCAATGAAACTGGTCTTCAATTATGAGCCAGGAACTGCCTGGGCTAAATATTTTCAAGCATTTTTTTTCTACCTTGTTTGTTTTCCATGAATTGTAGGTGTAACTCCTAATCCTAAAGTGCTCAAACAGGCTTTGTTCTAACAACTTGTTCTTGTTTGGTGTATGCACATACACTCCTCCAACAGGAACGGTGAAACACCCACTGTTATGTAATGCGAACAGTGTGTCATTTTTTTGTTCGAGTAGTTAAAGATCATGTTGGTAAATCATATCAATCAGAAAAGAAATTTAGCCTTCTTTCAAAAATTCAGAACCTGAAAATACAGAATTGTCTAAATAAGGACTAGGGGGTAGCACGGTGGCTCGGTGGTTAGCGCTGCTGCCTCACAGCACTAGGGACCTGGGTTTGATTCCAGCCTCAGGTGACTGTCTGTGTGGAGTTTGCACATTCTCCCTGCGTCTGTGTGGGTTTCCTCTGGGTGCTTCAGTTTCCTCCCACAGTCCAAAGACGTGCACTTTAGGTGGATTGGCCATGCTAAGTTGCCCATAGTGTTTGGGGATGTGTAGATTACGTGAGTTATGGGGGATGGGTCTTCGTGGGATCCTTTGAGGATCAGTGTGGACTTGTTAGGCCAAAGGGCCTGTCCCCACACTGTAGGGATTCTATAATGATGATGAATTGGCACAGGCTGGAGGGGCCAAAGGGCCTTTGCCTCTGTTGCATTGCATCATATTGAAGATTTTGATGTTTGAATCTTCTCCAAGGAAGCAGGGAAAAGGAGTGGGCTCTGACCCTGCTGCCGGTGTGTAATGCCAAGATTTTCACTTGGGTGAGCTACTAATTAGCATGGGATTTAAGATAGTGGATTGGCTCTTGAAGATGGAGGGTCAATCAAAGTCCTTCTGAATTCCGAGCAGCAGCCGGCCGGGAAGCTGTGTCCCCAAGAAGGCCATTCACTTAGAAAACTTGAATTAAGAAAATACAAAAAACAACCACATGTTGATAATCCACTCTGGCAAATCCTACCCACCTTAACAAGGCCTCATTACCCTGCCCAGCTCCTGGGCTCAGGTGACATTTCCAAATCCTGACATCATTCCAGGATTGGACTCAGAAAGCTGGCATGTTGTGATTTTTCATGCCCTGTTCACCTCTGCTCCCGGTATCCACAGATCCTCAAAATTCAGTCCGAAGTAATACTAATCTGTAATACTGCCCCCATATTAATGTTCTGTAGTGTTGTAGTTTCTCACATTGTGCTTTTTTTATTCATTCATTTGTGGGATGTGGGCATCTCTAGCTGGTGCCAGCATTTATTGCCCTTCCCTAATTGCTCAGAGAGCTAATTAAAATCAACCACATTGCTGTGGGTCTGGAGTCACTTGTAAGCTAGACCAGGTAAGGATGGCAATTTCCCTCCCTAAAGGACATTAGTGAACTAGATGGGTTTTTCCCTGCCAATCAATAATGGTTCCATGGTCATTATTAGAGTCCTAATGCCATTTTTTAAAATAAACAATTAAATTCAAATATCCACCACGGGCTGCTATTATGATGCTTCATGGCTTTGAAAACCTCAATTCAACCTCCTCTCAACCTGCTCTTTCCTAAAGGAAAGAATCCCTGCTCCTCCAATGAGTATTGTTCGTTTGTTGCGGAAATATTTCTGGACTCTTGTCAAGTGACCATGATGTAGGAACCCATCTGGTGGCCTATTATCCTTCAGAAAATAAAACTCTCCACATTCACTCTGGACTGTAAGTGACTCCATCCCCAAACCATGTGGCTGACTGGAGTGCCCTCTGATGAGGTCTAGCCAACAACTCAGTGACCTTCTCAGCAGAGTGAGCAATGTGCAATAAATGGCAAGCTTGCCAGCAACATCCCATGTCTTGCTAATGAACAAAAAATAAATTCCTAAACTGTGCTAAGCTAGTGAACCCTCAGTTGGAGATTAAATTGTCTTCGTTATCATTGGAAGGGAGAGACAGAAGAAAAACAAATTCATTCCCCAATATTATTCAGAAAGCCCTGTTAGTCCGTGTGGATACTGGTGATGCCTGGCTCAGGGAAGGCTTTCACGCAAACTCAATTCCTCTGCTCATAACTGGGTAATGGCCATATGGCTGAGCTTCTTAAAAGCATTTGGTACAACTGCAAAAATGTACCCAAAGTGGAACTCCAACACTGTGAGAGAGAATGCTGTCAGCAACTAAACCAAAACAAATACATGACTTCATGATTGTCCTGCAAAGTAAAGTTCTTGATCTTGGAAGGCATTACATGTTTCCAACTCTCTCACTGAATCATAATGGCTACTTTTGATGAAAAAATGAGTTAAAACAGGCAGCTTTACAAAGGTGTAATTGGACCACTCAAATCTTTTGCATTGTTTGATTGAGCATAAAGTCTGAAGGTAGTTCAATGATTAGTACTGCTGCCTCAGAGTCCCAGGGAGCTAGATTCAATTCCAGCCCCGGGCAACTGTCTGTGCAGAGTTTACACATTCTCTCTGTGTCTGTGTGGGTTTCCTCTGGTTTGCTCCTACAGTCCAGCGATGTGTAGGTTAGGTGGGTTGACCATGGGAAATTGCTCATAGTGTCCAGGGATGTGTAGGCTAGGTGGGTTAAGCCTGAGAAATGCAGGGATAGGGTAGGGTGTTGGGTCTGTGTGGGATGCTCTTCAGAGGATCAGTTTGACTTGACAGGCCAAATGGCCTGCTTCCGTACTGTGGGGATTCTGTGACAGAGGTTTCTAGGGTATTAAGGTCAGCCATGGATTTGAAACTCCTGAGTATATTACTTATTGAATATGATTGTTGACTTTATTTCAATGACGATGCATTAGAAGATAGATGGCAATTCATTAGAAGCTAGAGTGTGTAGATTTTCATTTTCATCATGATGATCTGGTAAACTGAACTGCACAGTCATCAGTGGGAGGCAGTCACAACTCCCCAGTTTTAAGGATACAGCAAAGATCTTCACACTATATCTTCCAACTGAACAGCAGCCAACCAGAAAGCAACATCTCAGCAGCCACATCAATGCAACCACCTCGACTCTCATTTCTGATTGCAAATTCTGTTTGCAAAGGAGGAAAGAAAAGAAAAGCACATCCTCACTTTGACACGCATCTCAAAAATGACAAAAACGTAAGTCAGGGATTCTAATCACCTCTACAATGTGTGATTACAGAGATATTGTTCTTTAGTACACACCCTTTTATTGTACTGGGGGATGACAGTACATTATTTCTGTAGGTGGAGGTGGTTGCCAAAGTACAGCGAACAGATGGTCTGGCATCCAGCCCAGGATGCTTTTATATTAAGTTTCTCAGTGGAGTCAACAGCCATGGATACAGAAGCTGGTTTTCATCACTCAGAAACCATTGCTGCTAGAATTTCTTCTGACTACATCAGTGTGGGACAATAGACTGTCACTCAAGGAAGGTATTACAGTAACGTTCTAGAGAATGATTGTTGATGTACACAATCCTGTGTGAATATTAATTGAAGTATAAACCCTAACTGTTCACATAATATGTAAGATCGGTTTACAATGAGAAACCCGAATGACCACGTGGCAGTTTGCAACATCTTGTGATTGAATGAGCTTAAAATCAGAGATCTGCGCAATCGCCAAGACTGCCAACTTTCACGTCCATAGCAATGTCCAATTCGACCCCTATCTCAGTTTCCAGGTTGATGCAACCCTTCGCAGTGCCTTTGCTTTCTCCAGCTATTCCATTGACTATTCCAATGAAATTTGGAATGGGCTCCATCATTCCCTCTGGCTGTCCATATCCCTAGCTTATACCTGTTCCCCTATTATCCTTCTGTTGTCTGAGCTTTTTGTTCCCCAATTTTGAAATCATTGCCCGTTACTATCTCTGTAAACTCTACCAGACCTTCTGTGATGTTTGCATTTCTCCAAATCTCACGTGTTGAGGCATCTGCAATTTTAATCAGTGCACAATTGGTGGCTGTGCCATCAGCTGCCAGGGCCCTAAGGTCTGGAATTCCCTCCCTAAACATAGAATCATAGAGCTGTACACCACATAAACAGACTCTTTGGTCCAACTCGTCCATGCCAACCAGATATCCTAAAGTAATCTAGTCTTGTTTGCCAGCATTTGGCTTATATCCCTCTAAACCCTTCCAGTTCACATACCCATCTAGATGCCTTTTCAATGTTGTAATTGTACCAGCCTGAATCACTTCCTCTGGCAGCTCACTCTATACATGCACCACCATCTGCATGAAAACATTGCCCCTTACGTCCCTTTAAAATCTTTCCCCTCTCACCTTAAATCCATGCCCTCTAGTTTTGGACCCCCCGACCCAGGGAAAAGACCTTGGCTATTCACCCTATCCACGTCCTTCATGATTTTATAAACCTTTGTGAGGTGACCCCTCAGCCTCCAACATTCCAGGGAAAATAACTCCAGCCTATTCAACCTCTTCCCCTTAGCTCAAACCCTCCAACCCCGGCAACATCTTTGTAAATCTTTTCTGCACCTTTTCAAAGTTGACAACATCTTTCCTATAGCAGAGAGACCAGAACTGAACACAGTATTCAAAAAGTGTCCTAACCAATGTTCTCCATTTCCATCCCTCCCACTCATCCCTCAATGTTCCTAAAAGTCCTGTTTGACCAAACTTTTGGTCACCTCTCCTGATTGCTGCTTCTGTAGCTCAGATCCGATTTTGTTTCGTTGATGCTTCTGTGAAGATACAAATTGCTCCCACCAGAAGTAATCCTACAACTTGAAGAAACCTCAGTAACTTGCTCATGATTTTTCCTGGACAGGAAAGGTGACAGAAGAGTCGTCTGCAAGCATGTCACACGTCCCAGCTTTAGATTTTAATATACATATTTCTCTAGTTGTTCCATTTCCTGTTGGTGATTGTATGCTTTCGTTTTCTGAAGGGTGATTGCTAGAGAGATTTGTGCAGCATTGCAACGCCTCATTGCAGTAAATCTTCACCTTTAGAGAATAGTGCTTTGTCTGCAAGTGGGGTTTTGTTTTGAGTGAAGAGATGTGAAATTCCCCAACATATCCGGGTAAATGTGGAGATGGATCCAGGGACAGTGACAGATCTGGAAAAATAACCTCATGCGATGTTACGCTTCCAGGTATTGCCTAACTCCTCTTCCTCATGAAACAGTGCGGAAATGTCCAATGAAGCAGTGAAACATGTCCAGCTATACAAAAGCCTGGTTCGGCCACATCTGGAGTATTGCGTCCAGTTCTGGTTGCCCCATTACAGGGAAGATGTGGAACCATTGGAAAAGACGCAGAGGAGATTTGCCAGGATGTTGCCTGGAATGGAGGAAAGGTCTTAAGAGTAAAGGTTGAGAGAGCTAGGGTTTTTCTCTTTAGAACGACAAAGGATGAGAGGTGACATGATAGAGGTGTACAAAATGATCAGAGGTATAAATAGAGTTGACAGCCAAAGACTTTTTCCGAGGGTGGAGGTAGCTATTATGAGGGGGCATAGTTTTAAAGTGAGTGGCGGTAGATACAGGGAAGACGTCAGAGGTAGGTTCTTTACTCAGAGAGTGGTCAGGGCGTGGAATGCATTGCCGGAGAGGGTAGTGGAGTTGGCCTCATTAGGGGCATTTAAGTGGCTATTAGGTAGGCATATGGATGATAGTATAAGGTAGCGGTGGAGATTAGATAGACTTTAGAATTAGGTTGAAAGTTCGGCACAACATCGTGGGCCGAAGGGCCTGTACTGTGCTGTCCTGTTCTATGTTCAATGTTCTAAATGTGCACTAACCTAAAGCCACTATACTTTATCAACGATCAAGAAAAATGCTCAGTTTGATCAAACTACCTCTCCAAATGAAACATCAAGCTTTCCTGCTCCTATGATGCTGCTTGGCCTGCTGTGTTCATCCATCTCCACACCTTGTTATCTCCAAATGAACTGATGTGAAGAGCAAAACATAATTTAATATCAAAAAAGCATGACCAGAAACTGAAGTGGTCTCCCATATCAGTAAATCAATATGAATAGACCATGGTCCAGGAGTTTCCATGTCTTCATTTTATATGGCCAAGTACATGCTCTAGCAGCAGCTAGAGGGTGTTGGTTAGCCTGGATAGCTGGGTCCTAAAACAAAGCAATGCCAACAGCATGGGTTCAATTCCTATACTGGCTGAGGCTACCACAGAGACCTCTCCCTCTCACCTTGCCTGAGGTGGTGACCCTCAGGTTAAACCACCACCAATCATCTCTCTCTAATGCAAGAGTACTCCTATGGTCTAGTAAGAATATGGCAACATTATAGCAACAGCTGAAGTAATTCAATTTGTTGAGGGACCAAAAAATTGACTTATTTAAATGGGGCTTCCAAATGCCTGTTGAACCAAAGCATTTTGCGTCCGTCTAATTGGACACCTCAAGATGTAGTGCACAGTTGTTTTGTACACCTGGTTTTGTTGTGGGTGATCATTACATGGGAGCTGTCATTGTATCAGTGTTATCAGATCAAATGTCCTTATATTTGCAATGTTACATTTAAAAAAAAATCTTCCTATGCAATTTCTATGTATTTCTATTTGTTTTTGCAACCTCTATTGCAGCTACAATGTGTGGTAAACCCACTAAGAACTGTGGTTTGACATCATCCAACATATACAGAGGGCTTTAGATGTAAACAAAGTATGTGGTGGTGTTAAATGGCAGGACAGCACGTAACTTCAGTTAAAAATAGTCATGTTTCTCCAGGTTAGTCACTATCCTTTACAGCTTACAACTTAAATAAGCTCTGCAAAACCAATTCAGTTCAACAATTTGGACAAAGTAAGCATTTCTGATTAAATTGAACGGCTTTCAAGTCACCTAATGGACCTCTTTGTAACAAGTTTTGGAGAGTTTTTTATGCAAGTAATAAAAGACAAGTGGATGGTGCACAGCCAATGACATGAACAGTGATGAGAATATGCCACATTAAATTTAGTGGCACTTTTGAAGAGTCTTTCCTTTGCAGTTCATGATGTGGAGGTGCCGGTGTTGGACTGGGACACACAATGTCAGAAGTCACATGACACCAGTTTATAGTCCAACAGGTTTATTTGAAATCACAAGCTTTCAGAGCGCTGGTCTTGTGTTTTCAAATAAACCTGTTGGACTATAACCTGGTGTCGCGTGGCATCTGACTTTGCTGTTCATAGCATGTGAGTGGCATCACTTACCAGGTATAACTCCATATAAAAGCAAAAGTACTGGAGAAATCAACAGGTCTGACAGCATCTGTGGAAAGAGAAAATGAGCTAACATTTTTGTTTCAGAATTCTTCTTCCAAACAGGAGATATATTGGCCTTGAAACGTTAGTTCTGTTTCTCTCTTAACAAATGCTGCCAGACCTGCAGAGTTCCTCCAGCAATTTCTCTTTATTTCAGATCTCCAGCATCTACCGTATTCTACATTTATTTCAGAATTATCCTCAGTGTCTTGGCCAATATTTTCCCTAAATCAATACCACAAAAGAATCTGACTATCTGGTCATTACCAGATTGCTATTTGTGGGAACCTGCTGTGCACAAATTGGTTGCTCTGAAGCCTACATTTTCACGATGACTACACTTCAAAAGTAATTCATTCAATATTTTAGGATGACTGTTGTAAAAAGTGATGTAAAAATACAAATCTTTAATATATAGCATTAGCTATTATATAGTCGTGCCTTACAAGCTCAGGGTTGCAGACTGTTGATACTTCCCAAGGTATCCACAATATAATGTGAACTGGATCTGTTTCTGTGATGGTGAGAGTACAGAATGTCCTGGTGACCATCCCACTGACTAGAGGCGTCCTGAAGGGAGACATTGCACACAGCAGACAGCAAGTTAATGATATTTCATTGCAAATGTACTCACAAACAGCAGAGAGGGCAAAAAAAAATCCCCAGACACTCAGCAACTGTGACTGGTGTCAGTGTGCAACAGAGGCGTACAGCTGAAACAATGCCCAGAGATAAGAGGTTTGTCTTATCAGGAGAGATTTAGCAGTTTAGGCTAGAGTTTAGAAGGATGAGAGAAGATCTAATTGGGGTATATAAGATGCAAAAGGGGCAGAAAAATTGAGTTGAGGCTGAGATGAAATCAGCCATTGTCGTATTAAATGGTGGTGCTGAATGGCCTACTCCTGCTCCTAGTTCTTATGTTCTTGTGTCCCGTGCTCCCAACCTGAGTTACAATCCTGCTCCAGAACTCTCTGACTCTGGAACAAGTTGGCAATGTGCGTGTAGGGACCTATCCACAGGCAGTTGCTGAACCAGTTGGGTTACCTTTCAGCTGAAGGGATTTGCATCACAACCACAGCCCTGAGACAATATTGCACAAGTCCCTTCAACAGGACACTGTTGAACTTTACATTCAGAAATGTAAATGTACAAAGTGTTCACACCATTTCAATGTACGTGAGGATCTGTGATTTGTTATGAGCCGGTGAGGCTCTTTCCCCATTCCCCATTCTGCAACAAGGTTTTTTTTTGGAGGAAGATGTACTTGCTGATTTAATAAGTACACAAGTGTTTGCATGTTGGAATGATAAAAGAACCAACAGGATAGGCTTTCTTGAGATTTCCAAAGAAAGATGTTATCTTTAACCAATCTAAGTAAAACAATAATGTCTGCTCCAATTGTCATACAAAGTCACACTATCTCACACACTCATGCGCACGAGCACATACACAAACACGCACACACACAACAGACTCCCCCTGGAAGATTGCACACACAGAATATGGTTACAGAGTGTGGAAGGACAAGTTGCAAAATTAGGTCTGCAATTGGGTGGCTCACTGTCTTCAGGCTAAATTCGCTGGTCTTGCAATTTCAATTTGCAGTTTTTATTATAGCAATCCAAAAGTTCCCGATTTAAAAGTGCACCGTTTTTTCATACACTATTCTGGGAGATGGGTGTCACTAACTGGGCCAGCATTTATTGTCCATGCCTGGTTGCCTTTGAGAAGGTGGTAATGAACAGCCTTCTTGAACTGCTGCAGTCCGTGTCCTGTAGATAGACCCACAATGCCCTCAGGAAGGGAATTCCAGGATTTTGATTTAGTGACATTGAAGTATCGGTGATATATTTCCAAGTCAGGATGGTGAATGGTTTGGAGAGGTTCTTGAATGCGGTGATATTACCATGTATCTGCTGCCTTTGTCCTTTTAGATGGAAGTGGTTGTGGGTTTGGAAGGTGCTGTCTGAGGATCTTTGGTGAATTCCTGCAGGGCATCTTGTAGATAGTACACACTGCTGCTACTGAGTGTCAGTGTGGAGAGACTGGATCCTTGTGGACATAATGCCAATCAAACGGTCTGCATTGTCCTGGATAGTGTCAAGCTCCTTGAGTGTTATTTTGGAGCTGCACTCATCCAAGCAGTTGGGGAGTATTCCATCACACTTCTGACTTGTGCCTTGTAGATGGTGGACAGGTTTTGGGGAGTCAGGAGGTGAGTTACTCATCGCAGTATTCCTAGCCTCTGACCTGTTCTTGTAGCCACTGTGTTTATATGGTAAGTCTAGTTAAGTTTCTGGTGATAACCACCAGGATGTTGATATCAGTTGATAGTTTATTTAGTTGCCATTCTAGAGATGGCAGAGCTAAGTTGGAATCTTTTAAGAAGTGTCTGTCTGCAACAGGGGCATCAATTATCACAGTCAGCAGACAGGGCTCAGTGTTTGCCAAGTGGTTTGGAGGGAGAGGAACTCGGAAGAGACCCCGTTTGGGTCTTCTCTTTCCACTGCTAGTAAAGTGTTTCTATGTAAGCTTTCCTTCCATTTGTTTCCATTGACTTTTTGATGATTTGTTAAAGGTTGCACCAATGGCTGGTTACATCATCATTTTTCATTTAAAAGAGGAGAAAAACTCCCCCTGCAAATTGCAAGCCTTTTATTATTAGTGGGTACTGCAGACGCTGAGGTGTATGTATCATGACTCAGGGAATAATATTTTGGTTTAATTTTGTTAAGTTTCCATTTATGTTATGATATTTGTCTAATACCCAACAAAAGGCTATCTCAACCATGTCTGGTTTATATTAAGAGTAGGAAAGGAGGATTGGTGATAGCACTCTAGCCCAGCCATTAGCTAACAATGGTTAGTTCTGCAGCACATACAGCAGTCATTCTCTTCGGTGGGTATTACAGACATCTTGCCTGCGCTCTACAGGCTGGACTATGGAATGCACTGTAATTCAAATTGGTCTAGCCACCATTGACTGCAAGGATAAGTCACATTTGGGTTTTTGATTTAAAAGGCTGCTTTTTAGAAGTTAATTTCATGCTTTCAGTCATAGAGTCGTAGAGCTGTACAGCGCGGAAACAAATCCTTCAGCCCAACTCATCCATGACAACCAGATATCCTAAATGAATCTAGTCCCATTTATCAACATTTAACCCCTTTCCCTCTAAACCCTTCCTGTTCAAATATGCATTCAAATGATTTTAAATGTTGCAGTTGTACCAACCTCCACCACTTCCTCTGGCAGCTCATTTCATACACGCACCACCCTCTGTGTGAAAATGTTGCCCCTTAGATCTCTTTTATATCTTTCCCCTCTTGCCTTAAACCTATACCCTCTAGTTTTGGACTCCCCTACCTGAGGGAAATGACCTTGACTTCTCACCCTATCCATGTCCCTCATGGTTTTATGAAGCTCTGTTAGGTTACCTCTTAGTCTCCGATGCTCCACGGAAAAAAGCCCCAACCCATTCAGCCTCTCCCTATGGATCAAACCCTTCAATCCTGGCAACATCCTTTTAATCTTTTCTGAACACTTTCAAGTTTCGCAACATCCTTCCTATAACAGAATTGAGTGCAGTATTCTAAAAGTGGCCTAACCAATGCAGTCAGTAGATTAAAGATCATTATTTGACATAGAAACACTTTTCACAACACACTCGGAAATGAGAGATAATAGGAACTGCAGATGCTGGAGAAGAAATGAGTCCTTCAACCAAAAAGAATTGAGAAACACTTTTGTGCAGCATTGGCAACTAATCTGTCAATTGGAGATTTTTCTCTGAAGCACTGACTGATTATCAATACAGCCTATTGATTGAATTAATTGACTGGAAATTGCCTGCCATAAAGCTGTTGTTATTTGAGAAATCAACAAAAAACCTGAATATTTAAGATCACCAACTCATAAGTGTTATTACACACTGCACGTGTTTTATTAACTAAACAACCGGATATTACAATGCTGCCTCTCCTCTGCCTATTCCTTCCTTCCTCTACAGAAGGCACCAGCTCTACTGGGATAAAGCCCAAAAGGCAGTGGCTGCATTCTGGTACCTTGGACTTCTTCCACAAGATAGTGAGTGTCATAGACTGTTCAGCAGTGAAGAGTCACAGAGATAAGTACAATTCCATTCCCACTCCAAGTCCATGCACCTTCAGTTTCCGGGCTAAACAGCTGAGCGAAAATCAGGAGTTGAAATCTCACCGGGATTTTTCATTGATGGCCATGATTCCAATTGCTGACTAAGCTCTAGAATTCCCATATCTTCATAGCTCACTGTCCTCCTTAAGACTTTGTCTGTGTGGTCAATCATCTGCCGAATGGTCTCTCTGTGACTCCGTGGCAAGTTCTGTTTGATAGTTGCTCCTGTGATGTTTTGCTACATTAAAGGCGGTATGTAAAGGCAAGTTGTCGCTATTGTTGCCTTAGTTTTTGCTGCTGAGGCCAATGGTGATGGCCAGCTGTGGCTCTCGCTGGGTGGAGGTAACTCAGAATTGGAGGCCAGATTGCAACCTTTGGTTCAAATAAGATGTTGTTAACCATCAAACTAAAACTCAACTGTAATATGTAGTAAGATAATAAATAAAAGTGAATACCACTTCTGAGCTTGAATTGGTGGTGAAGTGGAACAGACCTTCCCACTACGGGGTGGGAATGTGTGTGGAAGTGAAAGAAGGTGGGGCTTAGGATCAGCCACGCTCAGCCTGATTAAATTCTTTCCCACCATCAAACCTGACACAGCGGAGGACATAAGATTCTACCCAATGTTCTCTTTGTAATTGATTTTGGACAGTACTTCTTTCAGTTCTTCATTTTCGTTTGAGTGGCTGTTCAATTTCACTGCAATCTATCGTCTGTTTATATTTTGCAAAACCTTTCAGCACATTGGGATTAAATATCGTCCAGACTGGATACCATTCATTTCAACACATCAAAGATGCTTGTAACTGGGATGATTTAGTGACCTATTCAATTGTGACCGGTAAAGAAGCTTTTGTATTTGGCATTAATATGGACCTGGTTTGCACCTGGCCCATAAAAACAGGGATTATTTTTTTCTTGAGAACACATATGCGCGGTATTTTATTTTTATTGTTACTCTGTCACAGGATGTTGACATCAATAATGAGGCTGGTATTCGTCACCTGTCCCTAGTTGCCCTTTGGAGACAATGGAGGGGAGCTGCCTTCTTGAACCACTGCTGTCCATTTGACGTAGGTGGTAATGATACCACTACGCTGTTGTGGAGTGAGTTTGGAGACTGTTGATCAGTGATCTAGTGCTTGAATATGCCTGGGTTGTCTGGAGTGCATTTTTCCACTTTTAATTTGCTCTTATTGATTTATCCCATGGTCCTTCTTTCCCAAAATGTAGCTACCCTGTATACTCCTGTTTATTTTTACAACACTAGCTTGTGTCAACTGTATGGCTTCATAAGATCACCAGAATGTTTAAGGATTTAAAATATCTCCAAAGATCAATGCAGTCGCCTGTTGAAGTTTTTTAGTGGATCTGCCAATGGGTTTCAATTATTCTACTGCTAATGAACACATAAGCAACTAAAATAATGACATCTTTTTCACTTTATCTTCCCTCCTAAAGGCAGCCATTCTGGTTCTCTTTATGATTGGTAATCCTGTTTAAGTGTGTTTTCCTGTTTGTGCTGGCATGCTGTTTACCAATAGGAGCCGTTATATCTAACGCTATGCTGCTTTCAGTAAACAACCAGAAGGGCACTTTGATGCACTACAGAAATTTACCAAGGCTCCCCTGGGAACACCTTCTAAACCCATGACCTTCCATCTGGAAGGACAAGGGAAACAGATACATGGGAACACCAGCCCCTGCAAGATCTCCCCCAAAGCTACTGACCATCCTGACTTGGACATATATCACCACTCCTTTACTGGCGCCGGGTCAAAATCCTGGAATTCTGCCCCTAAGGACATTGTGGGTCAACCCACAGCACATTATTTTTACAAACAGTAGTTCAAGAAGGCAGCTCACTACCACTTCTCAAAGGGCAATTAAGGATGGGAAATCAAGGCCGACCCTGCCAGCAATGCTCACATCCTATAAATTAACTTTTAAAAAATAATTTGCAGCAGGTCTCGTGGCAGTGGTCAGGATTAGGAACTGCAATTCTCTTCAGTCTCCTTTACCTTGAAGCTAGCCATAATATCATTGACACTGCCTTGCTCTGTGGTGTGAGGTGGTGTTGATGGACAGAACGTTTCCAATCAAAGAGCCAAATGTTGAAAGGAGGCTATAGGACAGACAGATAGGTTCATGTCCCAGTCATACAGCACAAAAACAGACACTTCAGTCCAACCAGTCCATGCTGAACATAATCCCAAACTAAATTAGTACCACCTGCTTGCACTTGGCCCATATCCCTCCAAACCTTTCTTATCCTTGTACTTAACTAAATATCTTTTAAAATATGTCAGGGCGCAACTGCTTCAGTAGCTGGGTGGGTGGGTCAAATGGTGAGGGTTAGGAGGTGGGGGCAATGCCAGAGTGGTGGCAGACGAGATTGAGTTGGATGTCAATAAGTTGAGGGCAGAGAAGTAGTTTGCTAAGCACTGTGACCCACAAATGTGGGGTGAGTTTAGAAACATGGAGATCGGGGAAATGAAATAGGAGTTCAGGGTGGGGGTTTTGGAATCAAAGGGCCTGGAGTGGGTAGTGAAGTAGAGGCTTGGCAGTAGAGGCACATCCAGGGCCTTGGGAGTGGGTAAGGGGTGTGGGGATTGAGGGACAAGAGATGGTGGCTCAGAGCCCTGAGGTAAGGATAGGAATCTGGAGCCAGGAACTTTGGGGATTTGTGAATTAAGTCCTTTGGATGGTATTGAGTGGGAACTCAGATATATTGTGGAGATGATCAGAGGTACATTGGAAAGATCCAGGTTGGAAAATCACATGTATCCTGTGTGCATAGACCTCACACATGTCTAACTGCTAGGTTTCCCATTAAAACTTCTCCGCTGTTAAGTGATGAGTTAAATGATAAATTGACCATGGATAACTGATGGTTCTATCCACCTCCCATATGGATAGGTTATCAGTTATATTTCAAACTGTCTGGACAGTGATCTCATTGCTTTTGTGGGATCATGCTGTGCTCAAGCTGCCAAATATCCAACATCAAATCAGTTATTCCATTTGAAATGTCATTAGTGACAGTATAAATAGCTACAGGTAAGGAAAAATGTGACAGAAATCTCCTCTTTATTTAAAATGTTCTCGCAATGGGGTCTCTCATGATTTTAGCAAAGATGTCAATCTATTGAAATGACACAGGTCTAACACATTCAAGCTAAAATAATGGGGAAAGGAATTTCAGATGAATTGTAGGTGAATACTACTTTCAAAGCTTATCTTTAGAACAATGTGTAAAGTATGTACAACATTTTTCTGTACTTTGGCTTTGACATTCTTGAGCAATCTCAGCAATTTAACCTATGGATCTATTGCATCCGTTGTTCCCGCTGTGGTCTCCTCTACATCGGAGATACCAAGCGCAGACTCGGTGATCGATTTGTGGACCATCTGCAGTCTGTATGCTCCAATCAACACTATCCTCCAGTTGCCAGCCATTTCAACACCCTCTCCTATTCCCTTGGTAACATGTCCATCCTGGGCCTCCTCTAATGACACAATGAGGCCACATGGAAACTGGAGGAGCAACACCTTATATTCCACCTCGGGAGCTTACAGCCCAATGGCCTCAGCATAGAATTTACCAGCTTCAAAATCTCCCTGCCTGCGGCCTCATCCCATGTCCAGCCCTCCTTCTCATCCCCACCTCCCTGACCTGACACAACCTGTCCATCTTCCTTTTCACGTATCCGTCCAACCCTTCCCATTGACCTATTGCCGCAACCATTTACCTGCATCCACCTACCACCATTTCACCTGCCTTCTCCCAGCCCCACCCCTCCTCTCTCTATTTATTTCTGAGCTCACTTTCCCCTCCCCAAACCTGATGAAGGATCCCAACCTGGAAAGTCCTGCTCCTCTGATGCTGCCTCACCTGCTGTTTTGCCCTAGCTCCACACTGTATCAACTTAATATAACTGTTGTTCTTTGTGTTGTGCCAACTTTGTGGAAGAAGTCTGTGGCACGTCTGAAACTTTTCACCCATGAGGTTCACACAATGATGCCAACTATAGGAAAGACGGTGAATCCCAGCAATAGATTGGTACCAAGTGCGTAATGAAATTGCCACTTGACACGATATTTGGCAGGTACAGCTGTTGGCTACTGAGACAGTTATTAAAGTGCAATATGCGAGCACAGATGTAGATAAAATAGTTTGCTCTGAGTATGGGCACCAAAGGGTATTTTTGTCTTAGTCCCTATAGCAACAGACTGCTCATAAAGCAGTTAATCACCCCAATATCATGACACTATTAGCAGTCTGTTAAAAGTGAAATAAGTTGTTTAATTTCTGTAACACCGAACTGTCCCCTTTTTTAATCTAACTTTTGCTTTAAAAAATCTGAATTATGCCAGAATGTTTTAGCAACCAACCAGAAAAATACTTTTCAGTAAGAATCAGATAACTTTCAAATTTATTCCCGATGGTAAATGTCAAACTGTGAAAATGTTACGTTGCATTATTACAGCTTGTGGAACGTCTAGTGACAATAGCGACCTATTTGAGTTTGTTTAAGCTGGGGAAATAATGAAAACTTATAATGAGAATTAGCAGGTCTGTTAATGGAATCTTGGAGCTGGGCCCACTTGCCTACAGAAGATCAGTTCTGTCAGATACTTCAAAGTTATTCCTAGAACCTTGAATGCTGGATATGTGTGTCTGTCTGGGTATATGCGTGTGAGTGCATGTGAGTGCGTGTGTGTGCGTGTGTGTGTGTGTGTGTGTGTGTGTGTGTGTTTATGTCCATTTGCGGGTGCATGTGTGTGTATTTGGGGGTCATGGGGTGATATTGGGGGTCATTGATGCTTAGCTACAGAAGACAGCAGATTTCCTGCACCTGATCCCTTGGAGGGCTGTCCTTAGTCTTTGACTTGTTTTATTGTGCCAAAAATTGTTTAGATGGAGTGGGAGTGCACAGACTGACTCAGTTCAGCAACTATAGGCTCTAGAAATTGTGCTGTAGAGCAGGGCGGCTCTATTTGATTTTGTTTATGACTTTAAGATGAAGAGAACAGCAAATAAACATATAAATTAACAGCAGTAGGCTATTCAGCTCCTGGAGTTCACATTGCCTTCAATAAAATCAGGGACAGTCTCAACTCCACATACTTAGCTACCCCTCACTCATGATTGACTCTCTGGTTCATCAGGATCTTATCTACCCTTGCAAACTCACCACTCTCTGGGCAAGAGAATTTCAAAGATTCATCACCCACTGAGAAAAAAAATTCTTGTCATCTCTGTCATAAATTGGTGACTGCTTATTTTAATATGGTGTCTTTTAGTTTGTGTCTCAGCTGATAGAAAGCATGCCCTGAGATAATGGAGCATATTCTTGGCCATGGCTGAAATTAGGAATCAGATGAGAAGAAATACTTTTGTCTACATAACTTTTAAACTAACTGAGGATTACATCGTGTATAGGAAATGTGACACTTTATAGGCCATTCCACCCATTCAGTCTGTGCTGGTCTTAATGCTGATCTTGAGTTTCCTCCCATCTTTTCTCATCCAACCCCATCTATCAGTAGAATCCCTGACTCACTTCTTCCCGTTGAGATTTCCTCTTAAATATATCAATGTTACTCGCCTTAGCTCCTCCCTTTGGTTGGTAGTGAATTCTATTTTGGATTTTTCAGTAATCACTGCAGTTTAAAGAATGAGAGGCGATCTATTGAGACATATAGGATTCTAAAGTGGTATGACAGGGTAAATTCTGAGAGAATTATTCCCCTTATGGGAGAGTCTAGGACCAGAAGGTAGAGGCTCTGAATAAAGGGACACCAATTTGTGACTGAAATGGGGAGGAATTTCTTCTCTCTGAGGGCCGTGAGTCTTTGGAACTCTTGCCACAGAGAGCTGTGGGGACAGAGTCTATGTGTATATTTAAAGCTGAGATAGATAGACTCTTGATCAGTCAGGGAATCAAGGGTTACCGGAAACGGCAGGAAAGATGACATAAGAAATATCAGATTAATTGTGATTTTATTAAATGGCAAGGTAGGCTTGAGGGACCGAATGGCTTACTCCTGTTCCTACTTTATACGGTCTTATTATGGTCTAGTTTTACTGTTCGTCCTTGGTAGAAACGTTCTCTCTGTGAATACACTAGTGAAACATTTGACAATTTTAAAAATCTCCATTTGGTCATCTGCATCTTGAAAGATAATCTTAACAAGATTTTTCACTGTTGATAGTGAATATTTGATAGAGCATCAGAGCAGAATGGTGCCCATTGCTGCCAAATGTTGATCTCTTTTGATCGCAGTCTTGTTTACTTCATTTGTTCCACTGTGCCATATCACTAAGTCAAAGTTCTACCTGTGTTCTGCACTAAATGCTCAAGCATCCCTTTGGAACTAAAATGCCTCATTCCTGTGTTTTGTTTCAACCTAAGTTACACTACATGTAAGATTGATAAGACAATTTGTCTCCTGAATTTTTCTCCCTATAATAATTCTGAGTGAATTTCCATCACATTGTCTGGCTAGGAAATCTATGCGCCAGGGCCTGAGATCAGGCTGCATGAATCCTGTAGAAGAATAGAAAATCAGCAAATACATTGGGGACATTTAAGTGACTCTTGGATAGGCACATGGATGATAGTAAAATGTACGGTGTGCAGGTTAGTTTGATCTTACAGTAGGATAATAGGTCGGCACAACATTGTGGGCCAAAGAGCCTGTAGTATGCAGGCTACTATGATGTTTGATATTCTATGTTCAGGAGCAGGAGTAGGCCATTCAGCCCTTTGAGTCTACTGTGCCATTCAATATAATTCTGGCTGATTATCCAACCCAGAAGCTTGTTCTTGCTTTCTCCTTTGATCCCTTTAATACTAAGAACTATACCTAATTCGTTCATGAAAATGTTCAACATATTGGCTTCAACCATCGTTGAGATAGAAAATTCCACAAGCTCACCACTCTAGGTGAAGAAATTTCTCCTTGTCTCAGTCCTATGTGGCTGACCCCGAATCCTTAGACTGTGATTCCTGGCTGATTGGAAAATCCCAGTCACCCTCCAGTAAGTAGAAATGGCTACCTGCCACGTTCCTATCATCCCCCAAGGAAAATAACCTCCATTCTAGACTCTGTGCACTTGGACATACAAATTAGGAGTAGGACTAGGCCTCTTAGACCTTAAGCCTGCTCTGCCATTCAATAAGGTCAAGATCTGATTGTTCCACATTCCAGCCTAGACCTGAGAACATCTCATCCACTTGCTTTAGAACGCCAATAGGTTTCTGAAAATTGAATCCTCCCTTTTCAGTATATGACTGCAATTTGAGACTGTTCCTATCATTAAGTAGTTGGCTGTGTGTTTTGATAGGGTCGATCAGATGAACATCATTGCGAAAATTGAGCACTGCTTCTTACTTTTATGTTCTACTATTATCACATCTTTATAACTGGGTCTGCTTAGGAACATTTTCCAATGCAAAGATGTAGCGCACTAGTGTTTATGCTATCTGCTTGGGTTGTGAATAGAATAACTCTTAATGGGATGAATGAATTCCCTAAGAATTAATGTTGCATTAAAGATGCCCATCAACAAATTCGATTATTTTGCCTCTCTGGTCACACACTGCAGCCTCTGTTCTCTGAAGTGGCCCAGTAAAATAGTTTATTGTTAAGATCAGCACTAACTATAGACTGGCTACATTCTGAGAACAAGTTTTAAGACAAGCTGAATAACATTCTTCACTAAGATAAACAAGTAATTTGAAATCATGGAGCCCATCCCAGCAATAATTTTATCAGGCAACCCCTTCACAATCCGTTATCTTGGGGGTTATTCTTTTCCCTTCTTCCACAGAGTGTGGGGATTGACAGTAGTGATTTGTCATACATGAAAGTTTTCTCTCAATCAGGCAAGGTCTGATACTGGTCACAACATGATCCCTTTAGATGGTCCATGTACTGTCATAGAATCCCTCAGTGTGGGAGCAGGCCACTCAGCCCATCAAGTCTGAAAAGAATCCCATTCAGACCAGACCCCCATCCCATCGCCATAACCCTGCATTTCCCATGGCTAATCCACCCAGCCTGCACATCCCTGGACACTACAGGCAATTTAGCATGGCCAATCCACCCTAACCTGCACATCTTTGGACTATGGGAGGAAACCCACAGGGAGAATGTGCAAACTGCATACAGATAGTCACCCAAGGATGGAATCGAACCCAGGTCCCTGGTGATGTTAGGCGAACAGTGCTAACCACTGAGCCACCGTGCTGGTCTCATGATGGTTGAACAAGTGCTGCGGTGACATTTTAAAAAAGGAACCATGCAGATTTATGATCTCACTTAAATCAAATAGAGAGGAAAAATGACAAATGCAACATGAATACAGATTGCATCTACATTGGTCATTGGTGTCATGCGCTGGCCAGTTATGTTGTAGTTTTGTCAAAATCTTGACTTGAGTGGCCTCAAAATTACAGCCTAGTCACTGACCGTCCAGTGAGTGGGTGAAGGGAACTTTCTAAGACAGTGTTGTAAACAGAATGCTATTAGCTGCTGTAAAAAGCCTGTCCCTGCCACTCTCAATATTGAGAAGCTGCTTGGTTTGGAGCTGCCTCACATCCTCTGGTGTAATTTGGCTGTTTGAGATGCAGAATGGCGAGGAATGTGGTAAATGACTGCACCCAAAGACTCAGAGGCAGCCCTCAGTGTAGCTGTGGTGCAATGAGGGACATCCCTCATGTGCAGAATGACTGCTTTCTCCATCACTATGGCAAGAGAGACTCCACAATGCCGATACCCAGGCCACTATTTGGTTAAAGCATACATGAGGCCAGCCTAAGCCCCTTTAAATTACTCCCTATTTTCCAGTTTGTATCATTAAATATGTTCTTATTCACTTGCTTACAGACAAAAGGCCATCGGAGGTAGGTACACAGCAGGATCTTCCAATCCCTGTATAACTGTCCTGCAAACAAACAGAGGGGAAACCAATTTTTAAGGCAGAACAGTTAAATACCTGTTGTCATAGAGTAGTTTATTTCTGGATTATATGCTTGTTTACTTAGGATGCTTGTGAGTTAGGTTTGATAAATGATCTTGTCTCATCTCACTGCTAAATGCACTAATATATTTTCTTTGTTAATGACTTCAGGACTAGCAGTAAATCTGTCTGACAGGCAAACGATTCAGCAGGGACATGAGCTAACAGTGTACAAATACCTCACTTTCACAATTTTCAAGCTCGCTTTGATATATATTGTTTGACTTGTAACTCTTACTTTTTAATACACTGAGTTATAACTTATCTACTGAAAGGGACCTATTGAGAAGAAAATATTTGAGCCATTGGCCTCTCATCTACTTTGGATATTGTGCTTGTGAATAACACTGAGAACTATGCAGCGAACATCATAATTACTTTTTATTCAACAGAATATCGTTATCTGCTCTAGAGTATACATTCAATTTGGGCATATATTAAATCCAGCATAAATTTTAATTTTGTTCTAATATTTGTTGTGCAGAGTAATAGTCATGAAAGAGTTATATTGAAGCTCCACCCAGTCTGATGATGCCACACAACCATTGAAGGGCAAAGTATTATAATACAAGACCCTGATGGAGACAGATAGGTCTTCTCTGGTTCTTGGTAGACTTTGTCATTCTGCCTAATTTGTCAATCATCTGGATTTTTTTCAGCTAGATCTGAGTTCCGTCAGGTTTTTTGGAGGGATTAATCTCAAGGCCTAGCAGGTTCTATCACTGTAACTTACTGAACTTGCCTGGTTAACCATCCAGCCTGACTCTCACATTCAATTCTAATCCTGTTTGAGCATCTGCCTTTCCAGAACAAATCACAGTTCCGTGGGTGTTTTGGAATTCACTGACATCTCTTGTTCCAGAGTCATATTTAAAATCCCTTTGTCTCCTCAGAAAAGCACTGTCAGTCCGGAACTATTCTGCATCGTTCCTGACATTTGTTCCAGACTTGGAAAATTGGAGGAAATTGGCACCCTCCTGTGTAGGCAGCATCCTGGATGTCCTCCTGGATGGAGTGGTACAAAGACAGGGTTTCTTCTTCCCACACGGCCAACACTGAAGACCACGACCTTATCGGCCTGGACTGCAGATGCCTTCCAGGTTAAAGCAGTCCTGGACATCTGGAGGAATGCCCAGCACTTTAGGAAGAAGGTCAATGACCTTCTCCCACTCCACCAGAGTAAGTGCCACCATATTCTTTCTCATACCTCACACTTGCTCTATCCTTAATATAAAACAACAACCTGTGGATACTGGAGATCTAAAACAAAAACAGTGATTCCAATGAACAGTCACCAGAATCAAAACATAAACTCTGCTGGACAACTTTTCTCTGAGAGTTGCTGCATAGAACGACACAGTGAAAACCTGGGGCACATTTTTCCGTTCCTATCAGGTGGTTGAAACCACTCCATCATTGCATTGCCTGAGCCAAGTTCAGTCATCGTTGGCATGGATTGAGCCTGCAACTTTCTGACCTTCATGACTCATTTGAACACTGCCTTTAGCAGCACTGCCAAATGAGAACACTGAGTGCCTAACTCTTCCCTGATGCTTGAAAATTTTGGAAAGTTGAAAGCATAATGTCAAGTTTAAATACACTCATTGCAAATGTGAACAAGACTAATTGACATATGTTTACTTGTTCATGGGATATGTGTAGTGATGACCAACCGCTAGAGAATCCTTAACTTTGAGATCTCTCTTTGTTCTTATCTCATTACACATGAGTACTGGTGATAGCAGGATGGAGTCGTGAAGTGGATAGTCCTTCAAATAAAATAGCAGCAGATTAGGAAGACCATCCAGGGGCCTTGCTGCCATGGACTTAATTCGCCCGGAGGCCGGAAGGTAGTGGAAATCTAACCTGCCACCAACACTCCTTCAAAACCATGTGGCTGTGCACGTGCTCAGCTGCTGCCGTGTTCCGCACATGGGCAATTAGTGTCGGCACACCCATTGGGGCTTTAGCTTCCAGTTCCAGAAGTCCCTTCCATGCACGAGCCACAGAGGCCCATGAATCTGGTGAAAAAGTCAGAGGGAATGCTGCCTGCTACTGACACCAATTTTTCACGATTCCATGATTCCACAACCCCAGGGGCACATTGTTAACCTAAACTGCTTGTTGGCAAAGGGACTGACTGGATCAACACAGGAGTGATTCTACAGCTTGTCCAATTTTGCTGCGATGCCATTGGAGAGGAGTATTGTGGAATGTAGAACTTGAGTCTCACTTGATCCCATTGGTTCCTGCCCAGGCTGTTATGGTAAAATTGTCCTTAAGTGATTGCCTACTGTTCATAATCTGGTCCAACTTGAAAGCACTCAACATATGATATAATGCGTTTATTGCATAAGATTGACTTTTCAAATGCTTCCCTCAATTTGCTGCTTCTAAGGCCCCAGTGAAATCCAAGCGATGCATGGCTATCTGTTCAAAACAGGGTGCTTCCTAACATGTAGAGCATAGTAACGCCAGATGGTACATTGACATCTGAGCATTTTAAATGCAAAAGTAGAAACACAATGATGGAACTTTGTATGTATCAACACACTAACAGTGCCGAACAACATTATCTGTGACAAATGTTTAACTCTGGTTCCCATGACAGATGCACTGTTGGCTTTCAAAAGGAAGTGGGATTTTAGACCTTACACAAAATGATCAGAGACTTAGCAGCAGTTTCACAGTCAAGATTTCAATCCCAGTGAACCTCATCACTCATATCAAAATACCAGAAATAGAATGGTTTTATCAATAGCTGCATCGAACACAGCCATTCCCTCTCAGGGATGAGAATGTAACAAGACTGACTGTCTACATTGATCCTGCTACAAATGTATCACTCCACCTCAGTTAATTTCAATGCATCTTTGGCTGAGACAATGGGAAAGGGAGATACCTTCTCAATGGAGAGAATAGCAACAGCTCCTCTGAGAATTGAAACTCTGAAATGGAGTATGGCAAATCTAACAGGGGCTCATTTCCCTCTTTTAATTTCCAATGTATCTAATGTATTTTGTTCAGCTTCTGCTGCCAGTAGGTTCATGATATGTATAAGTTGGGGAAGCCAAAAATAAAACTACAAAACAATTTGTTCCAGGTATGAATTAATTCGATTTTTTAAAAAAATGAACCTACTTTTTTAACCAACTTATTCAGAGATGTTATTGAACACCTCTGAGGGAGGTGGGACTTGAACACAGGCCTTCCGGTTCAGAGGTAGGGACACTACTACTGATTTATTAAACCATAGAACAATGCACCAGACCAAGTCATATTCAGGAGATAGGAGGGAGGAAAGAATGTGGAAATTTTGGATTGGTAAAGGACACTGCAGTTGGAATTCAGGTTCTTTCTATTTGCATGCAAGAAATCTTAGGATGACAAGCACAGGTTACCATAGCAGCACAACTCTGAATTGGTTAATTGTGAAACGCAAGCAGCACCATATTTAAACTTATTATTACTGGTTAACAGCTGCACATTGCATGCAAGAAAATTTGTATACAACCAACATTTGACAAAATTCCAAGCATCAGCAGAATATCATCAGCAGCGCAATGAAAACTCTGCATTTCTCTGCTTTCATGTCAAGACTCAGTTGAACATAAAAACGGATGGTGCTGCATGTCTCGAGGCCAGCTCTGTGGAATTAGTAGAACTATGCTAGAATTTTAAATTCAGTTTGCAGGAAAGCCAGCTGGGTCTCAAACCATAACCCTCAGCTTAAATAAGAGTGAATACAGAATTATTAAGGGAGAATTGTCTGAAGTGGACTGGAAATCTAGACAAAGGGGCAGGTTAGCAGATGAGCAGTGGAAGACTTTTAAGCGCATTTTTCATAATGCGCTGCAAAAACATTTATTCTGTTCAAAAAGATTCAATAAGAATATTGAACCGTCCATTGTTAATAAAGGTAGTCAAGGTGACTATCCAATCAAAACTGAAAGCATACAAAGCAGCAAAAATGAGTGGGAAGCTGGAGGATTAGGAATATTTTAGAAACCAGCAGCTAACACCTAAAAAGTTAATAAAAAGGGAGCAAATTGATCACAAAAGTAAATTGTCAAGGAATATTTTTAAAAAAAGGCCTTACAGAGGTATGTAAAACAAAAGAGAACAGCTGGAATAAATGTGAAACCCTTACAGAATGCAACTGGAGAATTAATAATGGGGAACATGGAAATGGCAGATAATTTAAACTAATATTTTGCATTAGTCTTCGTGGTGGTGGGCACTATAATCATCTCTAAGATAATAGATAGGCAACATGCTCATGGGAGGAAAGATCTTGTAATAGTCTCTGGCTTGAGGGCCAAAGTATTTGACAAACTAATGGGATTGAAGGCAGACAAGTTTCCAGGACCTGATTGCCTGTATCCAAGGATTTTAAAGGATGTGTCAGCTGAGATATTGGTTACATTAGTTCTATTATTCCAGACCTCACTGGACTCTTGGAGTGTTCTAGTGGATAAAAATACTGCTAATGTGACACCTTGTTCAGGGAAGGAGACTGAAAGTAGGAAAGTGTACACTAATCAATGTAACATCTGTTGTGTGGAAAATGCTAGAGTCCATCATTAAGGAAGAAACCGAAAGACATTTAAAAAACATTAACATAATGTTTTTTAAACACATCAATGTGGTTTTCTGAAAGGGAAAGCATGTTTGACTAATTTGATTGAATTCTCTGAGAATGTAAGAAGCAGACTTGATGAAGGGGAATTGGTAGTTGTCATGTATTTGGATTTCTATAAGGTGTTTGATAGGGTACCGAATAAAAGACTAATACATAAGATAGGAGCTTGTGGTTTTAGAGGCAATGTATTAGCATAGACTGAGGACTAGATACACTCATGTGTCTTTTCAGACTGGAACTATACGAAGAATGGAATGCCATAAGGATCAGGCCTAGGGTCTCAATTATTTATTATTTATAATACTGATTCAGAGGAGAGGCAAAGTATAATGTATCAGAATTTGCTGGCAATGCTGAACTAGGAGGAAGGACATAGTGTGATGATAACATAAGGAATCATCAAGGGGATATCGACAGGTTGAGTGAGTGGGCACAAACTTGGCAGATGGAGTTTAAAGTGGGAAAGTGTGAGGTCATGCAATTGGCAGGAAGGAACAAAAGGCAGACTGTTATTTAAATGGAAACAGACTCCAAATAGGTGCAGTACTGATCAATCTGGGTGCTCTTGTACATGAAAATCAAATTGTTAGCATGCAGGTGCAACAAATATTTAAGCAGGCAAGCAGGATCTGTGTCATTATTGCTAGGAGGTTGGAAGGAATTTAAAAACAATGAAGTCTCATTATGACTATGCAAGGTGTTGTGTGAGACCACATTTGGAGTACACAATGCTGTTTTGGTCCTCATACTTAACAAAGGATAGCTTGGCATGGGAGGCAGCTCAAAAGAGATTCACTCAACTGATTCCTGGAATAAAGGTGGTGACTTATCAAGATCAGCTAAACAGATTAGGCCTTTTTTTACAAGAATTCAGAAGAACGAGGGGTGAGCTTGTTGAAGCATACAATTTAAACAAAAAATTCGTTCACAGGATGAGGACATCGCTGGTTCGGCCAGCACTTATTGCCGATCCCTAAATGCCCACAGAGCAGTTATGAGTCAAACACATTGCTGTGGGTCTGGAGGCCAGACCAGGTTAAGGATGGTTGATTCCTTTCCTGAAGGACATTATTGAACAATCGGCAATAGATTGATGGTTACCATTAGACTCTTAATTCCAGATATTTATTGAATTCAAATTCCACCATCTACTGTGGCAGGATTCAAACCCAGGTCCCCAGAACAATACCTGGGTTTCTGGCTTAAAATTCCAGTGATAAACCTTTAGTCCATTGACTCTCCTGAAGGGACTTGATACTTTAGATTTTGGGAAGATGTTTCCACTAGTGGGGGAATCTTGAACAAAGTAACATCATTATGGAATAAAAGGGAATTCATTTAAAAACTGAGATGTGAAGGAATATTGTCTCCCAGAAGGCAGTCAATGTCTAGCATTACCCAGAGAGTTGTGGAGGCTGGATTTAAAGAGGAGGTAAATGGATTTTTGAAATATTGAGGAATTGAGGGCCATGAGGAGTTGGCATGAAAGAGGAGTTGAGGCCAGGAGTGGATAAACCATGATATTATTGATGGCAGGATGGGCTTGAGGGGCTGAATGGCCTACTCTGTTCCGATTTCTGATGTTCTCAAACCTCAGCGGGTGGAACTCCTGCCCTCAACTCCTTGATTCCTGCCAATGCCCTGCCATAGGTCTGTCAAGTGCCTGAATAGAACCAGAAGTGGAATTCTTTCCCAGAAAGAGGAGATGTGGGTCTCTTGCCTGCTTCCATCCAGTTGCCGAGACCTCTGTTGCCTCCACAATGTTTGCCCAAAGTCCCCAGTTTCATTGTCAATTGGTTAAGATAGCAGAGATTGACTTAGCTCAATCTACCAAGGAATATTTCACTGTAGCTCCCTTTTACAGTCCATGTCACAATCAATCATTTACTCATCCAAACAAATCAAACTTGTGTCATTAAAACTTGTTTTCAAAACAGCATTTGTCAGACTGAGAGCTTTTTGGAAAATGAGTACTGAAGATATTTGGTATTACCCTGCAGTTTGTAGACTTACAATGCTTCTGAGTCATAATGCTATCCCTCCAGAGATAAGACTTTGAGGATTTCTATCACGGCTAAATCTGCAATAAGAACAACATTTTGCCTTCTTCAGCAATGTAGAATGTTTTAGTTATGCATGAGACACTGTAGATAGGCTGACTCATCTGTGTACGAACATGTCTGAACAGTGTTTCACATTGATATCGGTGAGCTGAAACTCTTTTAGGAAATTCCAACTAAACTAATTAGTTTAGAAATTCCAAGAAAAGTCAAGGATTAGATATTAGTCTATGATACCGAAGACACAAAGGCCATACTGTCTAGGGTACTTGGACTTTTCACAGGGACTTTTATGTCATTGCCCATTAGATGGTGATTTTTTTTTTCATGTCAGAATGACTACAGGAAGAAAGCTAACACCAAAGTAGGAGGCTCGTTGAGCATCTCTATTCGTTAAAGAGATAATCACACTTATGACAGTAAAGGTTGCAGTAAAGGAATCATGGTGTGAGAAGAAAAGCTTTGTTTCCCACGATTGTGCTGAGCGTTCAGGTTTTATTCTTGCCTGAGGCTGATTTGTTGCATGTCAAAAACTATTCTTCATGTGTTGTGATGAGAATAGATTAATCTCTTTATACTATATTGTCTGTGTTCTGTTCCAGAATTCTATTCTCTCCAACATAAAAGAGATGAAATCATTCCAAATTTTAGTTTATATTCTGTCTCATTCCAGAAGACTGCATCATTTTGCAAAGGGGCCTTGACAAGGTTAAAGGTCTCAAGGGACAAGTCTAGGGATAACCAACATGTAAATCACTATTTGAGGCAGCAGAAATTGAACAAAAACATATATTTTGGGCAGTGACAAAACTACAGAGAGACCTCCACAGTTCTTCAAGAATTCATATTTTTCTTCTGATCTCTGCTCAACCATTTTATTCACTAACAGATTTTTGTTCAGTATCTGCTCCTCCATCATTGACATTGTCCTCTCCGTGCCAGGGTACAATTCAAAGAGTGTGGTTCAGGTCCCAGATTCACCAGGGCGAGCAGACCTTTCCTGCTGAGATAGGAGATGAAAAATGGCAACAGAGCCTGATTTCACTAGGCCTTGAGGTTCAATTGTACCCAGATGGATTGGTCTAATCCCAATATCAGAATCTATCATGGCAGAAAGCACCTGAAAACCATCCAAAATTTGGGACTTTGGGCACCTGGAGCGAACCCTGAGTAAGTTTCAAAGGGGACTGTGAGGGATGACATCCGGGATTGGAGGAAGAAAACACAGGCCCTAAGCCCCACCACTTCCTTGTTTACTTTGATGACTGTATCGGTGCCGCCTCGTGCTCCCACAAGGAGCTCGAACAGTTCATCCACTTCACCAACACCTTCCACCCCAACCTTAAGTTCACCTAGACCATCTCTAACACCTCTCTCACCTTCCTGGACCTCTCTGTTTCCATCTCGGGTAACCACCCAGAAACTGATATCCATTTCAAGCCCACTGACTCCCACAGCTATCGAGAATACACCTCCTCCCACCCACCTTCCTGCAAAAATGCCATCCCCTATTCCCGATTCCTTTGCCTCCGCCACATCTGCTCCCAGGATGAGGCATTCCACTCCCGTACATCTCAGATGTCCTCATTCTTCAAGGACCTCAACTTCCCCCCCACAGCGAGAACGCCCTCGACAGTGTCTCCCGCATTTCCTGCAACTCATCCCTCACACCCCGTCCCCTCAATAACAACCAAAACAGAATCCCCCTCGTCCTCACGTACCACCCCACCAACTTCCGGATCCAACGTGTCATCCTCCGACACTTCCGCCATCTGCAATCAGACCCCACCACCAAAGACATTTTTCCCTCCCCACCCTTGTCTGCTTTCCGGAGGGACCACTCTCTCCATGACTCCCTTGTCTGCTCCATACTCCCCTCCAGCCCCACCACACCCAGGACTTTTCCCTGCAACCGCAGGAAGTGCTACACCTGCCCCCACACCTCCTCCCTCACCCCAATCCCAGGCCCCAAGAAGACTTTCCACATCAAACAGATGTTCACCTGCACATCTGCTAATGTGGTACACTGCATCCGCTGTACTCGTTGTGGCCTCCTCTACATCGGGGAAACCAAACGGAGGCTTGGGGACCGCTTTGCAGAACACCTGCGCTCGGTTCGCAATAAACAACTGCACCTCCCAGTCGCGAACCATTTCAACTCCCCCTCCCATTCCTCAGACGACATGTCCACACTGGGCCTCCTGCAGTGCCAGAACGATGCCACCCGAAGGCTGCAGGAACAGCAACTCATATTCAGCCTGGGAACCCTGCAGCCCAATGGTATCAATGTGGATTTCACTAGCTTCAAAATCTCCCGTCCCCCAAATGCATCCCAAAACCAGCCCAGCTCGTCTCCGCCTCCCTAACCAGTTCTCCCTCTCGCCTATCCCCTTCGCCCACCTCAAGCCGCACCCCCATTTCCTACCTACTAACCTCATCCCGTCCTCTTGACCTGTCCATCCTCCCTGGACTGACCTATCTCCTCCGTACAGTATGGTGGCTCAGTGGTTAGTACTGCAGCCTCACAGCACCAGGGACCTGGGTTCGATTCCACCCTCGCGCGACTGTCTGCATGGAGTCAGCACGTTCTCCAAGTGTCTGCATGAGTTTCCTCCGGGTGCTCCAGTTTCCTCCCACAGTCCAAAGATGTGCAGGCTAGGTGGATTGGCCAAGCTAAATTGCCCATAATGTTCAGGGGTGTGTGGGTTATAGGGGGATGGGTCTGGGTGGGATGCTGTGTGGGTTGGTGTGGACTTGTTGGGCCGAAGGGCCTGTTTCCACACTGTAAGGATTCTAATACCTCCTCACCTACACTCATCTTTACTGGCTCCATCCCCGCCTCTTTGACTTGTCTGTCTCCTCTCCACCTATCCTCTCCTCTATCCATCTTCTATCCGCCTCCCCCTCTCTCCCTATTTATTTCAGAACCCCCTTCCCTTCCCCCATTTCTGATGAAGGGTTGAGGCCCGAAACATCAAGCTTTCCTGCTCCTTTGATGCTGCTTGCCCTGCTGTGTTCATCCAGCTCTACACCTTGTTATCTCAGATTCTCCAGCATCTGCAGTTCCTATTATCTCTAACCCAAATGAGTGACAGTGTTTGAGAAAGGATGGGCCTTAAATTTTTAATTCATTACTCCATGTATATGGATGTCACTGGTAAGGACAATATTCATTGCCCACCCCTAAATTGGCCTTGATCTGAGCTGTTTGCTGAACTATTTCAAGGCAATGTTAAGAATCAGACATTTTGCCCTTGGTCTGGAGTCACATGGAAGCCAGATCAGGTAAAGATGCTAGATTTCCTTCCCCAAAGGATCTTGATGAACTAAAGAGATCATCTATGACATTTGATGAACGTTTCATGGCACCGGTACCAGGACCAGCTATTACTTCTAGAATTAGGAACAGAATTTAAATCCAAACAGCTGTTATGGTGGGATTTGTGGTTTTGTCCCCAGAGCCTCTGCCAGGAGCTGATGACTGAGAAGAATATCAGCTAGAAGCCAAGATTGGGAAGATTGGAGGCAGAGGGCAGGAGTAGGGTGGAAATCATAACAGATTTTGGTGCAGTGGGCAGGAGTGGGCATGGGGAGCACATTGAGTTGATCATGAAACTCATTGATGAATAAGTTACATTCGGAAGACTGTAGCCAAATCTGTCGCAGATGTCTGCTTCACAAATCCATGCATCCCATCTCCTTCAGTCTGAACTGATTTGTTATTATTAAGGGGAGAAAGTAACTGTTCTAAAATCTAATTATAGTACCTCCTAGAAATTCTTGGCCAGCCTCAGAGCACATAAAACTACACCCATATCCTTTTCCATCACCTCCTGCTTTTTCCCAGTGTATCCTCATTTGTTCCCGGTAGTGGTGCAGTTATTTGAGAAGAAACATCCTGCCCGTGGAACACAATGGAATCTTTGAGTGACAGTTCAGAAGCTTCCTCTTATTGAAATGGTTTGGACAAGAATTTTGGACTAAAACTAATTTGGCACCTTTGAAGTTAAAGTGAAAACTGAAAAAAAAAATATAGCTCTGTTTTAGGCCAGGAAACTGGGTCCCTTTCATGCAATGTCAGAAATAATTATATTTGCAGACATTCGACCAGATACCAACATCTGTGCCTTCATCTTACAATATTAAGCTGGAAAAGCATTGCCTGACATAATGGAGTTCAACTAATCTTCTGGCTGGCACAGTAAATCTTTAGTGGGAGGCAGTTCCACTTGACATCTTCCATCTTGTGGAAAGGAAAACTGATATGACAACATTAATAAGTAAACAGTGGATCTGCTTTTGAACTCAAATGACTTTCAAACACACAGTACCCTGGATTCTTCCATTGTCAGTAGGATGCAGCACAAAATCCACCCATGTTACTTATTCATTTCAGTCTTCATGTGTAATCATATTTGCGTTGTATTTAGGAACAATTCTAATGCATCAGTCAAAAAGGAAGGAAAAAGCATGGAGACAATTTCACACTCAACCATAGATCTTGCACCTCTGTACCAACAATAACTAATTTGTTTCAAAATTGAACCTCTTCATGTGGGTTTGACCAGATTAAGTGTCCACAGCAGTGAGCTAAAATGTGTCCTACTTAAGCAATCCAACAGAATAAATTAAGCTATGCACCATTTTACCATGAATGAAAAATCAGAATCATTCATGTGAAGAAGCATTATTGACAACCTTATTTTTATCTTGTATTTTTGCACTTCCAGTGGCTAATCAATGATTTGCGAGCCATGATCTTTCAAGTAATGGTGCAGTAGCGTCAGAATATTGATGGGCACAATAAGAAAATATCCTCCTTAGCAGCCCATGTTGCAGTGTATCTCATTTTCTAACGTGTGTTTTGACAGGATACAGAATGCACTGCAATCTAGTTGGAGACAAGGCCAACCAAGGCATTCCAGAGACAATTGGATTATTACCTGAAACAGAAGAACATGCAGTGTTACAGGGAGCTGGTGAAGTATTCGTACTAGGTGAGTTACTCCTTGAGAGAGCCAGCACAGATACAATGGGCATAACGGCCTCCTTCTGTTCTATAGCCAATTTGTGATTCTCCCATTCTGACTAATAAGGAGCTACGGCCAGCAATACACAAGCTTTATTTAACTGCTTTGATTTAGGCAAAAAAAGGTCCATGTGAAGTTTCATTAATGTTTTCTCCCTCTGGAACACAGCTTGCTGCTATACGTTGGACTTGCCACTCCTCAAACCTGTCTTCTTTTTGAAGAAAGATGTTATTAAAATGTTGAAATAAAAGCAGAAAGCGCTGGAGAAACTCAGCGGGTCTGTAAACATCCGAGGAGAAAGAAACAGTTAATCTTTTGCGTCAGATTTGAATCTTCTTCAAATTAGGGAGCATTGCTGGAATCCCCTCTGCAAATATTTCTGTCTTTCTTCTTCTGCCTTCCACTTTCAAGGCTCTCCTTGGGACAGTTGTCTCATAGGTTTTAATATCTACATATGTGGCTCCGAGCCAAATTGTGCCTCCTGTAAAGCAACCAGGGATGTTTTACCATACAGAAATGCTACATAATTACTCGTTGTTGTTGATGCGACTGTCATCTCATCACTAAACTGTGTCTTCAGAGCACGCTGCACTCTAAACACCGTGTTACTTTTGTGACTGAAATAGAACGTATCTGTGCACTGACTATCCTGGAGCTCACCGAAATAGTTGTCCAACCAGGCTTTAATAATTTTACTTCCAAGCTGATTTATTCGTCAGTGAGCCACTACAGACAACAACTGACAACGTGTGATGACTTTGCATATATTTTGTTGCATTGACCTTTTGAGGAATTTCTATTAAAAACAGTGCCATATATAGATGCAATAGCTTGGAAGCATTCCATTTCCTGTTCAAATCCATGGAGATTTGAAGCATGTCATTTGCATTGTGCTGTAATGATGCCACCAGCCTGCTGCGGCCTCATACTGGGTAGGGTAGATCGCTGCTGGAGCTATCAGAACAGCCTTATTGATTGTTCTTCGCATTTCAGAAGTGATTCAGCTTTGTGATTCTAATGAGCTTGAGGAGCAATTTTGTTGAATGCGCGTCAATCACACCATTCTTTACATCTGGTAATTTCTCAGCTCTTTGTTTTTAGCTTGCGCGCACAATGCTTTCAAACATCAGTTACAAAGTGCTTAGATTGCTTTCTTTACCAAATACAGCTCACAGATTGTTCAGAAGGTGAATCGTGTTGTGGAGCAGTGATACTGTCCCTCCCTCCGGGCTGCAATGTCTGAGTTTCAAATCCCACCTTCCCTGGAGGTATGTCATAACATATCCGAATGTGTTGAATTTAGGGGGTCAGATGACTGGTTTACAATGCAGAGTGATGCCAACAGTGTGGGTTCAATTCCTGCACCAGCAAAAGTTACATGAAGGATGCTCCTGCTCAACCTTCCCCTTCAACTGAGGTGTGGTGTCCCTCAGGTTAAACCACCACTAGTCATCTCTCTCTAATGCGAGAGCAGCCTACAGTCCTCTGGCACAATGGTAACTTTGCTTGTTCAGCTTAAAACATTCACTCTGTTTCTCTTTCTACAGACCTGCTGAGTCCAGCATTTTCCATAATTAATTTCAGATTTCTAGCATTTGCAACATTTTGCTTTCGTGACTAGGTTGTTGTGTATTCCCTGTTGATTAACAAGGGAAAGGCAAATTTACATCTTTGCACAGACATTACAGGGCCCTAAATGCCGCATTATAACATTTTATTGGTTAAAAATGTTGCTTCATTGCAATTTTACAGAGGTTTCATTTATCTTATCATGTGGTTTGATGCCATATGATGAGTTTGTGGTGTTTACAAACTTGTCAAGGAGGAAGCAAAGTTAAGAATTATTTTCAGGCTTAGACTTCAAAGTAACATGATTTGTTACACATTAATATTAAATAATTATGTGCATGGTAATCATTGAAATCCCAGGCTCTGACTTACAATAGGAACTAATCTGTCTTTTTTGTATGTTCTTGTCCATGTCCCTGTGTAAATTTTAATGATTGTGCAGAGTCCTTTGGCTTCCAACTGAGTAAAAATGGAAATATGGACACTGCCATGTTGCAGATAATGAGACAATTGTTTTTATTTCCAACTTAAAGGTTAAATGTGGAACTATGTGGTGTTCATTTATTGGTCACACAGGTCATGTATTTTTTGGAGAAGTAAGTGAGATAAACTGGCACTAGGAAACTTTGGGCTGAAAAACAACCCAAGAACAGTTTTCAAACAGCCAAGTTGCAGTTTGTCATAGTATTAAAATGCAGCAAGTTGTATTCAGACGCCAGGAAAGCCTGAAAGCCATGATAGGTCACTCTGTCTCACCTTCTGTGAACAGAATAGAAAACAATACTTAAATATTCTGAAAAGAAAAACTTCAAACTGAAGCAAAGACCTAGGTCGAAATAACTGGTTACTAAATTGAGCATCTTCTATTATCAACAGAAACCTGTTATTGCCAAAACCCAACCAAACTTTGAGTTAGTCACCTCATTTTACCTTTATGACTAGGATATGACCCACAGAACATGTCTTTTTTTTTAATTCCATGTATCCCATCCATGTTACTTCTACAGAGCTGTCTGTCCTTTTTGTAAGTGAATGCATGCATGTTTGGTTTAACTTTGTATGTCCATAGTTAATAAGCAATTTTGCCACTTGTTTAAGGATACTTTTGTTTATAATAAATAAGTTTGGTTTTCTTGCTGATTGGTGAAGCCTGGTGTGAGTTCCTTTTGTTCTAGCTAGCAGTCGAAATCAGGCAAATTAACCGTGTTAGTGATTCAATTTATCATTTATACATATTTTTATGTCCCCTGGAATAGTGGAGCTTCATTACCTGGGCACTCTTCTCATCAGGGTCATTAGAGATCCTAATGTGCTCTAACTCTACTGTTTCGTATTTTAACTCAGTGATGTTCAGCTCTGTGACATCATTGCAAAATTGCTCTAGGGCTCTGAAATCCTGCACATGAAAGCTGCAGAGACATAAAACTGCAACAATTTGCATGTCTATAATGTAATTTATGAAATGTGTGTATTGTATAATGCATATATTTTTAAAGGATGTATGTAAAATGTTGAGTTATACCAGGGCAGTGGACAAGTTAGAAAAAGAAGCAAAATGCCACAGATGCGGGTAATCTGAAATAAAACAGGAAATGTTGGACAAATTCAATAGGTCTAGTAGCATCTGTGGAGAGAGCAACAGAGTTAATGGTTCATGTTGATGACTAGTAAGAATTAGAAAAAGTTTGAGATGTTCCAGGTTTTAAGTAACTTCAGAAGTACAGAAAGACAGAAGAAAAGAACAAAGGAGATGTCTGAAATCTTCGAAGTCTGGAAAGAATGACAAAAAGATTAGATGATATACAAGACTAAAGGGAATGGTATTGGTACATATAGAGGAAAAGATGGATCTAGGAGATGGGTTAATGGTAACCACAGAATCATGACCAAGAGATGCTGCTTGGGAGTCAGGGGTTATAATCAGAAATTGCTGAACTCAATGTTGATTATAGTTAGATGGAAAAATATTGTATTGCATTAATTATTTTTATTCACTCACGGGGTGTGAGCATTGCTGGCATTGCCAGCATCCATCGTCCATCCTTATTTGCCATTGAGAAGGTAATGGTGAGCCGCCTTCTTAGCCGCTGCAGTCTATATGTTGTAGGTAGATCCACAGTGCTGTTGGGAGGGAGTTCAAGCATTTTGACCCAGCAACACTGAAGGAGCGGTGATATATTTCCAAGTCAGGATGGTGAGTGGTTTGGAGGGGAATTTGCAGGGGGTGGTATTCCCATGTATCTGTTGCTCTTGTCCTTCTAGATACAGGTGGTCATGTGTTTGGAAGATGCCGTCTGGGCATCCTTGATGAATATCTGAAATTTTGTGACCAAAAGAACAAATGCCCTTAATATGGTGGAGTTAACAGACTGAACACTTAATTTATCATGAGACATAAACACATGCAAAAGTAAAATAAATGACAACTAGTATCATTAAATTGCATCAATACTTTATGCCAGGGCGGCACGGCGGCTCAGTGGCTAGTGCTGCTGCCTCACAACGTCAGGGACCCAGGTTCAATTCCAGCCTTCGGTAACTGTCTGTGTGGAGTTTGTACATTCTCCCCATAACTGTGTGGGTTTTCCCCAGGTGCTCCAGTTTCCTCCCACAGTCCAAAGAAGTGCCGATTGGGTGGATTTTGCCATGCTGACATTGTCCATAGTATTCAGGGATGTGTAAATTGGCTGGATTAGCCCTGGAAAAATGTGAGGTTGCAGGATATGGTAGGGGACTTGCTGAAGGTGGAATGCTGTTTAGAGGATTGGTGAGGACTTGATGGGCCAAATGGCCCCCTTCCACACTGTAGGGATTCTATGATTCAGGCTGTTAACCAAAGTAATGAAAACATCAGAACTACAAGTGATCATTCCAGAACCAGGGGTTACAGTTTAAGGAAGAAAGGTATACTATTTGAGTCTGAGATGAAATTCCTTCACCCAGAGATTGATGAGCCTGTAGAATTCCCAATCGCAGAAAGCAATCAACATCAAAACAATGTATGATTTCAAAAAGGGAATTGGATATAACATTTGGGACTAAAGGGATGAAAGAAAATGAGGGAAAAGCAGGAAACAGGTGTTGAGCTGGATGATCATTCATGATCAAAGTGAATGGTAGAGCAGTCTTGAAGGGCTGAATGGCCTGCTCCTGCTTTTATTTTCTATGTTTCCATGTTTCTTATTTTCCAACCTCTCAGACAATCAAAGTATCAAAGCTGTCGGAAGTTGTAGTAATTGTAACAAGATCAGCCATATCGACATCATAAAATATAAGTTCCTTGATTGTGGCTGTTAATCTGGTGACCAGAAATGATCTCAGGCAAGGACACAAATCATGTGTTATTGGCTCCACTAGTCCTGTGAAACCATATTATTCAATTCCAATGAATATCAGGCCTGGCATAAGAACAATGGACAAGCTGATTTCACCTATCTCATACCAGAGCCTGTGATCAATTTCCAGCTCCTTTTACCCTTAAACTAACAGTTGGAAAATCGGCAACTTCACCTAATTGCACATCCGTCTATCCCATTGACTTTATTTCAGGTAGAATTGAAAGTGGAAGGATTGCTGGATACAAATTAGACAATTGCTATAAGAATCAGACTCAACAAGTGTTCTTGAAATTGAGAACTTCCAAGAAATAGGAGGGAACACAACCTCAGCTGAATGGAAAGGTTCACAGGAGTCAGGCTGTAGTACTAAAGACAGAGACAGTAAGGAAACAGACGAAGGAGCAATACCTTACTGTCACCTACTGGGTGGTGACCTGTATTGTGAGAATCTATCTGACAGAAATTGAATAGGGAACTCCCATGAAAAATATTGACTTGAAGTGTTGCGCCAGAGCATTATTCAGAAATCATGACAGAAGGAAGGGAGGTTGTTCAAACAGGAAATGGTGTTCTGACGCAAAATTTTTAAATTAAACATATGTAGAAATGTTTAATAATAAGGTCTAGAACAGAATCCATGTCTATCAAGGAGCTACCACAACAGTGAGGTTACCTGAAACTCTTTGATCTGTGTGGTTTATCTTACAGCTTATGTTAAATTATTTTTTCCATCTGCTTACTCCTTTTTAGTCTTCTAGTCATTCATAAATGTATTCACTTTGACCAGATGTAAGGTGAAGTTGCTGTAGTCCTACCAGATCATAAGGCTGCTCTCTCATTAGAGTGAGACAACTGGTTGTGGGTTAACCCGAGGGTCACTACACCTGAAGTGAAGGGAGATGTTGAGAAGGAGGGTCCTTTGTGGTAACCTCAGCTAGTGCAGGAAGTGAAGCTACTCTGCTGGCATCACTCTACATTGCAAACCAGCTATGCAGCCAACTGAGCTAATCAACGTCATGGCAAAGGTGCAATTCTATATAATATGTATCGCAAAGAAACAAAACAGTTCTTGCACTGTAAAGTGAACTACATATATTTCATAATGATATGGCCCATGCATCATATTCTGGGATCAGATTTTGTGATGTTGTAATGTTAGGAACAGAGAAACTTTAATAATTAATCAAGAATATACTCAAAGAAATAATCTCTTTCAGGAAGTGAACAGTGGAAAAAATCTGAAATATGGAAATGAGCAATGGGGAAAATATTTGCACTTGACATTGGCTGTATTTAACCCAGTCGCTACAGCAGCATTCTGTGGTTCTTCTCGTAACACTTTTACCATTACATATTGATTCAAATTGATATATCCAAACTAAGGACAATTAGGTGTCTGAATACTTCCTTCATCTTGCAGAACTGTTTCCACTAGAATTGGATCCACAGAACCATGTGATTAGTTGTGTTTGATGTGACTCCAATTATACTGAGAGGTGAATCCAAGGGATTGGTAATATTGGAATAACTGATTGATTAATAATCACAAATAGGATCCCACCACTGGACCATTAACATTAGCAGCGGTAGGCGCGCATAACACCACATTCTCAACCCTACCCCCATTATTATTATGGTTTATTTTATTCATTTATGGGACGTGGGCATTGCTGGCTGGCCAGCATTTATTGCCCATCCCTAACTGCATTTGAGAAGGTGGGTGATGAGCTGTCTTTTGTGTCTCAGTGGGTAGCGTCCCTGCCTCTGAGACAGGAGCTCTGAGTTCAAGTTCCACTCCAAGATTAGAAGTCAAGGAAGGTGCATTCAAAACGCAGCCAACCAGTTTGATTATCAACTTGTAAACCCTTCCAAAATACGGCAACTGCGGTTAGTGAGAGTAGGAGAGATGCCTGGAAATTACAGTCTTGACCATCATTATCTGTACCTTCAGACTTACAGCCTGCATGTAAAAAGGCATGTTGCCATAGCAACTTTGACACCTCAGGGTGCAGCTGGTGAGCGACCAGTGTGGATCTGATTACTACCACCAGCATGAGGTTTGATCCCTGATCCAGTTGGGGTGGGGTAAGATGAATTTGGGATGAGTGTGTGTGTGCGTGTGTGCGTGTGTGTGTGTGTGTGTGAGAGAGAGAGAGTGTGTGTGTGTGTTTGTGTGTGTGAGAGTGCGCGTGTGTGTGTATATGAGTGTGTGTGTGTGTATGAGTGTGTGTGTGTGTATGTCTGTGTGTATGTCTGTGTGTGTCTGTGTCTGTGTCTGTGTCTGTGTCTGTGTCTGTGTGTGTGTCTGTGTGTGTGTGTTGCATTTTATTATTTCTTCTTGGAATGAGTAGGGAATAAAATGTGCCTTTCTTTTACTCATGAAAACCTTGCAATCGGGTCTATCATTTTGATCTGGTTAACTACATTTTGTTTTAAATGGGATAGGCACATGCTGAAAAAGAAATTCATATGTTTGTTGTGACCAACCAAGAGGGTGCTCAAAAAAGAGGAATTCCTTCCACTTCCTCACCCGCTCATAACAAAATGCAGACAATATTGTTAATTTGTGCTAATATTCTGGATCTTCTGTACGGTCTTGTTTCTAGTTGACATTTATACATTCAGTTTTTGGTGGATATCACACCATTAGAAATCAAGAATCCTCAAAGATTTCCTTCCTTCTAGGGCAGGAGCACTAAAGTCAATTGGAATATTCCAACTATTATTCTTAATGCAGATCTTAATGCAGGTCAAGAATTGGATCTAGGTCTAAGTGACCTGTGTGGCTTAGAACTTTTCATGCTAACATATATATCCATTAAGGAGCTCTTTCTGATTTTTAATTCTGTGTCCTTCACCTTTGCACCTTTTACTCCTTCTAGAGATCATGGTTTTCCTATCGCTTGACAATCTGTCACAAGCATGTTTCAGAGATTATTGGTATTCATGGAGAATGTTTCACTACCTGCAGACAAGAGGGATATAACAGGCAGTCATCTGATAGGTTTCACATCACAGTTACAGAACGGGTACAGAATGCAGTCCTTGTTAATAATCCTCACTTTCTGTATTCTGTTACTAATTCATGTAACTTCAAATCAAAAACTGTCCAATGGATCTTAAAATAACATGTTCTCATTTTGCACTGTCATTATAGTGACAGTATAATGCATTGCATTCGCACTGGACAAGTTAATGTAATACTTTTGAGTTGTATTGCCACTGTCTTTCTACTCGCTCATTCTTTTTGTGATATTCTCACTAACTTGATATTATATGGATCGTGAAGTCCAGACTTGTGTAAAAACTAAGGCAAGGAATGATAGTAAAGAAATGTGAAGACACATCCTTTAGTTTCTTTCTTCCCCACTTTCTTTCAATGGCAATCCTAATCTGATTTTCAAGGCTGTAGATGTTTTATTGCAACCTGTGATGCTATTCCATGACAGCCTGACAGGGTACACAAAATGTCAGTGGGGTTCATCAACAGTAACGTGTTGACTGTAGCCTAAGGCAAGCACTTACATCCTGCTACCTTTAGATTGCTGTTTCAGATATGAGTGGAGAATGGACTAAAAATAGCATGGCATTATTCAGGTGATGTGAGCACAATGATCTTGGTTCCCCTCTATCCAAGCTGATGAAAAGTTTAGTTGCTACCTGACAATCTATTAGGAGTCCAGGTTGTGAAATGACAGACTGCACTCAACCGCAGCCAAGCAAGTTCTAAATAGCGGCACATCAAAATACACAAACCTGTAGGTTCCTTAATGTGAGCTAAAAGCTCAGTTTGTTAAGAAGGGCAACACAAAGCTGAGTAACTGTTTAATCCTTTTCACAGAGTTTCTCTCTGGAATTACTTCTATTAGATCCTTGTTTTTAAGATGTTGTTTGTTCAACTGGTATGGATTCGCTTCGCACATTAACTAAACTCCATGTGAGGCTGGAAATAATATCAGGTCAAATACGTGTGGGCTCCTGAGAGAGGAAAAGAGACTTTTTTTTAACCTCGACACAACGTGAATGCTATCAGCCAAAGATAGTTCATCATCAGTCATGATTTAAGACTGATGAATACATGTTTAAGAGAAATGAAGGAATCTCCAAAATAATTGAAAGCCTGACATTGGAAGATTGTCAGCCATTTGGTTGATTACTTCAATGGAATTCTATTATCACACAGTGAATACTATATTATCTCATAGAAGCATTGATTAGATTGAATCACTGAGCCACTCAGGTGCACAAGATAGCTGATAATACATTCATATCTGAAGATCACATGGACAAAGCTACTTTGCTGTCATTTAATCTAAACCGAGGTTGCTAGGGCCAAGTGGAGCACAATGATTGGGGAAGGATGGATAATCTTTCAAACTGCATCAAATGTGATGATTATATTGGGAGGAAAAGTAACCGTACATCAGAAACTGGCATCAAGAGATGCGTTGGCTTTGTGTGTTGTTTCCTGCCAGAACACAGAGCAACCTTACACACAAATACTACAGCTCAGTGAATTAAAAATTGTTGGTACTCAGGCAATGGACATTTAAAGTGCAGTGTATGTACACTTGGGCATAAGAATGTAACTATTTTGGGATCAATATGAGCGAAACTAAAATTATAGAATGCTTAGCTGACCTAGCAAGCTCAGCTTCATGGCTCAATCACTCGTCTGGACAGCAAAACCTTCCAGACCAGAGTGACTCAACAGATCGCTGCCATTTGGCAAAGTACAATGAGTTAGGAACAGAGGAAATCAGCCAAGGTTTGCCAAACTGTTAAAATCTATCTCCTGACTCCCCACAAGTAATGCATATTTGTGCATGTAGGAGAAGGTTTGACTGCATTAGTAACAAGGTCATAAATAAAGGATTGATATTAAGATTAGGCACTAAAGGGTAACCCAGACCAAAAACTGCGCTACATCAAAAAGGCAGTGGGTAATTTTCATTTTTAGTAATAAGGTAAAATTAGACGACAGTCGGATCAGCTTCAGGTTATATATTTCCCCTCACCGGAAATGGAAATAGGGTGTGTTGTACACAGTGCACAAAATCCAACTTTGCTTCACTTTTACACAAGGTCAGGATTACCCTCAGCATCCTCACAGTTGAAGAAGAAGAAAAGGATTAGAACAAGGGGCAGGGATTTGCTCACATGTGGTGATAGTACTAGCCTAGTGACCCAGTAACCTGGACTCATAATGCAGACCATGAGTTCAAAACCCATCTCTGGGGAGGATTTAACCTCAGTTAAGTCAATAAAAAGCCAATAACACTAATGCTGATTATGAAATTGTTGGATTGTGATGAAAAAGCAAGTGGCTTACTGGTGAAATCTATTGGTCTGTGTTGCGAAGTTCGGTAGGGTATTTGTGGATTGGGAGGCAGGATTTTAGAACTTGGCACTTGAAAAATATTGGTGTTTGTAAAATACTGGGGGGTAAAGCATTGGATGGTCCCTTTAAAATATTGTGCTTTTTCTATGCTGAGAGACGCCTGTGAACAGCTTGAACATTTGCAAGTACAGACGGAACCCGAATTGAAACATTTATATCGAAAGGCAGGCCAAGCAGCATTTTTACCAACACAACAGGTTTTTGAAATTAGCTGATCAATTTGAACTATGCACTTAGATACCAAAAACCTATCAAATTTGAATCTGAAGCTTTTGACAACCTAGGACTAATCTGATTGTAGGAAATTGATATATCATTAGGGGTATAAAAGAAGGGCGAAGATGGAAAATTGGCAGAACTAACTGCCATCTTTTAGAGATAACGGCTCTCAGCTCTTAGGGAAAGCACCATCTATTCACAACGGTACCACAGCACTCCTAGCCAAGATTCCTGACAGATGAATTTGCAGAGAAAGAATTCCTAAACAAAGAATCAATGGAGAAGACACAGAACATTCTGGAAGATATACCTGGCTGTAATTTCAAGACACTAAATTCCATTGTTTTGTTATATCGCTGTGATTTGTATTTATTGGAACAGCATGCCATTAGAATCTTGCATGATTCTGGAAGTTAGTTCGAAGTTCGAAGGGACTTGTTTGGTTTGTTGATAATTTATTTAATTTGCTCGCTGTGAGAGTTAGATAAATAAATTGTTACCTGTGCCAGGGATTTATTCAGTTTAAACACTAGAAGTTGCTGAAAGGCAGGTTACACCTGTTTCCACACTCCTTTCAACAGATTATCGAGTGAGGTACCCTCTATGGGTGTTTCGGTTTGGATTCTCAGAGAGGGATCTACAGTTTAAGACCATAAGACCGTAAGACATAGGAGTGGAAGTAAGGCCATTCGGCCCATCGAGTCCACTCCGCCATTTAATCATGGCTGATGGGCATTTCAACTCCACTTACCCGCACTCTCCCCGTAGCCCTTGATTCCTTGCGAGATCAAGAATTTATCAATCTCTGCCTTGAAGACATTCAACGTCCCGGTCTCCACTGCGCTCCATGGCAATGAATTCCACAGGCCCACCACTCTCTGGCTGAAGAAATGTCTCCTCATTTCCGTTCTAAATTGACCCCCTCTAATTCTAAGGCTGTGCCCACGTGTCCTAGTATCCCCACCTAATGGAAACAACTTCCCAGCATCCACCCTTTCTAAGCCATGCATTATCTTGTAATTTTCTATTAGATCTCCCCTCAACCTTCTAAACTCTAATGAATACAATCCCAGGATCCTCAGCTGTTCATCGTATGCTAGGCCTACCATTCCAGGGATCATCCGTGTGAATCTCCGCTGGACGGGCTCCAGTGCCAGTGTGTCCTTCCTGAGGTGTGGGGCCCAAAATTGGACACAGTATTCGAAATGGGGCCTAACTAGAGCTTTATAAAGTCTCTTGGGTGTTTGGGTGTTCGGGTCCGGGATGTGGACAGGTTGGAACAGATTGGGTCTAGTATTTAGACAGATTTGGATGGTTTTGGACAGATCTAGAGGGGTCTAGACAGATTTGAACAGACTTAGGGTGTTAAAGCAAAATTAAAAGGGCTTGGGGATTAATGTCCTAGATCTTTAAATAAAACTTTGGTGAGAAGCGGGAAATCTGTTTAATTTTGGCTGCTTGTTGTTGGTTAAATCAAAAGTGAGTTAATGGCTCTTTCAGCCACTAAGAATTTTCTGGAGGTGGTAAAAGTGACTTTGGGTGTCTTACCAAAAGTGAGCAAGGAAAAGCTGCTGGAATTGGCAGACAAGCTGGAGTTGGGGTTTTCTCACCCTTTGTGAGAAAGAAGAGGTAATTATAGCAATAGCTCGATATTTAAATTTGCTGGAAAGGCCATCAGAATCTTTGGAAAAAGCTAGAATTCAGTTGCAGATGAAAACAGCCAAAACAGGAAAGGAAACTGAAACTGTTTGAATTACACTTACAAACAGAGGAAAGATAAAAAGAAAGAGAGAGAGAAGAAAGTGGAAAAGAGAGAGAAGAAAGGGAAAGAGAGAAAGAAGAAAAGGAGAAAGAGAAAAAGTTTGAACTTCGGAAGTTGCAAATTGGACAGGATAGCCAACTTGAAATGGTGGAAATGAAAGTGGAAGATAGGCTTAGTGAGGAGATGGGGGATTAGGAGCCAACGAGTCATGGCCAAAGACATGTTAAGGATATATGAATAAGTAAGTCAAAACATTACCAAATTTCGATGAAAAAGACGTAGAAGCCTTTTTCATTTCCTTTGAGAAATTGACTAAACAGATGAACTGGCCAGAGACTATGTGGGTAATGTTAATTCAGACCAAGCTAGTAGGCAGGGCTAGTGAGGTGTTTGCAGCCCTGTCAGTGGAGGTGTCAGGAGAATATGAAGAAGTAAACCAGGTCATTTTGAGCACCTACAAATTGGTACCAGAAGCATATAGACAACGGTTCATGAAATATAAAGAAGGAACCAGGTCAGGCTTATGCTGAGTTTAAAAGAATTACACGTAGCAACTTCGATAGATGGATGAGAGCATTAAAGATAGAAAAGACATATAAGAACCTTAGACATGTTATTCTGATGGAGGAGTTTAAAAATTCACTTCCAGAAGCGATAAGAACTCATGTTGAGGAATAGAAAGTTAAAACAGCCAGAAGAGTTGCAGAGATGGTGGATGAATACATATTAGTGCATAAATTGAAATCCAGCTTCTGACAGCAATTTCATTCCAAATGGGATAGAAATTGGGAAAAAGGGAGATCCTTCAACGAAAAACAAAAAAGTTGATCACACTGGGAACAATGTATCACATCTGAGAAAAGAAAATCAAGAAAATGGAAGAGAAGTGAATGACCTCACGTGTTTTCACTGCAATAAGGTGGGACACACAAAGTCACAGTGCTTGTGGTTTAAAAGAGGCACTGGGACAGAGGATGTGGTAAAAGAAAAGGTTAAGCCAGTGGGATTAGTTGAGGTGGTGAAGGAAATCTAAGACAAGCCAAGGAGCTGCAGGAGAGTGCACAACCTAGTCACAGGTTGGATAATAACATAGTGCCCGATCTCTTCAAAGACTTCACCTGTGTGGGTAAGGTTTACTCAGATAGAGCAGGGGGAGTTGGTAAAGAAGTTTAAATATTGAGAGATACGGGAGCTGGTCAGTGTCTAATAGTCAGGGTTGAAATTATTTGCATTTCTTCTGAAATACTGCTGAGACAGTGATAATCCATGCAATAAATGGAGAGAGAACTAATGTTCCCCTGTGTAAGATAAGGCTAGCAAGGCCAAACAAAACTGGGGAAGTGACTGTAGGATTGATTGAAAAATTGGCTTATCCAGCAATGCAGTTTGTTCTTGGAAATGATAAAGCTGGATCACGGGTGGGAGTGCTGCCCATTGTAGTGGAGAAGCCAAAAAAATACCCAGGAAACTGGGGAGTTAAAAGGAAAATACCCTGGAATTTTTCTGGACTTTGTGGTGGCAAGATCCTACAGCCATAAGTTAAAACAAGAAGGGAAAACAAAGGAGAAAAATGAAGGAGTTGAGGTCCAGTTAGCTGACACTCTGTATGATGAAATGGTAAAGGAAAAATCTGAACAGGTAGAGGATTAGGCAGAGGTGTTTAGTTCTGAAAGATTAATTGGGTTACAACAAAAAGATGAGATGATAAAGGATTTATATCATAACGCCTAGTTGGAAAAGGAATCAGAATGTAACCCAGAAAGCTATTACCTTAAGGATAAAAATCTTAAGACGGAAATGGAGACCTTGGCAGGTCCGTGCAGATGACAAATGGGTGGAAGTTCACCAGATTATGTTGCTGATAGAATACAGACAGGAGGCAATGACATGTAGCACATAAATTACCTGTAGGAGGTCATCTAGGAGTGAGGAAGACTCAGGCTAAGATACAGAAGCATTTCTATTGGCCTGGAGTAGGTAAAGATGGTTGAATTTTGCCGTACCTGTCATATGTGTCAGATGGTAAGAAAGCCACAGGCTGAAATAAAACCAACGCCTTTGATGCCAATTCCTGCATTTGAAGAATATTTTATGCAGGTTATGATTGACTGTGTAGGTCCCCTCCCTAAAACAAAAGGTGGGAACCAGTATTTGCTAACCATAAGAGATATGTCTTCCAGGGTTCCAGAGGCATTCCCATTGCAGAATATCAAGGCAAAAAAAGTTGTGGAGGAATTGCTTGCTTTCTTTACCTGTTATTGACTATTTAGGGAGATTCAGTCAGACCAAGGGTCCAATTTTACTGCCAAATTATTTAAGGGGGTCAGGGATAGTTTAGGCATCCAACAATTTAAATCAATGCGTGCCATCCTGAATCCCAGGGAGCACTGGAAAGGTGGCATCAGACCTGAAAGACCGTCCTGAAGGCTTATTGCCAGGATTACACAAATGATTGGGATAAAGGTATCCCATTTATATTATTTGCAATGAAAGATGCCCAAATGAATCAACTTAGTTTACTCCATTTGAACTGATATTTGGACACTAAGTAAGAGGGCCTTTAAAATTAATTAAGGAAAAGTTGGTAGGTCCGAATTCAGAGATTTCACAGCTGGACTATAATTTTGAGGTGAGAGAAAAATTAAACAGAGTAGGTGAATTAGCTAGACAACATTTGAAGGTAGCACAGGACCTAATGAAGCAAGAAGCAGATAAGAAATCTAAAATTGATACGTTTGCCTGTGGGGATAAAGTATTGGTGCTGTTACCAGTGGTCGGAGATCCCTTCAAAACAAAGTTTAGTGGTCCCTATCAGATTGAGAAGAAGATAAGTCAGATGAATTGCCTGGTAAATCTGCCAGATAGGAAAATAAATTATCGTGTATGTCATGTGAACATGCTAAAGCATTACTATGACATTGAAAGGGAACTGGAGAAACAGACATCAGTTTCTGTCATTCAGAGTGAGGAATCAAATCCAGATGATTTGGATTTTGGTGTGCCTCGGAATAAATTAAACAATGAGGAAGTCCTTAAGGAATGGGATAGGGTAGTGAGCTATCTGTCCCAGGAACAGAGAACTGAATTGAAAGACTTGTTACACTGCCATGAGGATCTATGTAGACATAGAATGGGGAGGACTAACATGATAGGACATAAGGTTGATGTAGGGAATGCTGTGCCAATAAAACAACATCCTTCCAGGATTAATTCTTTCAAAGCAGCACACGTCCAGAAGGAAGTAGAAACAATGCTCCAAAAAGACATCAGAGAGCTGAGTCAAAGCAAATGGAGTCCGACGGTCGTCTTGGTTCCAAAACCTGATGGTAATCAACGATTCTGCTAGAAATTTGTACCAAACTTTAATTGTGTGGTGGCGCTGTTGATGGATTTGTTAAAAAAAGAACATGACATTTTGGTGGACAGAACAATGCCAGCAGGCTTATGAGAATTTACAAGCTGTGTTAACTGCTGCACCAGTTTTAGCCACACCAAATTTCTCGAAACCCTTCAAAGTTGCCATCAATGCAAGCGATGTAGGTGTTGGAGCTGTGTTGATGCAGGAGGATGACTGTGGTATTGAAAAAACAATTGGCCATTTTACAAAAAAAACTTAGTATCCACCAGAAAAGATATTCAACCATTGAAAAAGAGTTATTGAGTTTGGTACTAGCCTTACAAAATATAAATATTTATGTTGTAAACGATGAAACAGAGACAGTTGTGTATACCAAGTACAGTCCTTTGACATTTCTGGAATGATTTAAGGACAAGAACACCAGATTATTTCATTGGAGGCTCAAGTTACAAACATTTAACATACAGATTGTACATGTTGCAATTTGTGAATGCTTTATTGCAGGTTTGAAAGAATGATTTTGACAACCTAGGGCCAATCCGATTGTAAGAAATTGATATGTCGTCAGGGGTATAAAAGAAAGGGGCAGTGGGAAAATCGGCCGAATTAACTGCCATCTTCTGAAGATAACAGCTCTCAGCTCTTAGAGAAAGCACCATGTGTTCACAACCTACCGTGGCACTCCTAGCAAAGATTTCTGACAGAAGAATTCACAGAGAAAGTATTTCTGCCCAAAGAATTGACAGAGAAGACACAGAACATTCTGGAAGACATACTCAGCTGTAATTTCGAGAGGCTAATTTCCATTGTTTTTTATATAAGTATTTATTGGAACAGCATACCATTAGAGTCTTACGTTATTTGGGAATAGTTAGCAGTTAGAAGGGATGTGTTTGTATTGTTAATAGTTTAGTTAATTTATTCACTGATAGAGTTAGATAAATAAATTGTTACTTGTTGATTTTAAAATGACTGTCAGGGGTTTATTTGATTTAACCACTCGAAGTTTCTGAAAGACAGGTTACGCTTCTTTTTACACTCCTTTTAACAAATTAAACGGTGAGGTACTCCTCTTTAAGAGCTTTGGTTTTGGTTTGCGGGGGGCGGCGGGGGGGTCAATCTCCACTTTATAGCAGCCTGCCTATAAAGTAAAAGTAATGTTGCCATACTCCCCGAAGACTGTAGGACTGCTCTCTCATTAGAGAAAGACGACTAGTAGTGGTTTAATCAGGGGGCCATCATGCCCCAGGCAAGGGAAAAGGTCAAGAAGGAGAGTCTTTCATGGTCACCTGTGTTGGTGCAGGAATTGAATGCTGCTGGCATCCTCCTGCAACTGCCCTATGTATCATTCTGGTTTCATAACAAAGTGATTGACTCTTAATTGCCTTGGAAATAGCCTAGCTCTGTTATAACCAAGAAGGTGACTCATTGGCACCTTCTCAAGGACAACAGGGGATGGCAAGAAATGTTGACCTTATCAGTGACACTAACTTTCTGTGAATGAGTTTTTAAAAAATGTCAACTCACCTCAGTTCCTTCATCACCGAGTTGCTGTATTTAGAACCTGCTTGGACAATTTATAAGAGCACCATCTAATGGTCTGTTAAAAAAACTGATAAGCAGATTTCAGTAATGGGGTGTCAAGGGATGAAATACTTTTACATTGGGCTTGCTTTAATTCAGATTCTGGTTAACTAAAGTGCAAATGGATGAATGTTCTGCGAGATAAATTAGTAGGAACGCTGAGAGCCAGCCTACAGTGCCAGACGTTCAGAATCTAATTTAACACAAGGCCCATATAAAAGCAGATTGTATCTGCTGGAAAATAGGTGCTGTCATACTTGTTTTATTGGATTACCCAAGGAGAGCAGAAATTACATGGCAGATGTAGACGAAAAATACCAGAGTGAAGTCATGAAACCAGGCAGATGAATCAAGAAACTGTGGCATTTCTCCAAACTATGGGGCATTTCCATATTACAAAGGGTTTTGGTCATCCCAGGTGATTTGCTACAATCTACATTTCTTGTTAACATGGATTTTGAGAACTCTTTAAAGTTAGCCAAGACTGCTAATGTAGGGAAGTTGGTGGTGGAGCAGTCATATTTTTGGACTAGTAATTCAGAACCGTAATCTAATATTTTTGGGACTTGACTCCCAGCATGATAGGTTGATGAAATTTGAATGCAGTAAAAGTCCAGAATTAAGAGTTTACTGATGACATTGAAACGATGGTTGATTGTCAGAGAAAAAAATCCCATCTGTTTCATTAATGTCCCTGAGGGAAGGAAACTGCTGTCCTATACATCATTCTGGAAGGAAACTGCTGTCATTACCTCTTTCGGTCTATATGTGACTGCGTACCCACAGCAATGTGGTTGACTCATAACTGCCCTCTGGGCAATCAGGGATTGGCAATAAATGCAAGGGTAGCTAGAGGCGCCTACGTTCCTTGAGCAAGAAAAGAAAAGTCAACATATTTACCATTTTGCAAGGGAAAACTTTGGAGAGATGTGCATTTTGGAAAATCCAAAATGACACCAATCACTGCAGTTGAAAAATCTCACACTGATGGTTGCTTCTAATGTACTAAACACTAGTTTAGGTGTGAATCAGTTAAATAAAGTACTGTTCCAAATATTAAAGTTGGTGTTGAAGCTGTTCCTCACACACTTAGAAAGCTGGAAGTGTAAGCTTGTACATTTGGTACTAGTAATGTTTCTCAGCTGGGCTACTTGCCAAATGTGGATAGGCTTTATATGCATGATGTGAAAACATCCTTATTCCTAAATCTGTGAATGATGTAGCATTGTTTTTAAGTACACAGCAACAAAAATCTTAAAAATTGATATTCTCTGCAGATAAGGTTGAACGATTACAACTTGTACCAGCAAAATCACCCCTTCACATTAATCTAAACTGACACTCCAAAGAGAATGCTGCATGTTAATTCATTCTGAAGCCAGATGGCAAAAGAGGAAACCAGATGCCAATCTTTTACTTAATGCTAGATTTATTTACAAAATGCAACATTACAAATGTTTACCTCCTCCTTAACCAACGTCCAGAGCCCCAGAAGTTTGTCTTTATACTTATTTCACATGTCAAGAATTTTTATTTTATTTGTGGGACATTGTTTAACATTGAACAAGAGACAGGAACAATGTAACTTTTCCTCATTCTTTGATGAGTATATTTTGTTAATGTTTCTACCAGGTTTTGAACCCGGATTATTCATAAAATGGGCCACAACTACAATATAAAAGTATGACTAAGATCCTACCAAGTTTAGACCTTTTTGCATTACCAAGTACCAGGGGGAGGTAATGGCTGAGTGTTATTATTGCTGGACTGTTAATCTAGAGACCCCAGTAATGATCTGGGGATCCAGGTTTGAATCCCATTATGGTAGATAGTGCAATTTGAATTCAATAAAAATAATCTGGAATTAAGAGTCTAATGATGAAGGAGGCTGATTTCCTTCCCTGGCCTGGCCTACATATGACTCTAGGCCCACAGCAGTGTGGTTGCAGCTTAGCTCCCCTCTGAGCAATAAATATTGGTATAGCCAGTGACACCTCGTTCCATAAATTAATTTTTAAAAACGTAAACCGAATTGTTTGAACCACTGCAATCCATTTCAGTAAGACAGCTCAGTGCCACTTTCTCAAGGGCAACTAGGAATGGGCAGTAAATGCTGGCTTGGCCAGCAAACCCATGTCCCAAAAACTGTCAAGTAGTACAGGATCATAATTCCTTGAAAACAGAGTTGCAGGTAGACAGGGTAGTGAAGAAGGCATTTGGTATGCTTGCCTTTACTGGTCAGTGCATTGAGTATAGGAATTGGAGGTATGTTGTGTCTGTACAGGACATTGATTAGGAGATAGTAGGAACTGCAGATGCTGGAGAATCTAAGATAATAAGGTGTAGAGCTGGATGAACACAGCAGGCCAAGCAGCATCAGAGGAGCAGGAAGGCTGATGTTTCGGGCCTAGACCCTTCTTCAGAAAATTTTCTACATTTCTTGTTAACATGGATTTTGAGAACACCTTAAAGTTAGCTAAGACTGCTAATGAAGCGAAGTTGGTGGTGGAGCAGTCATATTTTTGGACTAGTAATCCAGAATCATAATCTAATATTTTTGGGACATGAGCTTGACTCCCAGCATGATAGGTTGATGAAGTTTGAATGCAGTAAAAGTCCAGAATTAAGAGTTTACTGATGACATTGAAACGATGGTCGATTGTCAGAGAAAAAATCCCATCTGTTTCACTAATGTCCCTGAGGGAAGGAAACCGCTGTCCTATACATCATTCTGGAAGGAAACTGCTGTCATTACCTCGTTTGGTCTATATGTGACTGCATACTCACAGCAATGTGGTTGACTCATAACTGCCCTCTGGGCAATTAGGGATTGGCAATAAATGCAAGTGTAGCTAGAGACGCCTACATTCCATGAGCAAGTAAAGAAAAGTCAACATATTCAGAAAATTTTCTGAAGAAGGGTCTAGGCCCGAAACGTCAGCCTTCCTGCTCCTCTAATGTTGCTTGGCCTGCTGTGTTCATCCAGCTCTATACATTGTTATCTCAGGACATTGATTAGGCCGCTTTTGGAATACTGTGTGCAATTCTGGTCTCCCTGCTATAGGAAGGATGTTGTGAAACTTGAAAGTGTTCAGAAAAGATTTACAAGAAGGTTCTCTCCTTCCTGGACCACTCTGTCTCCATCTCGGGCAACCACCTAGAGACAGATGTCCATTTCAAGCCCACTGACTCCCACAGCTACCTGGAATACACCTCCTCCCACCCACCCTCCTGCAAAAATGCCATCCCCTATTCCCAATTCCTTCGCCTCCGCCGCATCTGCTCCCAGGATGAGACATTCCAATCCCGCACATCTCAAATGTCCTCATTCTTCAAGGACCGCAACTTCCCCCCCACAGTGGTCGAGAACGCCCTCGACCGTGTCTCCCGCATTTCCCGGAACACATCCCTCACGCCCCGTCCCCGCAACAATAACCAAAAAAGAATCCCCCTCGTCCTCACATACCACCCCACCAACCTCCGGATCCAACGCATCATCCTCCGACACTTCCGCCATCTGCAGTCAGACCCCACCACCAAAGACATCTTTCCCTCCCCACCCTTATCTGCCTTCCGGAGGGACAACTCCCTCTGCGACTCCCTTGTCCGCTCCACACTCCCCTCCATCCCCACCACACCAGGCACTTTTCCTTGTAACCGCAGGAAGTGCTACACCTGCCCCCACACCTCCTCCCTCACCCCAATCCCAGGCCCCAAGAAGACTTTCCACATCAGGCAGAGGTTCACCTGCACATCTGCCAATGTGGTATACTGCATCCGCTGTACCCGTTGTGGCTTCCTCTACATCGGGGAAACCAAGCGGAGGCTTGGGGACCGCTTTGCAGAACACTCAGTTCGCAACAAACAACTGCACCTCCCAGTCGCGAACCATTTCAACTCCCCCTCCCATTCCTCAGATGACATGTCCATCCTGGGCCTCCTGCAATGCCACAGTGATGCCACCCGAAGGCTGCAGGAACAGCAAATCATATTCAGCCTGGGAACCCTGAAGCCCAATGGCATCAATGTGGATTTCACAAGCTTCAAAATCTCTCCTCCCCCAACCGCATCCCAAAACCAGCCCAGCTCATCTCCACCTCCCTAACCTGTTTTTCCTCCCACCCCAAGCCACACCCCCATCTCCTATCTACTAACATCATCCTGCCCCCTTGACCTGTCCGTCCTCCCTGGACTGACCAATCTCCTCCCTACCCCTCTACCTACACTCACCTTTACTGGCTCCATCCCCGCCTCTTCGACTTCTCTGCCTCCTCTCCACCTATCCTCTCCTCTATTCATCTTCTATCCGCCTCCCCCTCTCTCCCTATTTATTTCAGAACCCTCTTCCCCTCCCCCATTTCTGATGAAGGGTTTAGGCCCGAAACGTCAAGTTTTCCTGCTCCTATGATGCTGCTTGACCTGCTGTGTTCATCCAGACCCATGCTTGTTATACAAGAAGGTTACCAGGATTGGATGGTTTCACCTATAGGGAGAGGCTGAGTAGGCTGGGGCTATTTTCCCTGGAGCATCAGAGGCTGAGGGTGACCTTATTGAGGTTTACAAAATTATGGGGAGCATGTAAAGGGTGAACAGCCAAGGTCTTTTCCCCGTGGTGGTGGAATCTAAAACTAGAGGCATAGGTTTAAGGTGAGAGGGGAAAGACTTAAAAAGGAATTAAGGAGCACGGTTTTCATGCAGAGGGTGGTGTGTGTATGGAATGGGCTGCCAGAGGAAGTGGTGGAGGCTGGTACAATTACAACATTTAAAAGGCATCTGGATGGGTATATGGATAGAAAGGTTTTAGAGGGATATGGGCCAAATTCTGGCAAATGGGACTAGATTTATTTAGGACATAGTTGGCATGGACGAGTTGGACCGCAGGGTCTGTTTCTGCGCTGGACAGTTCTATGACTCTATAACTTGACAGGTTTGTCCACTGCAGCTGCCGTTGTGAAGCACGCATGATATGACGTAGGAAAACACCAGTTAATATCTTTACTCAAAGATTATTGCGTAGCAAGCAGAGGTGGATCCCTTGCAGATTTTTAATCCAGAATTGTTGAGGCTGATTGTGAAGGAAAAGCCAATGGTTGAATTGCTCAGCTCCCTGTTTGTGAGGTTTAGAACATTTCTTCTGTTTTTACAGAGAAACTTTAACAGGGAACTCATTCTGAGTAGTTTATGCAAATTTATCAAGTTATAATCCAACATTGATAATCAGAAAATGTCAAGATAAATAATCAATCATACATAACCTGAATAATTAATGACTGACAATTCATAAACATAGAATTGAAACTCTTATTGTGATGTTGTTAATTTCAAATAAAGAATAGTTATGAACAATTTATCAATGTAATTTAATGCCAGGAGTCTGAAACAAATATAATTTAATTCTGTGTAAAACTCTTCCCAACAATAACTTACATTTATTTAGTGCCTTTAACATTAGACAATGTCCCAAAGTGCTTCACAAAAGTGTAATCAAAACAGAATTGGTAATGAACCAAAGAGGCAGTAAATTTATTATAAATCTTTTAACATTCAATAGATTTTCTTTCAAGGATCGTAAAACTGTATCAAATACTGAAAGTGAAGTCTTGTCATTTGCGATTTGAATTCTTGTGTAACTGAATATACCCTGCAACAATTATCAGATGTTTCTCTTGCTTATAGCAATAAACCTAAATTAGAAACTTATGTGGAATCAGGACAGCTAGAAAATTCCTAAACACAGGTCCAAGTGTAATAACAGAACACTTCTTCCCCTCTCAATTTGTCTCTTGCAGATGTTAACTCATGATCAGCTAAAATCCCACAGCTGCCAAGTGCTCATTTCAAGCAGAAGCTCTTGACGAATTATGTCAGCAGACCATCTGACTGTGGGAGGCATCTGGCCTCAGCTTAAGTTGACACATGTGTCCCTTCCAGCAGGGTGAGCTGTCAGGAACAGGACCCTGGGCTGATTACTCCTGTTTCTAACCTAGGGCTGCTGAAATGGCTGGTAGCTATCCATCCTGACAGAAATCAACAAATTGAGCTTACATTCAGGATGGAACCTGAGACCTTATGAGTTTATATGACTGAATTTCAGCTCAGCATAGTGTAGCAACAATTGTTCCAGTCACCATATTATGCTTTATTATTTCAGAGTACCAGTTTCCAAACTGTGGGCCACAACCCTAATTGGGGTCACAGAAACAGCGAATGAGGTCATGAGAAGTAAAATCATGCTAATCTCCCAAACCTGCTCGTGTTGTCCTGACAGTGGGAAAGAACAAATTGCAAGTCCCGATATTGGACACTTTGGCTGCAGCAGTTCTCATCATGCATGTGTCTGTATAAATAGGTCAGTGATTTTCTAAAGTGGTTTCCCAGAGCTACAGCAATGGAGACTGATGCAGATTTAGAACTGGACAGCAGATCAGTCACCAAGGACCTGGGATTCTGACCAGGAATTTTCAAGTGTTAAAATTTGGCCGGGTCAAAAATCTGTTTGTGAAGTATTGGTGTTGAGGCAGGAAAGAATCACTGACACCTTACCTTAAATGAGAGATTATTCCAATCATGGAACACTGAACAGGCCAAAGCTGTTTTCTCTTAAAAAGAGAAGGCTTGAAGGAGCAACTAGATAAATTTATTCAAGGCTATGAAAGGATTTTATAGGGTAGAAGTGGAGAAGCTGTTTCCACTTGTGGAGAGAACAAGATAAGAGGTCATAAACGTGAGATTGTCATTAATAAATCCAATAGGAATTCTCAAGAAATGTCTTTCCCTAAAAAAATGTAGAGAATAATGAATTAGCTACCACAGGGAGTGGATGAAGTTAATACCATAGATGCATTCAAGTGTGAACTAGATTTGCATGAGGGAGATAACAGGTTATAATGATGGAGCTAGATGAGGGTGAGAGGAGGGCCCTGTGGAGCATGAACGTACCAACCTGTGGTGCTGAAAGGCCTATTTTTGTGATGAATCTCTTATTGTCACTTGCATTTATGTAGAACCTTTATTGCACAAAGACATTTCAAGGTGTTTCACTGATGCATGCATGAAAAGGTGGGAACTACGCCAAAAGGAAGTATTAGGAGACAATAGAAAGCCCGTGAAAGAAATGAGTATTTTGGTCTTAAAAGAGGATGGAGAAGTGGAAAGGCAGATGGACTCAGAGAGGATACTTTGTAGCCTGGGATTGAGGCAGGTGAATCCACATTGCCAATGATGGAGGTGCTGGGAAGGGAGATGAACAAGCTGCAGAGCCTAATTCTATCACCGAACACACCCTCCAAAGCATGAACACTAATGGAATTCATCAGTGGCAGAAACTGTATACCTCATGCACTCCATCTCAACCTTCACTCTCCCACCACTCCTCCAAGCACTTTGAGACCAATCAACACAATTGGTTAGGATTCAGGTTAAAGCTAACTGCAGATATTTTATTTGCTCAGAATGTAATCACCATCAAAAATTTGAAAGTTATTTGAAGTCTGAGCTCACTGCATCATGGCGATGGATGATACCATCTGAGTCTATGAACTGGTCAACATTTAATGTTTTAGAAATAAAATCTGATTTTTTTTATTCAATGTGAGCATTGCTGGCTGGACCAGCATTTATTGTCCGTCCCTAGTTGCCTCTTCACAAGGTGATGGAGACCTGCCTTCTTGAACCACTTTAAGCCATGTGCTGTATGTTGCTCTGTAATGCTGTTAGGGAAGGAGTTCCATGATTTGGACCCAGTGACATCGAAGGAATGGCAATATATTTCCAAGTCAGGTTGGTGAGTGGCTTGGAGGGGAACTTACAGGTGGTAGCGGTGTCCCATGTATCTTCTGCCCTTGTCTTTCAGGATGATAATAATTATGTGCTTGGAAGGTGCTGTCTAAGGATCGTTCATCAAAAGAATCATAGAAACCCTACAGTGTGGAAACAGGCCATTCAGCCCAACAAGTCCACACTACCCTTCTGAAGAGCATCCCACCCTGACCCATTCCCCTACCCCTACTCCTACATTTCCCTTGTCTAACCCAAACACCCCGGGCATTACGGGCAATTTAGCTTGGCCAATCCACCTACCCAGCACATCTTTGGACTGTGGGAGGAAACTGGAGCACCCGGAGGAAACCCACACAGACAGGGGGAGAATGTACAAACTCCACACAGACAATTTTCCGAGGGTGGAATCAAACCTGGGTCCCTGGTACCGTGACGCAGCAGTGCAAACCACTGAGCCACCATGTCGTTAGTGAATATCTGCACCTCGTAGATCACGGTGCTGCTATTGAGCATCGGTGGTGGAGGAAGTGGGTATTTGTGGATGTGCTGCCATGGATGTTGGGATGAGGATCTTGGGTGGGATCTTACCTATTTCATACGTTCCTCTGATCATCGTGCATAAACCTTTTGTTTGGGAGCTAATTGTTGTGATAGGAATAACCTCCCACTTCTGGTAATATCTTTGCAATCTTTCCTGCGTATTCTCCATTGGTTTGAACTTACTTCCTTTCACGAATCCATATGTCCAAAAATACTTCATCCCAAAATGAAAGGTACATGTTGTTCTGTCCTGTTCCATACTCTATCTCACAGATTAATCTGTTCATTGCCCAATTTTCTGGTGATCTGGTTTCAAATAATGCAAACTGACGTACTGTATTTGCTGATCATGAACAGGAAGTTTTTATATATGTTTCAGCCTTATTATAAATATTTTTGTGTTCATTTTTCTGAAACAAATCTGTCTGTTATAGATTATGCCAAACAAAGTTATTAAATCTGCAGGGAGCAGCTGAATGCTGTTATACGTCCTGAATAAAATGCTGCAGCTTAGCTATGTTATCAGATGGTTTGACAGCGGTATGTTAGCAGAATTTTGTTCAGAAAAGAACTTCTTCGTAATATTTTAAAAATTGCCCACATAAAACTCATTTGTTAGAACAGATTTCTGTGTTGCATTGGAAGATTCTTGCACATGTCAGAGGGAGAAAATGTCCAATGTAGGGTATTTAAATATACTTGGTAACAAACAGCATGTTTATATGGTAAGATGAATATGTAGGTCAAGAATCATAGAATTCCTATAGCGTGGAAGCAGGCCGTTCAGTCCATCAAATCCACACTGACCCTCCAAACAGCATCCCATCCACATTCACACCCTAACCTTATGCCCATAACCCTGCATTTCCCATGGCTAATCCACCTAGCCTACGCATGCCTGGATATGATGGGCAATTTAGCGCGGCCAATCCACCTAACTTGCACATCCTTGGAGCGTGGGAGGAAACCAGAGCACCTGGAATAAACCCACGCAGACGGGGAAGATATTTAAGCTCTACACAGACAATCATCCAGGGGTAGAATCAAACCCAGGTCCCTGATGCTGTGAGGCAGCAATGCTAACCACTGAGCCACCCTGCCGTCCATATAGTACATTATAGTAGGCACATAGAAAGGCACATATAATACTTGCCTTGGTAGATAAAAGCAATGTGTACACCCAAGTATAAACACTTAAATGATTCTATTACACAGTTTTGAGTCAGAAGGTCTGGATTCAATTTTCACTTCCTCAGGCTTGTGTTATAACATCTCTGAGCTGGTTGATTAAAAATGGGCCCCTTGTGGTTCTGTAGTTGTGTCCCTTCTTCTGGATCAGGAGTCCTGGGTTCAAGTCCCATCTGCTCATTAAAGGTCCTTAGACATGGCTATTATCATCTTGAAGGACAAAGGCAGCAGATACATGGGGCCGTAGATACAGATCATAACACATCTGAATAGGTTCATTAAAAATACACACTGTGCAACGGTCAGCTCACGAGCTATCTCTGCAACTTAAAAAGGAAATCACTGCTAATTGATTCATTCAGAATCTCTGTAAGGAATTTTCCTAATGTGTTTTTTGGATGTTGCAGAAGAAAAAGACATATCTTGCATAAGCTTTTCATTTTACACTCATAGAATCGCCTACAAAATGGAAACAGGACATTCGGGCCATTGAATCCACACCAACTGTCTGAAGAGCATCTTAACCAGAACCAACTCCCTACTCTATATTTCCCATGGTTATTTCACTAATCTGCACATCCCTAGACACTACAGGCAACTTATCATAGCCAATCCACCTAACCTGCATATCTTTGGACTTTGGAGGAAACCAGAGCACTCTAAAGAAGCCCACACAGACAAGGGGAGAATGCACAAACTCCACGCAGACAGTCACCTGAGGGTGGAATTGACCCTGGGACCCTGGTGCTCTGAGGCGGTAGTGCTAATCACTGAGCCATCATGCCACCCCATTGGGACAATCTGAAAAACATACCAAAAAGTTATTTATAATGTGTGAGAACAGGGTGCTGATTGGTTGGCAAGTGGGCTCTTACTGGTGGAGGCATATGTTGGAAAATACAGCGGTTAATTATGATTGACAGCTAACTACCAGATTTTAGTCAAATTTTAAATGAGACAAGTCATAGAACCAAAGAATCATACAATACAGAAAACCCATCAAGTCTGTACTGCCAAAAATATTCAACTATCTATGCCAGTCCCACTTTCTTGTACTAGCTCATAGCTTTGAATGTTATGACACTTCAGATGCTCATCTAAGCATTTTTTAAAGATTGTGTGGTTTCCTGTCTCAACCACCCTCCCAGGCAATGTGTTACAGACCCTTACCACCCTCTGAGAGAAAAGGTTTATCCTCAAATTCCCTCTAAAGCTCTTGCCTTTCAATTTGTAATTATGTCTCCTTGTTATTGACCCTTTAATTAAGGGCAATAGCTGGTTTATATTAACCCTATCTATACCCCTCATAATTTTATACACCTTTATCAGTTCTCCTCTCAATCTTCTTTGCTCGAAAGAAAACAACCAAAGCTTATCGAGCTTCCCTTCAACATTGAAATGCTCCAATCCAGGCACCATCTTGGTGAATCTCCTGTGCACCCTCTCCAGTGTAATCTCATCCTCCCTACAGACCAGTGATCAGAGCTGCACACAGTACTCCAGTTGTTGCCTAACCAAAATTCTGTACAGCTGCAATATAACCTCCCTGCTCTTATAGTCTATGCCACAACTGATAAAGACAAGCTCTTGTATGCCTTCTTAACCAACATATTAACCTGCCCTACCACCTTCAGGGATCTGTAGACAAGCATCGCAAGATCCATTTGTTCCTCTGAGCTTCCTGGTGTTTTGCCATTCATTGACTATTCCATTGTCTTGTTCCTTCTTCCAAAGTGCATCACGTCAGATTTGTCAGCATTAATTTAACCAGTTCAGGACTTGAACATCAAGGAAAAATCAAGGCTGACAATGCAATAGTGAAGGAATGATGCACTGGCAGAGGTACTGTCTCTCAGATGAGTAGTTAAACTGTCAGGTGAAAGGTTCCATGGCACCATTTTGAAAAAGAGCCATGTGATTTTGTCTGATGTCCTGGATAATGTTTATCCCTCAATCAACATAGCCAAAAAAACAGATAATCTGATAACGATGAACATCGCTTTCTGAAGGAATTTTCTGTGTGCAAATTGGTTGCTACTTTTCCTACAATACAACAATGACGAGACCTCAAATGCAAGGCAGATTCAATATCTAGTGGTTGTGAAAGATACTGGATAAATGTTAGCCCTTCTTTTTAATTACCTAATGTAAGCACAATTATACTTACTGTCCTAGATATAGTCCAGCCCAGTGCAATAATTCAGGAAGCACATGGATGAATACATGAACAGGAAGGGAATAGAGGGATATGGATCCTGGGATACGGATCCTGTAAGTGAAGACAGTTTTAGTATGGAAGGGCAAAATGTGTCAGTGCAGGCTTGGAGGGCCGAAGGGCCTGTTTCTGTGCTGTATTGCTCTTTGTTCTTCGTTCTAACTCACTGAGGAGAGGAGAATAGCGCACTGCCCCCTCACACCTTCATCATTCTTGCTTCCCATACTTAGTGAGTAACATGGGAGCACTCCCTCAAGAGAGGCACCAGGGTTGTTCCAGCACCATACTGTACTCCAACACCTTCAGAAGGGGAGACCAAGAAGGAAGAAATCCCATAGTTATTCATTAAACAGCTTTAAACATTCTTCCTATCAAACTCTAGATGCTAAAAACATATTCAATCAGAATTTGACAACATCTTCTATGTCACTATTCCCAAAATAGTGATTGTTCCCAAATTCTGTTTATTTTTCCAGGCAAAATCCTACCTTCCCCTTGAAAAGGAGCTCCATTTTGAATATATGTCTTAATTTCTCCAACGTTCTTTCAGTGAATGCTTTATTCCTCATTGCTGAGGACGCTGAACTTTGAGTATCCACACCCACTCCAACCCACAACCACCAACCCCCCCTCACAACACACCATGCAAACTATAACAAGGCATTCTTTTGAAAATGTTGAATTGTCCTCGCGTTTATAATGACAGATCTGGTGAACACCAGACATTAAAGGCTCATTGTCATCCTGTCAGCCATCTGGACTGCTTGTGTGTTTTTTTTTGCAACAGGCCAGACTGTTTCCACTGGCGATAGCGTCAAAACAACGTCAGAGACAGCACAAGCATACTGCTGTGCACATGTAGAAGCTGATGGGATTGTGAACCGGCCAGAGCTATGCCAGCTTACATCATTTTTCTGAACTAACATTCTTTTTACTAAAGGTAACCAGACTGGGGGATTTAAAATTGTCCAATAACATGTCAAGTCTATTAATCACACCACAGTAACATTTCCGCTTGGTGCCACATTCTGCAGACTGGTTGTATTGTTTGTAAACAGAGCCACCAGAAACCCTTTAATAGCACATAGGTCTTAAAAAAGACTAGAGGAACTGGATAAGACATTTGCCACGTCTGGTCTAATTAATGGGCACAGAGTGTTGCTAAAGTGTTTGTGTGACACCTGGGACCAGCCATCATAATATCCATTAATCCCCCTTGTGAATTCTAATCCTTCTCCTTCCAGACCTGCTGTTAATGTTGGTCAGCAACCCTGCAGGGTGAGACAGGGGAATGGGAAGGACCCTGGAATGCGTTACCCTTGCTGACACCACTGGACAGACCCCTTGCCCAAGAGGATCCTGGTTTAAACACTGCAGCTGGGAGTAACAGAACCACCATGAGCTGACAGACCAAACAGTGACGTCATTTCCCTGCGTGGTTGCTCCTGCTGGGTGGAAAATGAGGAGCAGATGCATTTTTGTTGGTGTTTTCAACCAATTCTCCTCAGTCAATAGAGGAAGCATTTTACTGGCGTGTGGTGTCTCGCCGTGTGGAATGCTCATTCAACATGAGCTAAACGGAAGCTAAATTTCAATCTGGCTCTTTCCAACTCAATTATGACAGCAGACTATGATTTCTGTCTGATATTATACCATTTATGGGTTACAAATTAAAGACACAATGTTCTATCAATCACTGATATACCATGGGAGATGGCAGAATAGGAGAATGAATAGCTACTGATGTATCACGTTAGAATCAATGCTAATGGTGATTTCATTAGATGTGTTTGCTGACACCAAGGACCGTGCACTGTAGCAGCGAAATCTATCAAAAATATTCAAATAAAGTCTGGTAAGTGCCCAAAAAAACCACCTGAAAAACATCAAATAATGATAGAATATAACAGTGAAGAGGAAAAATGGGCCAAATAAAGTAGAAAATGTTTAAATGATTTTTAAAAATCAGCTTTATACTGTACATGCAATGCACAGGTACAGTCTGAAAACATTGGAAATGGGCATGAACAGTCACCATTTATCAGGACATCAGCAGACATATCATCCAAAATTCTAAAGAGTGAGACCGTGGTTGACAAACATCGGGGACGTGGTCTCAGAATAAGGGTCAGGACATTTCAGATGAGGAGGAATTTCCTCACTCAGAGGGTAGTGAAGCTTTGGAATACTTTCCCTGAGAGGATTATGGATGCTGGCTACAAGTCTTAGAGGCAGTGGTGACTAATCATCCAGTATCCAGGTTAATGTTCTGTAGCAGGGGTTCAGTTCCCACCATGACAGATTAATTCAATAAAAAGCTCATCTAATAGCAGCCATATAACTGCTGATTGCTGTAAAAGCCTGTCTAGTTCATTAATATCCTTTAGGAAAGGAAATCTGCCCACGTATAACTCCAGATGTTAACTCTTTAATGAGCAGTTAGGGATAGGTCATTAATATTGGCCCAGCCAGTGATGCCCACACCCTACAAATGAATAAAAGGAAATGACATCAAAGGATATGGGGGTAGTGTAGGAAAATAGTGTTGAAGTAGATGATCAGCCATAGTCTAGAATGCAGGAGCAGGCCCAAGGGGCTGAATGGCCTACTAATGCTCCGATGGAGACTTTAAGGAGTGTACAAGTATGCAATATATAACAGTTCCTTAATGGGAAAGGCACAGCATAGTCCAGTGTTAGTCAAGCAGATCAGAAGGTCTCCAATTAGATCCCTAATTAATGAAGTGCTGGGTCATTTTTTCAGGTGGAACATTCTAAGATTGGTTCCAGCACCACCTGACTTCATAATCGATTTGTCAAACAATCGGCTGGTAAATTAGAGATAACAAGGTGTGGAGCTGGACGAACACAGCAGGCCAAGCAGCATCATAGGAGCAGGAAAGCTTGACGTTTCGGGCCGAGACCCTTCATCAGAAATGGGGGAGGGGAATAGGGTTCTGAAATAAATAGGGAGAGAGGGGGAGGCGATAGAAGATGGATAGAGGAGAGGATAGGTGGAGAGGAGGCAGACAAGTCAAAGAGGCGGGGATGGAGCCCGTAAAGGTGAGTGTAGGTGGGGGGGTAGGGAGGAGATAGGTCAGTCCAGGGAGGACGGACAGGTCAATGGGGCAGGATGAAGTTAGTAGATAGGAGATGGGGATGGGACTTGAGGTGGGAGGAGGGGATAGGTGAGAGGAAGGACAGGTTAGGGAGGTGGAGATGAGCTGGACTGGTTTTGGGATGCGGTTGGGGGAGGGGAGATTTTGAAGCTAGTGAAATCCACATTGATACCATTGGGCTGCAGGGTTCCCAGGCTGAATATGATTTGCTGTTCCTGCAGCCTTCGGGTGGCATCACTGTGGCATTGCAGGAGGCCCAGGATGGACATGTCATCTGAGGAATGGGAGGGAGAGTTGAAATGGTTTGCGACTGGGAGGTGCAGTTGTTTGTTGCGAACTGAGCGCAGGTGTTCTGCAAAGCGGTCCCCAAGCCTCCGCTTGGTTTCCCCGATGTAGAGGAGGCCACAACGGGTACAGCGGATGCAGTATACCACATTGGCAGATGTGCAGGTGAACATCTGCCTGATGTGGAAAGTCTTCTTGGGCCCTGGATTTGGGGTGAGGGAGGAGGTGTGGGGGTAGGTGTAGCACTTCCTGCGGTTGCAGGGAAAAGTGCCGGGTGTGGTGGGGCTGGAGGGGAGTGTGGAGCGGACAAGGGAGTCGAGGAGGGAGTGGTCCCTCCGGAAAGCAGATAAGGGTGGGGAGGGAAAATGTCTTTGGTGGTGGGGTCTGATTGCAGATGGCGGAAGTGTCGGAGGATGATGCGTTGGATCCGGAGGTTGGTGGGGTGGTATGTGAGGACGAGGGGGATTCTTTTTTGGTTATTGTTGCGGGGACGGGGCATGAGGGATGTGTTCCGGGAAATGCGGGAGACACGGTCGAGGGCGTTCTCGGCCACTGTGGGGGGGAAGTTGCAGTCCTTGAAGAATGAGGACATCTGAGATGTACGGGAGTGGAATGCCTCATCCTGGGAGCAGATGTGGCGGAGGCAAAGGAATTGGGAATAGGGGATGGCATTTTTGCAGGAAGGTGGGTGAGAGGAGGTGTATTCCAGGTAGCTGTGGGAGTCAGTGGGCTTGAAATGGACATCGGTTTCTCGGTGGTTACCCGAGATGGAGACAGAGAGGTCCAGGAAGGAGAGAGAAGTGTTGGAGATGGTCCAGGTGAACTTCAGGTTGGGGTGGAAGGTGTTGGTGAAGTGGATGAACTGTTCGAGCTCCTCGTGGGAGCACGAGGCGGCGCCAATACAGTCATCAATATAACGGGGGAAGAGATGGTAAATTAGCTTCTGATTTCTAGTAACCCTTGTTGGCGCAGTATGAGAAAGTCACAGGCAGATCTATCCACACGTTTGTCTAATGGTACCTATCCAAAGTGTTTGCAGATGTTTCGTAGTTGATTTCAATTGGTTTATACACAAACTGCTAACAATTTACTGGAAAGCTTAGACTAAAAGATAAAATGTTGATCAGATTGTATCTCAATTAGTAGTCAAAATTAGTAAAAAACTGCATTAATTTTACCACTACTACCCAAGCTGTAATTTGTTGTATGGAATAGCTCTGGAAATCACATTGTCAAACCCATAATTATGAGGATATACAGATGTCCTGCTTTTATTTTTGGTCATGGTCCTAACACTATCTACTAACACTCTACTGAATGACTCTTCAAAAACCAGCATATATATCAAACCTAGTGGTCTGAGAACATGCTGAGATTTTCTACTATCTGACAAGTATGATGTATTCTACAAAACTGCACTACATCTCTATGAAGACCTAACCATTATCAATGCCTGTGTTTTCCATATCCCTACGTGCACACTTCATATGTTACTCACAATATCTCTTTACGTTATTCAGGTGGTACAACTACTTGATGAGCAACCATCACCATTACAATATGTACCCAACCTTCATCTAATCATGACATTCACCAAGAACATCACTCACTCTCTCCACTTAACCCTTGCTGCACTCTGGTAACATAAGGCCTGGTGTAGTCAATTCTTAAAGTGCTCCCAAAATAAGCAAGAACTCTCAATGTTTCATTGAGTAAACTTGAATGAAATATGCGATATATTATAAATAACTGTAATCAACAGGCTCAGTGATGCTATGAAACGCCTCTAGACCAGGTAGGACTTGAACTGAGACCTGCTGGTCTAGAAGTAGGACACTAACACTGTGCCACAAGAGCCCCTTAATGTATATACTACATACTATGTGCTCAATAGAATTCAACATAAGTTATATATGCTCAGTAGTATGACCTGTAAAACAGCACAGCCTTTGAAAGCCTACAAACTTTGTTGGAAATTGCAACCTCATTTTTATGCTTTTATCAAGTTTGAAACTTTCAGTAAATTTAGCTGAGGCAGATTTGGACCTTTATTTGTCCAAATGCAGACAATGTCCAACAACAAAGATCAAACACGAACATAAAGATAAAGGTTATGAAGATTGCAAGCATACTGATACTTGGGGGGGCCCCGACTGGTTTAAGAAAAACAGAAAGGTCTGTTCCTACAAATGTAAGTGGACCCTCAGCTGGGGGTGAGTAAAGGGGCAACAGATATTCTAGCATCATCAATAATTGTCTAGTTGTTAGAAGTAATCAAATGGATGATTGACACAGTATGAACTATCGGCCCCTAGAAAGAGAAGTATGGTAGCGCAGGGTCAGAGCACAGTGCTCATTAGGTGATTGTTCCCTTCTAAGACAAGATGAACCAGAAGAAGAACAGGGAAGACCAGGAGAGAGTTCCCTAACAGTTCACCTCAAGATAAGGGTGTTGTTTTCATGAGATTAAAGCAGATTGTGGTGACTATCTCTTTGACTTCTGGTGTCAGTGGACCATTCACACTTGTTACAGGTCGTAAACTGTTTTTTTTTGTCTAATTAACTAATGTACTATCTCTAAATTATTGCTTTTTAACAAACTTAATAGACTATCTGAAAATTCCTTACAAAACATTAACTGCCTATATTAAATAATTGTTGTCCTGAACCTCCAAAATCTAACAATTTTAAAAACATCAAAAAGGGAAAAACAATCTATTATTTGCTGAGAGATAAAAGGTACTGCAGATGCTGGAGAATCCGAGATAACAAGCATGGGGCTGGATGAACACAGCAGGTCAAGCAGCATCATAGGAGCAGGAATGTTTAGGCCCGAAACGTCTAGTTTTCCTGCTCCTATGATGCTGCTTGACCTGCTGTGTTCATCCAGCCCCATGCTTGTTATCTATTATTTGCTGATTTATTTTTGTGGATATGGACACATGGAATTGTTCCAAATTGTTCTGGATTTGAATTGTTATCGTAAGACCTGGAACGAGCATAGAAGTTCAACTATTCCCTACACAAACCTCTCTGCCTCTCTGTCTCTCTTTCTTTAAGCCATGTTTTGAGCAAAGACTTAGGCATTTGCCCTCATATCACCTGACACATATTGGAGTCTAGTTTGTTTTGTAATGATCCTGTAAAATCATTTCATTCCATGAATACATGATAAAAATGTAAACTTATTGTAGGGCTTGAGAAAAAATTTGGAATTTAAGTGAAATGGCTGCTGTGTTCTGTTTTCACGTGATTGATGATATTTTCCTTGATCTGTGCACATGAAATAACTGGCCTGTCATTTATGCCTTGAAGATCGTTTCCTTGTGAATAGATTGAGCTCTTAACACCAGATGCCCAGATCTGACCTGGGCCTTTTCAACCAGCTGAACCTACATCTCTGGAGTCTAATACTGTGTTTACATGACAGCTGTTAATTTGGTTTTGTATAAAATTAGCAGCTGTTCTGAATTAACAGGGACCATCTAAACAATACAGAATTACCTGCTGTGACCTTGATTCAGAGCAAGAAGGTCCTACCTCTAGGGCATCCTTGCAAATTTATTCCACAGCAAGGTAATTCCATTCAGAGGTTTGTACTTAGTCATGTGAAGATGAGTGGAGTTACTTTCTCTGCAACAAGGTCTCTGGATAAGGATCTAAATTTTACATTCTTCTTTTACGGAGTGATAGGATCACAGAATTGTTATAGCACCTAAGGAGGCCACTGAGCGAGTCATGTCTGGGCTGGATCTCCAAACGAGCAAATCACTTAGTGCCATTCCCTGAACCTCTCCCCACAATTCTGGGCATTCTTTCTGAAATAACCCTTTATTTACATGCACACAGCACATGGACTCTGACCAGCTAGCCCAGATTCAGTCCCTGAACTGAGGAGATTCTGAATTTCCTGCCTACATTTGTCAGCTAGGGCTTCCTGATTGGCCCAGGTTAACAATTCCAATCAAAGATCTCTTAGTCAACGAGATCCACCTAGTTCCAATCACTACATGTCCTTTTCAGCTATCAATCTAATTCCTGTGTTAATGTTTGAATTCATCCTGGCTTCATGGTATTCTCAGACATGGCATTCCAAACGCTCACTGCATGATAGGTGCATTCTCCTCAAATTTCCATGACTCTCTTTTGTTAATTACCTTAAACCTGTATCCACTTGTTCTTGATCCTTCCATCAGTGAGAGCAGTTTCTCCCTACCCAGTCTGGCCAAACACCTCGAGAATTTGAAAACCTCGATCACGTCTCTTCTTAAACTCTTCTTCCAAGGCAAACAATCTTCACCTCCCCAATCTTAATCATAGAATTATAGAATCCCTACAGCCCAGATAGAGGACGATTCAGTCCATTGAGTCTACACTGAACCTTCAAAGGGCATTCCATCCATACCCACCTCTCCAACCTATCTTCATAGTCCCAGGTGGCTAATCCATTTCACCTGCACATTCCTGCACATTATGGGCAATTTGGCATGGCCAATTTACGTAACCTGCTTACCTTTGGACTGTAGGAGGAAACTGGATCACCAGGAAAAAACCCATGCAGACACAGGTAGAATGTGCAAACTCTACACAGACAGTGAAAAAGTTGCCCCTTGGGTCCCTTTTAAATCTTTCCCCTCTCAATTTAAACCTATGCCCTCTAGTTTTGGACTCCCCTACCACGGGAAAAACACTTTCCACAATTCAGCCCACCCACACCCCTCATGATTTTATAACTCTCTATAATGTAACCACTCAACCTCCAATTTCATTTGAATGCCTCAGTTTCTCATGGCAGACATTTGTATCTTTTACAATTCACCCATATATGTATTCATTAGGTATTCGTCATGTAGAAGCATGCAGTTTATCTGAGCAGGCCAGTTTCCAAAATTAACTATCAGGCTATCAGTTTCTGCTCAGCGATTCTGTGTTGTTATGTATCTCAAAGGTCTCCTTGGAGGATGCTTACCCAAAGATCAGAGGCTGAATGTCCTTGTCTGCTGAAGTGTTTCCCGACTGGAAGGGAACATCCCCCTCTGGAGATTGTTGTACCGTGTCCATCCATTCATTGTCATAGTGTCTGCACGGTCTCGCCAATGTACCATGCCTCAGGGTATCCTTGCCTGCAGCGTATGAATTAGACAACACGACTCACCATGATTTGTGTGAGTCAGCCAAAGGGGCAACTTTTTCACATAAAGGGTGGTGCTTGGAATGAGCTGCCAGAGGAATTGGTAGAGGCTGGTACAATGACAACATTTAAAAGGCATCCGGAATGGAGGCAATGGCCTTCTGGTATTATCGCTGGACTGTTAATCCAGAGACCCAGATAATATTCTGGGGAACCAGGTTTGAATCCCACAACGGCAGAAGGTGGAATTTAAATTTAATAAATATCTGGAATTAGGAATCTAATGATGACCATGAATGCATTGTCGATTGTCGGAAAAACCCATCTGGTTCACTGATGTCCTTTAGGGAAGGAAACTGCCATCCCTTACCTAGTCTGGCCTACATATGTCTCCAGATCCACAGCAATATGGTTGACTGTAAACTGTTCTCTGGGCAATTAGGGATGGGCAATAAATGCTGCCTAACGAGTGATGGCCTCATTCCGTGAATGAATAAAGGGAAAAAAAATGGATAGGAAGGGTCTTGAGGTGAAGCCCAGTGTGGACTCCTGGTCTTGAAGTGAACACCAACTTGGACCTGAGTTGAAGCCCAGGGGAGACTCATCTGCTCCATCTGCTTTTACTTTTTACTCGCTCTTTCTCTGCCTCAGAAAGGCTGTAATGCTGAACTTTCAACTTCATTTCTTTATTTTTCAAATTCATGCCTAAGATTTTGTAGCCAGGCAACTTTGCACCTAATATGACACTGGAAATAGTGACACTCATATAAAACTCATATAAAACCTAATTCTAAGTTCTAAATCAGCCAAGTTTCTGACCCATTTTCTTGGATTGTCATTGCATTTATAAAATGATCCACAGACAATGTTAATTGAGGAAGAACTGTTCTTCAAATGATGTCTGAGGGGCTTTAGTGCCCAACAGAACAGCAGGTGGACCTTGGTTCAGCCCGCCATCCAAGGGTCAATAACCCAAAGCATTCATTCCAAATCAGCTTAACATGATGTGCTCAAATTGTCTGCTGCATCTCCTATCCATAACAATACACTACAAATGCAGCTAATTGGCTGTAAAACACATTGGGACATGTCTGTAAAACACTTGAGGCATTTTAAGACTGCATAAGGCAGTGTGGAAGAGGGGATCTCTCTTTCCCATGCAGGAATGATCTTCAAATTTCTAACTCATAAAAGTGTTACCAACTCGCAAGCATATATGTGACTCCTCAGACTGTTATCCCAGCAGAATAACAAATTTTAATAGCAAGATTTTCTGTTGGAACAACTAGAAATTTCTCTTCTAACTTTTTTTTCAGGCTTATTTGCCAGTGTTCTATAATCTTCCTGTTAAGTGGTCACAGATGTACTGCTTTTATATCCTGACTACTGCGGAGGCCCTGTGCTATCTCTTGTAACATGGATATCAGTGTTCTTATCTCGGTTTTTACACCACACCATTTATCAGCAACAAACTAATGTTGACAGGTTGTCATTTTAATTCTGTTTACCAAAACATACTGAGGTTTTTAAATAAGGAACATGATGAGCAAATTTATCTTGATAAGTAGATATAAAGCAATAATTGCAGTCGTTGTTGGGTACAGTGATAAAGTTCTGAGGAAGGGTCACCGTACCCGAAATTTTAACTCTGTTTTTTCCTTCACAGATGCTGCCAGACCTGCTGAGCTTTTCCAGCAACTTTGTTTTTGTTCCTGATTTACAGCATCTGCAGTTCTTTCAATTTTTATTTTACAGTGTTACCCTAAGTGTGTTTTACTTGAATGCATTAACAATCTTACTGCATGCAGTAACGCGGACATCTTTCTATCTTATGATTCAGACTTATAAATGGTCCTTCTCAAAGTTGTGTCTTCCTCTAAATCTCCTAATTTTAGACAAAGTAGTTGCAGTATAGCAGAACATAATGGGCTGATCCATATTATGTGCAACGACTTCCTTTATAATTTAGGATGTAGACTTAAAAATGGGAAAATTGCTGCTTCAAATCAAGGGACTGTGGAAAAAGATGTCGCAGATTTTAAAAAAAAGTTACCAGAATATGTGTGTATTGCTAATGTTGTTTTATTACACAGTGAGGGGAGGATACTAGACACTGTGCCTCCGTGGGTGTGCATCCAAGGACAGTTTTGCCCTGTGACAGACTTTGATTTTCCCCTCTATCTTGAGCCTTGAGTGGAGGAGCCAAAGAAAACTCTGAGCATCTGAACTGGTGCCAGAACTGTACTTCATTGTCATTTATTTTTGTTTCTTCCCCATCCTTATTTGTCTTTTTGCTAGTTTGTTTGTATACACATAGGCTTTACTTTGAAGGAGTAGTGTTTAAGTTACACAGTTGTAAGTTAGCAATTCTTATTTCTTTTTGCCATTGGTCAAAACAATCTGATTGGTATCAATAACTGTTTTCCTTTTAAGTACAGAAACATGATGAATGTTTTCTTTTAACCTGGTTGGTCAATCAGGTAAGTTGGAGTCCATCCCAGAGAATGTTGAAGAAACCCAATTGGTCTGACAGCCTCTGTGGACAGAATAGCAGAGTTAATGTTTTGAGTGATCTTCAGGGACACATCTGAATGTAGACATGATCCTGCTACAGCTCCCTCCCCTTTTTTCTCTGTCCTAATGCTGGCTACAACAATGACAGGTTGTGTGGATGTATTTGAACAAAGCTGTGGTTTGGTATTCAGAGTTCTGCTGCCTTTAACTGCAGCTTCTTCCTGTCTAGTTGCTGAAGTACAGGATTGTTAGGCTGTTTAGGAAGCTGTGATCTCACTGGAAAGCTGACATATTTGAATGTACTCCCAGAAAAAAAGTTTGCTATATATAGGAAACAGGCTATTCAGTCCTTGCCAGGTTTTGTGCGCCTCTCATCCCCCCTTCCATTTTTCCTCATCTAATGTGCACATTCTGTGCAATCATCTCTTCTGCTGTCTCCATCATGCCCCTAACCAGCCTCTCCTCCTGCACTATTGCTTCACCCGCTCCTTATGGTAGTGAGTTCTGCATTCTCAGCGTTCTGTGGGTGAAGACAGCTTTTCTATTGGAGGTCTTGATGACTAATCACATACTGATGGCCTCTAGTTATGGTATTCCCCACAACAATTTCTCCACAATCAGTCTATCAAAACACTTTGTAGTTTGCAGCACCTACTTTAGGTTACCCTTCGGCCTTCCTTCCTCAAAAGGAAAGAGGCACAATCCTTCCCTGATATAATGCAGAGTAGAGCTGGAGGAACACAGCGGCCCAGGCAGCATTAGGAGAGCAGGAAAGTTGGATGTTTCGGGTCGGGACCCTTCCTCAGAAATCCTTCCCTGATATGTGTGGCCATGATTGTTGCAGCCATCTTGTAAACATCATGAGAGTCATTGGGTTAATGCAATAGGCAGAGACATCAACCTGACCTGATCTCTGGCTATGATACTACTTCCAAGGAAAGTTGGGATTTAAATGCCAGGCAATCATTACAGACTCCATACTATTATTCCTCTTTGAGGAATACAGTGCTGTAACTTTCTTTGTATCACTCACTTTCCTTTATGACTGCAATTCTCATTAAAAAAAAACTTCTGATTGTTTAATTTCCTTCTAGGAGGGACAAACTTTATTTGGGACACATTGGATTATGAAATACTGATGGCTGAGAGTTAGAGCTGATTTTAATTGCTCAAAACTTTTTGGCTAACTACTAAACTAAGTAGGTCAGGGCTCTCCAATGGTTCCAACTCTGACTGAGAGAAAGGGTCTTTTTTGGAGTGTTCCAGATTTTGGCTAATTACTCATGAAGACTTTCAGCTTCCTGGTCAGTTCCTGTGGGGTCAACTCTGTGAGGACTTCTGTATGGTTCCAACTTACAGCTCTTGTCTATACTTGGCTCGGGGTTAACAATGCTGTCTCACAGCATGACGGACCCAGTTCAATTCCACTCCTGGGTGACTGAGTGTGTGGAGTTTACACATTCTCCCTGTGTCTGTGTGGATTCTCCCCAGGTGCTCTGGTTTCGTCTTATGGTCCAAAGATGTGCAGGTTAGGTGGATTGTCCATGGGAAATGTAGGGACAGGGTAAGGAGATGGGTCTGGGTGCGATGCTCTTCGAGGTGGGGAGCAGTGTGGACTTGATGGGCCAAATGGCCAGCTTCCACACTATAGGGATTGTATGATTCTACTGCAACGACCATCTTCCTATTGGAGGATCTGGACCTAAGAATTTTGGTATAACCATCTGATGAGACCTATTTCCCTGCTCTGATTCCCTTCCCCTTGTAAGCTTGTAGATGTTACGGCAAAATTATCCAAAACTTTGAGATTGGCCTGTATGAGGTCTATGAGTTGACAATAGGACTATTAGGAAAAGAGAATGAAGTGGCAAACAATGATGGGTGAAATTGTGACAGAAAGTATTCTCGGAATTGGAATAAGTAATGGAGAATTACTCATAGATCTTAAAATTACACATAATGATACGTTAATGTACGGAATAAGGTGTGAATAGGTATTGCATTTAATTGGGATTCTTTGTTCTGCTATTTATTCAAACTATTACTGAGGATATTTTAAACAAGTTAATATGTGTATTAAAATAGTACAAAGCAGAGGTTCAGATAAGCAATTTCAGTGTTCATACTTATTATTGCACACTGTAGTTCTCAGGATGTGTTTATAAAATGCAGAGGAGGATGAATAGCATAATGACTAACTTTCAGTTCATCTTTGAATGACAGAATTTGTACAGTTTGAAATAATAGAAAATTCTACAAAATTCAAGAAGTTGAGTTTTCTAAAGTGTTGCAACCTGTGAGGTGTCGGGGCAGTTTCAGCCAGCAATGAGCCAACCAGTTGTAACTCGATGGTGATACAGCTGTGACAAGTGGCTCATGATCTCACCATTAGACCCTGGCCAATATTGCGTAGGAGTCCTAAGCTGTTAGAAAGACTGGTTCCTGGATGAGATGACAAGCTGAATCCCTGAATGCTCTGTCAGGTGGATGTGTAGGATTGCACGGCACTATTTTGAAGGAGAGCTGTAGAGTTCTTCCCTGCTGATAATTATCCCCTCAATCACAATCACAAAAACAAGTGACCCAACCATGATCACATTGCTATTCATGCAAGCTTGCTGTGTGCAAACTGGCTGCTCTGATTCCTACATTATAACAGTGATTACACTTAAGAATGCCTCGGTGGGTGTGAAGCGTGTTTAGACATCAAAAAGTTGTGGTAGACACTCTATGAATGCAACAAAAACAGGAACTGCTGGCAAAACTCAGCAGATCTAACAGGTTCTGTGGAGAGAAACCGGAACTAATGTTATTTCATTATGACATATAACATTAACAATTTCTCTCCACAGATGCTGCCAGACCTGTAATTCCGGTAATTTCTTATTTTGTTTTTGTTTTCTGATTCCCAGCATCCACGGTTCTTTCAGTTCTCTATAATTGCAAATTTTGTTTGACCGTGAATGTTTTTCAAATTGCATCAACAGCAATTCTTTTTAAGCACATCTCAACTTAAGTTTTTTTTTAAAATCGAACAATCCCCTGCTGTGTAGAAGCAAGCCATTCAGTCCATTTCGTCCCTCCGAAGAGCAGCCCACCCACCTACCCTATCCCTGTAACCCTGCATTTCCCATGGCTAATCCACCTAGCTTGCACATCCCTCCGCACTATGGGCAATTTAGCACAGCCAATCCACCTAACCTGCACATCTTTGGGCTGTGGGAGGAAACCAGAGCATCCGGAGGAAACTCACGCAGACGCGGGGAGAATGTGAAAACTCCACACAGACAATCGCCCGAGGGTGGAAATGAATTCAGGGCCCTGGTGCTGTGAGGCAGCAGGGATAACCACTGAGCCACTGTGCTGACCCAAGGTTTTCTTCAGTTGTGCCTGCCTGAGATTAGGACCCCAAATATTGTTCTTGATCACCTAATATCTAGTAGACAGTGTAGCAATGAGATTAGATCAATTGAGGCACAGATTTCTTTTATACTGTCTGAACCCGAAGGAAGTGTATACTTTTTGATCCGAGTGAGGAATGACACCCAACCTAGCTGCAACTCAACCCTGTGTTCAAGTCAGAATTCTGAATCTTCAGTGAATGCATTTCAGCTCCATCATCAGTGTTTGGTTAGATGAGAGACTCTCAAAAGAGGAATGAAAGCAAAATACAGTGGATGCTGGAAACCTGAAATCCAAACAGAAAAGAATGGAAATGTTCAGGAAGTCCGGCAGCATCTGTGGAGAGGGAAACAGAGTTAATGTTTCAGATTGAGATCATCTTTCATCAGAACGTTCTGGTTTCACAGAGTTTTGGTTTTCAAAGAAAAGTGAAATGATTTGTGGAAAATGTGATCCTCAAAACGTTGGTCAAAATCCTGAAATTTCTGTAACAAGAAGGAAATGTGACTGCTTCCCTCATTGTCAACCCGTAAATGGCCTTGGTTTTAATTTTAAACTCGTGCTTGCTTTTCTTAAAAGCAGCTCATGTAAATGCTCACTTTTAATGCATACAATCCTGAGGCTCAGGCGTTTTCAAACCACTGATTATCTGTGGATCTGTGATATCTGAAACAGTAAATAATGTCATTGCTATATAATACATGCTCTTCCTGTTTTCTACAACGGAAGGAAACACTCTGTGTGTTCTCACTATAAAGTAAGTATAAATTATGAAGCAAATGCATGGCCAATCCATAAATAAATTATCAAGCTAGCAAGGAACTAGATTGGTACTCACTACAATCCATTGCTTCCCAGAACGTACTTATGTTCTGTTGATCCTTATTGCATATTTGCATTCACACATTGTTTTCAGTTAAAACCATAGGCATCGGCCTTGCATATTTCAGTCAAATTGATATTGTGGCTACTGGTCATGCAGGACCTACAAACCAAGACCTCTTGATGCAAATCCAGTTGAAGCACTGATATGTGTAAAGCCTGAAGCTAAGGGTGTAGCCTTGCCTTTTGCACTGTGGAGTTTCAGACGGCTGAATGGGACTGTGCCACAGGTGTGCACATTCCTCTATTTCTTTTTATTAGATTCCACCCATTGCACGCACTTCACCCTTTGTGAGTATTGAGGTTCATTCTGACCATGTTGACTTCTTAAAGGCAGCTGATCATTGAAATTTGCTGTTCAAAGTGTCTGGGTTTTGCTACTGTCTTGACTAATTTGTATTTTTGTATTTGTCGATCTTCCCCAATAATTCCTGCAGGTTGCTGCTGTCCACTACATCGATGGAATTTCTTGGGAAGTTTCTATAGTGTAGCAGGGTGTAGATGAACAAAATGTGTTGATAGAGAGATAAAAATTGCCAATACAAGCAAAACCATCATCTTCCACAACCAGGAGTGGGACAAGGAAAGAATTCAGTTCACCCCTCCTAACTCGATCATAACTCAGGTAACACTAAACAGGCTGGGATTTTCTTTCTTAAGCAAAAACATTAGGGGCAAAAGAGCAACCAGGGAGAGAACAGGGTCCCTTAAAGATCAACAAGACCATCCATGTGTGGAACCACAGGAGATGGGTGAAATATTATCTGAGTCACACAGAATCCCCTCCAACAACTTACTTACCACTGATGTCAGGTTCACCGGTCTATATTCTCTGTCTTTTCCTTACCACCTTTCTTAAGTAATGGCACCACATTACCTATCATCCAGTCTTCTGTGGCTATTGATGAATCAAATATCTCAGCGTTGGGCCCGGCAATCACTTCCCTGCCTTCCCCCAGGATTCTAGGGATACACCTGATCAGGTCCCGAAGATTTATCCAAGCATTTTAAAATGTCCAGCACCTCCTCCTCTTGTAATATGGGCTCTTCAAGAAATCACTATCTGTTTCTCCAAGTTCTCTACCTTCCACATCCTTCTCCACAGCAAATACTGACGTGAAATACTTGTTTAGTGTCTCACCCAGTCCTGTGGTTCTACACACAAGGAGCCATGTTGATCCTTAAGGGACCCTATTCTCTCCCTAGTTACTCTTTTGCCCTTAATATATTTCCTTCAGAAAGAAAATCACAGCCTGCTCAGTCTTACCTGAGTTATGATTGGGTTAGGAGGGGTGAACTGGATTCTTTCCTTGTTGCTCTCCTCCATTGGTCAGAACAAAGTTTGCATTTTACAAGGAGGAGATATTTCTAATGATGTATATATGTCAGATTGTACATATCCCAGTATAACAAAACAATCAGCCAGATTCCTTAAGTAGCAAATCAAGCACTTGTTCTTTGCAAAAGAAAATCGTTTAAGCAAATTTGTAATAATTGTTAACATAAAATTTAAACTTTGCAAAGATGGGCAACTGCCCTTTTCAAACACACATAAACACATGCACATGCGTTCATTCATGCACCCATGCACACTCAGTCACTAGCACAGTCACTTGTAGACTCATTGATAGACACGTACACGCACCCACACCCATGCACACGTGCACACTCACTCACTTACACACACACACACACACTTGCTAACATACACACACACTCGTGTGCGTTCCAAGTCGAGTGAAAAAAACTATACATTTCTGCAGTGTTACCTTAAAAATACTTTTTAAAAATTCTTTCATAGAATGATTTGATTTGATCTGGTATTATCACATGTACTGAGATACAAAGTATTGTTTTGTGTGTTATCCAGACAAATCATACCTAACATAAGGACATTAGGGTAATAGAACAGAATGCAGAATATATTGCTACGGCAACAGAGAAGGAGCAGAGAAAAGTCTAATCTAATATATGAGAGGTCCATTCATAAGTCTGATAAGAGCAGAGAAGATGCTGTTCTTAAATCTGTTGATGCTTGTTTTCAAACTTTTGTCTTTTCTGCCCAATGGAAGAGGGTAGAAGAGAGTATAATCGGGGTGGGAAGGGTCTTTGATTATGCTGGCCACTTTCTCAAGGCTGCAGGAAGAGTAGATGGATTCAATGGTTGGAAATCTGGTTTTTGTGATGGACTGGCCTGTGTTCACAACTCTGTAACTTCTTGCAGTCTTGGGCAGTGTCGTTGCCATACTAAACTGTATTGCATCTGGAGACAATGGTTCCTATCATGCATTTATAAAATATAGTAAGATTCATTGTGGATGTGTCGAATTTCCTTAGCCTTCTGAGGAAGTAGAGATGTTGGTGTACTTTCTTGACTGTAATATCGATGTAGATGGACCAGGATAGGTTGTTGGTGATATTCACGTCTATGAACTTGAAGTTCTTGACCATCTCTATCTCAGCACCATTGATACAGTCAGGGGCATGGCCACCACTCCAATTCCTGAAGTTAATGGCCAGATCCTTTGTTTTGCCGGTATTGGGGAGAGGTTGTTCTCTTCACACCATGTCACTAAATTCTCTATCTCCTTTCTGTATTCTGCCTTGAGGATTTTTAAGATCCTACCCACAATAGCGGTGTCATCAGCGAATGTGTAAATGGAATTAGAACTGAATTTGGCCACACAGTTGTGAGTATATAATAAGCACAGTAAGGGGTTGGGTAGAGGATTATTGCAGAGGAGGTGTTGTCGCCTATCCTTACTGATTGCAGTCTGTGGGCCAGGAAAACAAGGATACAGTTACTGCTGCGGGGGGCGGGGTGGGGGAGGGGAGCGGAGGGGGAAGCAGTGGGTGTTGGGGGAGGGGGGGTGCATGGGTAGTAGATCTTGGAGTTCGGGGATGAGTTCGGTTGGAATTACGGTGTTGAAAGCAGAGCTAAAGTCAATAAATAGGAGCCTGACATAGGTGTCCTTGTTATCCAGATGTTCCAGGGATGAGTGTAAGGACAGGAACATGGAGTCTGCTGTGGACTTCTTGAGATGGTAGATGAATTTTGTTTTCTATTCATTTGTGAGATATGGCCGTCGCTGGCTGGCCAGCAGTTCTTGCCCATCCCTAGTTGCCCTTGGGAAGGTGGTGGCGAGCTGCCTTGTAGCGGAATTGTAGTGGGTCATGGCAATCTGGGAAGCTGGAGCTGATGTATGTCATTACTAACCTCTTGAAGCACTTCGTAATGATGGATATCAGAGCCACCTGGCAGTAGTCATTAAGAACATTGCCTGACTCTCCTTTGGCACCAGGCTGATAGTTGTCTTCTTGATGCAGGTGGGAACATCACATCGTAGTAAGGAGACATTTGAGATGTTTGCAAATACTCCCGCCTGCTCGTCCGTGCAGAATCTGAGTGCACGGCTGGGGACTCCATCCGGGCCAGTAGCTGTCCATGGGTTCACTCTCAAGAAGGCCCATCTGACATCTGTGGCAGTTACCATGGTTACTGCAGCACCCGAGGTTATCAGGGCAGTTGGCATCATCTTACAGACATTCTGTCCCACACCAGCATTGAGCTCCTCAGACAGGGATGCATTGTTGTCAGCAACTCTACTCGACTTTCCTTTTCTAGCCCAATATATCATCCCAAGGTGACGGCTAAGTAGGAGGCTCCAGCCAGAAAGTTTACACCTCTCTGTCTGTTTATTTCATGCTTTCTTTCCCCCTTTTCTTTAATCTCTTTGGGTTTCTTCACCTCCCCCGTGGCGGTGTCTTGGCGTCTCATGGTGGATCTCAGCCCAGCCTCATGGCAGCTCTAAGCCTGGTCTCTTGGTGGCTTGTCGTGGATCTCAGCTACAGCTGGTGTCTCAGCCTGGTCTCCACGGCAGGTCTCAGCTAGGTCTCTCGGCCACTCATGGTGGTGTCTTGGCTTGGTGTGTGAGTGGATCTACCTGGGCATATTCCTAAGGCACCAGGGGAGATTGAAGAGGCAACAGTTTGAGCACCATGGCCCAACGTGGAAAGAGCGAACATTGAGGGAGGTCCCCCGTATCAGGGGCGGTGGTGTCGAGAACAGACAGCTGAGGCTACAAGGAGAGCGAGATAAACGGAGGACTCTTCAAAGAGTGTTGAACTTTTAACTTATTCTCTTATTTTCCCAGTTTAAATTAGGAAAGCCTTTACTGTTAACTACTACTTTATATTTTTATTTTTCTACGTATTCCATAAAATAATGCTTAACATTTTAACTCTGTTTCCCTTATTACTTTGCACCCAAGTTTTTTGTACTTGGGTAACTTGATACCTAAGATGGAGCCTTGCAGTATGCACTTTCCACTGTACTCCTGTACTTGAGTACACATAACAATCAAATTTAATTCTAAATTTCTCGATTCATCCATGGTTTCTGGCTGGGGAACACTTGGATTAACTTCTTTGGCTCTACACAATTACTGATGAAGTGACTGTAACTGTAGTTACATAGTAATTTAGGGTTGCTTGCTGATTTCTTGTATGTGGACCAATCCACAGACTCCAAGCAGTCACATGGGAGCTCATGCATTACGTCAGACCAGCACTGTACAACTTTCTGTACCAGATCCTCATGTTTCAGTTTCTGTTTGTGAGCCGGTAAAAGGAGCCACATTACGGCATTTACCAAAATGCCAGTAGGTGATGGAGTGTTAGGTGTCTTTGAAGGTTGTGTGGAAATGGTCCAGAGTGTTTGGCCTCTGGTGGAACAAGAGCTGTGTTGATGGTATCTTGGTAGGACACTCTTGAGGTTGGCCTGTTTGAAGTCACTGGCTACAATGAACAAGGCCTCGGGGTATTCTGTCTCAAGGCTATTCGTGACAGTGTGTATTTTATCAAGTGCTCTCTTCATTTCCACATGGGGTGGGATATAAATTACTGTCAGGAAAACATAAGTGAACTCGCGTGGCAAGCATTAGGGATGTCACTTCACTGTAAGATATTTTAGGTTCCGGACAGCAGTAACTCACCAGGGTCATCACATCTGAGCACCAAGAGGTGTTGATTAGGAGGCAGACCCCATCACCCCTTGCCTTGCCCAGGGACGCCATGCAGTCCATCTGGTGGATTGAGAAGGCCACAGGTTGTGAGGCACAGTCAGGTGAAATAGGAGGGAGTCATATCTCTGTGAAACAGAGCCTACAGCAGTCCCTCAAATTTCTTTGGTGGGCATCACTGGCTAGGCCAGCATTTATTACAGATCTTTAGTTCCCCTGGAGAAGGTGGTGTGAGCTGGGTGTAGGGACACTTACAGTGCTGTCTGGAAGGGAGTTCTGGGATTCTAATCCAGCGACAATGAGGGAACGGCCGTACAGTTCCCAGTCAGAATAGTGTGTGGGAACTTGCAGTTGGTGATGTTTGCATGTATCTGCTACCCTTACCCTTCTGGCTGGTGTAGGTCACAGGTTTGGAAGGCCCTGTCTAAGGAGTCCTGATGGCTCACTGCAATGCTTCCTGTAGATCTCACTCACTGCTGCGAGAATACATTAGTGCTGAAGGACCAAATAACAGTTGAAGTTAGGAAAAGGAACTTTTCAGATTTTCCAAGTATTGGTCTGCTCCTGAAGCCACTTTGCACTCAAGCTGTTGACAATGGAGTGACTTCCTGGATCAGTCATGACTAGGAAATTCACTTTTCTTGAAGCAATAATGTAGATTTCACATCAATCTTTCACTTGTGGTGATGAGGTTTTCCAATGGATTTGCAACTCACAAACTCTAATGAGAGGGATTTCAGAGAAAAGGAACAGAGAGGTGTAATGATTGTTGACCCAGGCAAGGTATTCCTCGGACTCTGTTCAAATCCAATGCCTTTATTTACTCACAAATTGGGCCCTTTAAGCTCCTTCTTAACGTCTCAATCGTGCTGCTTATTTGTTCTTCACAAATGAAAGATTTCTGCTGCTGTAGCCAAGTCCCTTGCCTTTGGGAAGAGTTCTTTTTAAAATATTCAAGATACATTTGTATATAAAATTTTAGATGAATCTAATTATACGTTAGACATCAATATTACATTGCATCGAATTTGCAGCCATTTGCGCATTAATACAGAGATACAACTGGACACATGAATAGGATTAATTTATCTAAGCAAACTGGATCTTGAAAGACAGATAGATTTTTAGGTTAGTCAAGGACCACAGTCTTGTTGAAATTAAATCCTTTATTGTTCAGCAGCATTGACAAAGCCTCTTGCTGCTGGAATTTGGCTATTATCCATTTTATTTGGTCAAAACTGGTGTGTATCAAGACTCTCCTTCCTTCACATCCCTTGGTACACTTGCCTACTGAAATTCTATTGATCTCATTCTTAAAAACATCAGTTCAGCCAACCTTGACAGTCATATTTTTAGGGAAAAGATTTAGGTTTTCACTCTGTTCTTGATGTGAGAAAAAGTTTCCTGATTTCCCTCCTCAATGGCCCAAGCTCTAAAAAAACTAGTGATGATCTCCAAATGGATATTCTCTCTTCTATTTGCAGGAAGTTGCGTGGTAGCACTCTGGCATGGCTATGGAGGCACTGGCAACACTCCAGTGCCTTGTCAAGGTGGCCATCTTCCTGTGTGATGTGCAGACACTGTGAATTGGAGCTTTTGGTGTATCGTAGCCAAGTCCAGTCATGGCTTTAACAGACATTCATGCGCGCACACATCCCAGCAAGGGCCACTGGAGAATTTCAAAGTCTTACAAATGTGAAATCTGGCTGGCCCCAATTAGCCCACTAGGCATTTTAATTGTACTGCACAAGTTCTAGCAGCTGGTAGGAAATTAATGAGTTGTTTCATTGTTTTTTTTGTAGCAATAACTGTCAGTACAGCACAAACTTGTATATTAAAGGTACGTTTTATATTATCAATATATATAGCAGAGAAATAGGAAGTATTCTCTTTAGTAACCTCCATTCTCCTGTCATATCAGAGGAGAGTTCGTGTTATTTTCCAGTGAACACTCTCAGTTTAAGATCACCTTGTTTAACCATGTTCTTGACATGCGGCAAACTCCAGTGATAATAAAACTCTACCAATAGCGACCCATGAAACTGGAATGAGACAAAGGTAAGCTGAAGGACGATTAAATATAGCTGCAGAATTGGGAAATGCCTGGAAAAGTGTGAAAGTTGGTGTTCACAGGAGATATGAGGTCTCACTGGCTGTACTGAGAATGGGACCAAACGTCCCGCAGGACATGGGGCATATTGTCAGCAGCAGCCTTGGATGTGAACCAATTAAAAACGGTAGCCCTCACCCAAGAGCTGGCCCAATCAGAGCATCAGCAACTCAGCAGCCTCAGCAGTGCCCCCCTGCAAGCAGTGGCCACCTCTGAAACTGCATTTCCAGGGAAAAGGCACCTCGATGCTCAAGCACCCTTTGGGATAGATTGTGGGAATCCTGCGGATCTTGGCAGATAGGTCATGATTATTGGAAATGGGAGATCTCAGTGCTTTGTTGTTATGGAGGTGGTCAGTGCTGCCATGGATTTAGTCAGGGGCTACTCAGGGGCCACTGTGTCACCATAGAGAGGACAATCTCAGCAGGTGAAAGTAGGACCTCCACAAAATGCTCATGGAGATTGGACATAGTTGTCTGCCATCGCCTTCCTCCACTTTTGACAATATTTCATGGCAGTGGGAAGATGTCAATGCTTCTGCTGATGCTATATCTGCCATTTTGCCAGCCTTCCTGCCCCTCATAGTCTATCCCCAAAGGTCTCAGAAAATTCTCACCATGGTTTACAGCATTTCCTTCATCCTTTATGACATTACCTGGTCCAAAACATTTATATTCACAATCTAAAATCCAATTACAGCACAGAAGTTTAGAAATGACTGTTCGTAACAGTACTATGTGAATGCAAAATGCATTACGATAATATTTGTCTCTCCATTTTACCAGACGTCCAGTGAATCAATAAGGGAGAATGTCAGAGACTAGGAGTCAGTACCCAGCTGTGTCAGTGCTTACACTGGAGAAGGTCCATTAAATAATGTCTGAGAGCAGATGAATCTCCTAATGGACAGTGCCCCCTTTATTCTCAAACAAAACAAGTAAATCGATATGAGGAAAAACATGGGAGGGATAATGGTCTGGGTGGGCATGGAGGTGATGATACAAGTGGGCTTTGGGGAGGGTGATACAAGCGTAGGTGCAATTATTGCAATGGGGGGGCAGCATAATGGCGAACGTTAAAGGGTGACAAAGGAAAGTGGATCCTAACATGCATGTGATCCAGAATAATGGGGGTGTTGTTTGGTGGGGAGTGGGGGATAGTAGAAGATGGCACTTCTTCTGAAAGTGATGAGTACTATTATACGTTTCTCCTCGCTAGTAGCGTGCACTCACCTTGGGAGGAGATCCTCTGCTGGTAGGAGGTGTTACTGAAGTGCTCAGAGCGCTGAGTAGTAACAGTTCTATGAAAGAATGAGTTGGCTGCGTGGGAACTAACCCAAGGGCTGTCCTTGTCTCTAAAAGTGAAGCCCATCGGGTCAGGGACCTCTTGGCATCGAGATTTCAGTGAAGATCGGAGTCACAGTGAAATATGAGATAAAAAGTATCTGCTATAGTTTGAAGCAGGAATGGAGGGAGTGCTGCAAAGAAAGTCTGATCAGACCAATCCCTGCTGTTTGCTCATATCTATCACATCATGTACAAGTTAACTGTGCACTTTTACCAGCTAAGGAACAATGAGCCATCGCTGAGCCATGAGGCTATTCACTGTTGAAGCTTGTGATATCTCTGGAGTGAGGGAGACAACAAGTGCTGAACTGTTACCCCTGGCTTTCAGTGAGAGAATGCCTGACTGGATGCCTGTTAACAACACCAGGGATAACAAGGTGCAGAGATGGATGAACACAGCAGGCCAAGCAGCATCAGAGGAGCAGGAAAGCTGATATTTTGGGCCTAGACCCTTCTTCAGAAAAAAGAAACGTCAGGCCTGAAACGTCACCTGTCCTTCTCCTCTGATGCTGCTTGGCCTGCTGTGTTCATCCAGCTCTGCACCTTGTTATCTCAGATTCTCCAGCATCTGCAGTTCCTACAATCTCTGAAACAACACTAGGGACCCAGGTTCAATTTCACCCTCGCGGAACTCTCTGTTTAGAGTTTGCATGTTCTCCCTATGTCTGCTCTAATTTCCTCCCACAGTCCAAAGATGTGTAGGTTAGGTGGATTGGCCATGCTAAATTGTCCATAGTGTGTAGGGACGTGCAGGTCAGGTAGATTAACCATGGGAAATGCAGGGTTACAGGAAGACACTAGGCGGCTGATTCTCGGTGGGAAGCTGTTCAGAGGGTTGGTGCAGACTCAATAGTCCGAATGGCTTCTTACCCTGCTGTAGGGATTCTATGCCTATGATTCTATGAAATATTGCAGCAGGACCTCAGCCTCTGAGTGTTAATGGGGTGAGAACTTGTTGCCTGTTCATCCTGGGAGGATATGTAACAAACTGATAACCAGGAAATTGCCTGACAAAAGCTGGACTATCCTAGAGAAGAATTGACTTCCACTTCCAAACCCAGTGCCAGCGTTAGATTTTCTGGATGGGCCACGTGCGACTAACATTGCTCTGTCCAAGATGTCAGCATTTTTCTCTTCTGATTTCTCTCGTTACTTTATCTTCATGTTAGATGGATTCAAGAGCGTCCCACAACATCGTCCAATTAATCATCCTTCATAGTGATAAATCTTTTGTTTAAGTAGTTTAGACCACCAATAATAAAGAACTGGGATCCGAGAGCCAGAACTAAAGTCTCGTATGATATCAAACTATTTTAACCAGCAGAACTGATGATCACTGCAGACTCCTGGTTAAAATCAAAAGAAACTTCAACTGATTTATTTGCTTCCACTACAAGGGGTCATTATCCATGTTTGCAACTTAAATCATTTTAAACAGAAATTAAAAAAAACAGAAGTCTTCTTAACCTTACAGTATATAGTCTTTGAACTTGAAATAAACATAAGGATTGCTGGAAAACTCAGCAGATCTGGCAGCATTTGTGAAGAGAAAAATTGAGTTAGGTTTAAGTCAATGACCTTACATTACACTTTAAACTTGACAATTCCCTTATCAAGGCTCCAGGTTGTATGCAGTATTTATTAGACTATAATAAGGGAATAGTTAATTTAACAGTTGTGTTAATATTCCACTTACAGAATTTGAAAGGAATGTTACATCCTCAATGATCTCATTATCCATTCTTGCAACTTAAATAATTTTAAACAGAAAGGAAAAACAGAAATCTTCTTAACCTTGTAATATTTAGACTTTGAACTTGGAATAAAAACAAGGATTGCTAATGTTCAGAACACATGGCAGCATTTGTGAAGAGAGAAACTTAGGTTTAAGTTAATGGCCTTTCGTTACACATTAAACTTTGAACAGATTCCTTTATCACACTCCAGTTTGTATGGAATGTTGATTAGACTATAACAAAGGAATAGCTATTCTAACTGTTATGTTTATATTCCGCTTACAGAATTTGAAAGCGATGTTATATCCTCAGTGATGTGCAAACTATTTATTTTGTTTTCTATTAGAGGCAAAGTATTTTTTCCCAAAATCTTTATGGGTAACTAATGATACTGCTATATAGTACAATACTTCACATTGAGCCTCCATGTAAAGGAGCAGCAGTATATTGTATTTAAACAGCCATTCATTTCTTAAAAAGATTGTAGTGTTCCGCCAGACTGACTGCATTATCCTGGTTTGTATTCGAAAGACGGAACCCATCTGCGGGATATGCAAAGCACTTGTTTAGCAAATGAAATCCTGATGACTAGGCTAATCAGCTGGATCAATATATCCTTTGGGAGACCATTTGGCCTACATCTCACAGAACAATGGAGTGTGTGAGATACAATTTCTCAAGCCCTCTGGCAAATAGAATATTGCCTGTTCATGGCTTTGTTTATCAGATCCTGACCTTGCTCAATCACAGAATGGAGCTTTATTCCAAGGGCCCGGCTAAGTGCTAACAAGATACTATGACTGCTTTGTGTTGGTGATAAGTCCAACAAGGCAACAATTTTCCATTTTACAGGGACAACCGTGCAAAGTGAGACTGTGGACATAGGCAAAGGAGCTTTGAAAAATTTGAGCAGATGCTGCAGACAAGAAGATTAATCTTTGTTCGTAGCTACATTGCTCTGGTTTGGTGTGCAATTAATCATTTATAACTCACCCTGTGTCTGCCAACAACAGAAAATATATTGCATTAAATCAACCAAAACCTGCTAAAAGTGAAGGTAGAGATGGTTTATAGTTATATGTGGGAGAAATCGTTGTTATGCATACAGGTGAATATACTTTATTCCATTTATTTTGCATATAATTTGATAGGAATCTACACCCAAATTTTCTTTTCAATTAAAAGTTCTCATTCGAATCAGGGATTTTACGGAATTAAGGGAAAGAAAAAGTTTCTGATGTCTAACCTCTCATAGCGATTTAGCCAGCTCAACCTTCCTCATCGATTCTGTTTTTGCTGCTAAATTTTAAAAAGGAAGCATGAATGAAAAAGTTATCATTTTCTTCAGAACTAATTGTGCCTGAGTTTCCTTGTGAATATTTATTTGTTCACAGGATGTGGGTGTCACTGGTCAGGCTAACACTGATTGTCCATCCTTAATTTAATTGTCCTTGGTGCTAGTCAGCTGTATTCTTCCACCACTGGAACAGCAATAATGTTCTAAGTCAGGATGGTGTGTGGCTTAGAGGGAAACTTCAGCTTTGTGATGTTCCCACGCATCTGGTGTCTGACATATTGTGCTCTGGGTTATGCAGCTTGTGGTTAGGATACAATGTTGACACCAGTCTTCCTACCTATGCTGAATCTCAGAGAGTATTTAATCATTCATATTGGGGGATAGAGTCTGTGTGTCTGTGAGTCTTAACAAGAAGAGGCACTTGCTTTAAATAAAAAAAAGTTGGTTAATTGGTTGATGCCAATAAATACAGGTTACATTAACCTGTTTAGCATAAATACTTCAGACTATCAGGAGTGAGAGATGACACATCTGTCTCCACTGGGACCTCATGCTGGACTGCCTGATTGTCCACCTAAAGACCATGTGCAAGATCAAATTAGGTGAAACTTCATGCAACTTTAGCATTAACTGTTTTATTAACTTATTCCCTTAAACAGTATTGTTCTTGTTCTTCCAGATGTTAAAATTTGTATGTTTAGAATGTGCTCTTAAAGGAGCTTTGATAAGTTGCTGCAGCTTATCTTGTAGATGGTATTTACAACTGCTGCTGTCCACTGAATAAGTTGGCAGATGGGGTGCCAATCAGATTAACCTGTCTTTTCATTCCTCTGATGCTAGGAAGGGTCTAGGCCTGAAACGTCAAGCTTTCCTGCTCCTATGATGCTGCTTGGCCTGCTGTGTTCATCCAGCTTTACACTTTGTTATCTTGGATTCTCCAGCATCTGCAGTTCCTATTATCTATCCTATCTGTCATCTCAAGTGTTTTGCATGTCAATAAAACACAGTCAAACAAAAATGGATACTAAACGGATGCTGTGTGGCCAAAAACTCTGGTCAAAGACATTGTCTAGGCGTTGTGGATGTATCACTGTTGATGTTGGAATAATGAAAGAAGGAAATGCACAGAATGTGAGCTTTCAGAGGACCTGAAAGTCTAAAGAGATTGTTGGGCTGAAGGAAGTTGCTAACATGGATGGGTTGGAGGACATGAATGTATTTGACAATGAGGATGATAGTATAAAACTTAAAGGATGGGACATCTGCCAACTACCTATAAGAATCATCAAAGTGTGGACATGACAAAGGCTTGATTGAGGATTTCAGCAGTTGAGGAGCTAAACAGGAGACAGATGTGAATGAGTCTTTGAATCAATGCAGTGAGTAACTAAGGTTTCTAGTTCAGAAAAGCTCAGGTTCAACCCCTGGTATGTGCTGACTTGATCTTTGTGACAGGCTGCTATTGGAGCAGTCAGACTGGTTTTAGCATCAGTACATTTGAAAGACCTTAGCTTTGCTCCTGATCATGATCATCAGATATGTGCAGGGCTAGACAGTAGCTGATCGAGATTGAGTTTGATTGTAAATCCGTACCTTCTCTCAAAGTCCTCACCGCCCACCACCATCCCACAGGAAGTAATAATTGCCTGCTGACACTTTCCATCAAAGCTCCTACATAAATCATGACCCGATTCAGCAAGATTTGTCAACCATCATTATAAATATAGATGCCTTCTGAGCGAAGAGGGAACTGATGGATGGGGAAGCTACAGACATTCTTGACAGATGAGAAACAGTGCTATGTTCCTTTTTGCAAAAACTGTGTATATATGGTTTCTCCATTTGCCAAAGTAAATTGTGTTTTTGTTCCAATTCTTTTCTGGTGTTTACAACATGAGTAAATTTGTTGGCATTACATTGACACTTCAAGGTCTAAGGTAATTTGGACTGTTGGTGGCTGAAATTGACACAATGTTTGGCTGAGTAAGTCTGATTTCTTTTTGTGGAGAAAAATATTAGGATTGGAATTCATTCTTATCAAAAACAGTCTTGTTATTTTTCTGGATTTTAATTAATGGAAGTGGGAAAGATATAGATTTTCAAGTGCAAATGAAATTATGAAAGTAGGTTGTGAATTGGAGAAAAACAGTTAATTGCATTTTTTTGTCGAGAGGCTGGCAGCTTGTTCCCTTATAAAGGAGACAAGGATTTGAAACAGACTTGAAAAATTTGTACAGCATCCTCTCCTCTTACTGTATAAATTGGTGTCCCCTTTATCAAAGTCTGCTTCTTGAGTCCTAGTCCTGATGAATGCAAGGGATAAACCTTCAACTTCTTGTCTCATTTGTGAATATCTGGGTTCTGTACGACAAAACAATTACTTATTCCCTGATATGGCAACGACAACATGACTGCTCTTGAGTCAAGAATAACAACTTCAGTCTTTTTTGATTTCGGCAGCAGTTGGCAGCTTTTAAAGCTAAAGAAATTCGGTACGTTCAGTAGACAGATTTGTAGTAATGTTAAGAGCCACTAATGAAACACCAGATGAAAAATCACAGGTACAAATGGGTCATCCATGCTCATAACTGTCCAGCAACAACGTATAGAGTCATACAGCACAGAAACATGGACGTCAAACCAGTCCAAGTCGACCATAATCCCAAACTAAACTAATCCCACCTGCCTGCTCCTGGCCCATATCCCTCTAAACCTTTCCTATTCATGTACTTATCCAAATGTCTTTTAAACATCATAACTGTACCCACATTCACCACTTCCTCAGGAAGTTCATTCTACTCATTAACCATCCTCTTGTATAAAACATTTGCCCCTCATGTCTTTTTTAAATCTCTGTTCTCTCAACTTAAAAATGTGCTCCCTAGTCATGAAATCTCCCATCCTAGGGAAAAGATGCCTACCATTAACTTTACCTATACCCCTCATGATTTTATAAACCTCTGTAAGGTTCGCTTTCAACTCCTACGCACCAGTGAAGAAAAGAAAACTCTATTAGATTTGTGATGAACATTCACAACTGAGACTGGGACAAAGTATTGGTTTTGAAATTCCTCCCCACTAGCAATTTGTACATTTTGTTTTAAGAAAATGTTAGTTTCAATAATTAGCAGTCAATTGAATGCTCTTTGAGGTGATATTTCATTCTGATTCAAGCCAAGTCCCAATCAACCATTACTCTCTACATGCTGAACTGCATTAATTTTCCGTTAATCAGCTCCCAGGGTTAAAAGTTCTGAATCACCGGACCTGAAATATTGACTCTGATTTTTTTCTTCACAGATGCTGCCAGACTGGCTGAGGTTTCCCAGCAACTTTTGTTTTTGTTCCTGATTTACAGCATCCGCAGTTCTTTTGGTTTTTAAAAATTCTCATCCTTGTTTTCAAATCTCTCCAGGGCGTCATCCCACCTCACATCTGCAATTTTTTCCAAGTCCGCAACCCTTCAAGATAGATGTACCTGAGCATTCACTATTTGAATTCTTCTGTCAGCAATAAATTTGTCTTTGGATTCCAAGTCTGAATCTGTTCTCCTTCTCTCATCTTCCTTCTTCTTTAGCCATTCTGTTATCATCATGGTGGGCTATAAAAGAGGTTGCATGTTGCGTAAGGATCTAAAGAGACCACTAGGGCTAATTATTGAAAGGTATATCTTTCTATTTAACATTCTGCAGTCTATTTAAACTATTTGGCTGTGCACAAGGCTCCATACAGAATATGTTCTCTCTAGAGTCTGCTATCATGCAATCTCTCATTGATGCAGGCTGATAGTAAATATATTTGATATTAACTTCACACTACAGTCCTCTGCTCTGTTATCTCCGGACATGTGTCAAATCATGTTAGATATCAATCCTGTAAATCACTGGATTAAGGTTCTACTTTTACTTGTACATGGGATTTGGGCTTCCCTGGGTAGACAAGCATTTATTGCTCGTCCCTAATTTCTCTGGAGATGGTGAGCTGCCTTCCTGGACCACCATAGCTCTTGGAGTGCAGTTAGGAATGTATTTGGAACCAGTGGCAATAAAGGAGCGGCAATATCGTTTCATGTCAGGATGGCATGCAGATTGAAGGGGAACCTACAGGTGATGATGATCTCCTGCATCTGCTACCTTGTCCTTCCAGGTGGAGGGGAGGTTGGGATTTGCAAGGTGTTGCTGAGAGAGCCTTGGTGAGTTGCTGCAATGAATCTTGTGGATGATGCACATTGCTACCACTATGCACCAAGGGTGAAGGAAATGAACGTTGAAGGTGGAGGATGTGGTTCCAATTAAGGGGGCTGCTTTGTTCTGGACGATGTCCTTGAGCATTGTTGGAGCTGCATGTGTCCAGGTAAATGAAGAATATTCCTTTGAACTCTGATTTTTGTCTTTTAGATAATGAACAGGCATTGTGGAATCAAGAGGCGAGTTACCTGCCACAGAATTCCTTACCTCTAGCCTAGTTCTGGTGCCGCAGAATTTATGTGGCTGATCCAGTTCAGTTTTTGGTTTATGGTGACCCCCAGGTTTTGACAGTGAGAGATTCAGTGATGCCAATTCCATTGAACATCAAGTAACGATGGTAAGATTTTGAGGATAGCCACTGCCTGGCACCTAGCACTTCCCACCCCATGCCTGGATATTGTTCAAGGCTTGCTGCATCTGGAAATGAGCTGCTTCAGTATCTGTGCAGTCAGTAACTGTGGAATAGTGATTAACTTTGGGCAGTCATTGGCAAACATTCCCACTTCTGACCTTTGATGAAGGGGTGAAGCAGCTGAAGGCAACTGGGCCTAGGACACAACCCTAATGAAGTCTTGCAATCATACTCTGGGGCTGAGATGACTAACCTCCAAATAGCACAACCATATTCCTTTGTGCCAGGAACATTTCCAACCACTTTCCTCCCATTGGCAACTGTTTTACTCCTCGATTCAATACTTAGGTTAATGCTGCTCTATGCCAGGTGCAGTCACTCTCACCTCACCTCGCTTCTGCAATTCAGCACATTAGTCCATTTCTGGTCAAAGATTTTAATGAGGTCATCAGCCAACTCACCCAGACAGAACCAAAACTGAGCACCATTGCTGCTTGATAGCACTGACTCCTTCCATCAATTTATTGATGGTGCTATATAAATGCAAGTTAGTGCTATTGAATCTTGTTCATGTCGACAATGTAGCTGTTGGAAATCTTGAGAGCAGCATAAAAACATAAGAGCATAAGCAATAAGAGCGGGAGTAGACCATCTGGCCCCCTGAGCCTGCTTCACCATTAAATAAGATCATGGCTGACCTTCTCATGTACTCAACTCCATTTACCTGCCTGCTCACCATAACCCTTAATTTCATTACTGTTCAAACATCTATCTATCTTTACCTTAAAAACATTCAACAAGGAAACTTCAGCTGCTTCACTGGGCTGGGATTTCTACAGATTTACAACCCTTTAGGAGAGGAAGTTCCTCTTGACCTCAGTCGTAAACTTCCTCCCCTTATTTTGAGGCTGTGCCCCCGAGTTCTCGTTTCACCCGCCAGTGGAAACAACCTCTGTGATTCTGTCTAAGCTATTCCCCTCATAATTTTACATGTTTCTGTAAAATACCCATCCCCCCCACCATTCTTCCGAATTCCAATGAGTGCAGTCCCAGTCGACGCAATCTCTTGGTGTCCATGTACATCGATCCCTGAAAGTTGCCACCCAGGTTGATAGGGTTGTTAAGAAGGCGTACGGTGTGCTGGGTTTTATTGGTAGGGGGATTGAGTTTCGGAGCCATGAGGTCATGTTGCAGCTGTACAAAACTCTGGTGTGGCCGCAGTTGGAGTATTGCGTGCAGTTCTGGTCGCCGCATTATAGGAAGGATGTGGAAGCATTGGAAAGGGTTCAGAGGAGATTTACCAGGATGTTGCCTGGTATGGAGGAAAGGTCTTATGAGGAAAGGCTGAGGGACTTGAGGCTGTTTTCGTTAGAGAGAAGAAGGTTAAGAGGTGACTTAATAGAGACATACAAGATGATCAGAGGATTAGATAGGGTGGACAGTGAGAGCCTTTTTCCTCGGATGGTGATGGCTAGCACGAGGGGACATAGCTTTAAATTGAAGGGTGATCGATATAGGACAGATGTCAAAGGTAGATTATTTACACAGAGTGTAGTAAAGGCATGGAATGTCTTGCTTGCAGCAGTAGGAGACTCGCCAACTTTAAGGGCATTTAAATGGCCGTTGGATAAACATATGGATGATAATGGAATAGTGTAGGTTAGATGGGCTTCAGATTGGTTTCACAGGTCGGCGCAACATCGAGGGCCGAAGGGCCTGTACTGCGCTGTAATATTCTACGTTCTATGTTATATCGCCTCATAAGCCAACCCTCTTAACTCCTGAACCAACCTAGTGAACCTCCTCTGCACTCCCTCCAGTGCCAGTATGTCTTTCCTCAAGTTAGGAGACTAAATCTGTACAGAGTACTCCAGATATAGCCTCACCAGCACCGTATACAGCTGCAGCATAACGTCCCTGTTTTTAAACTCCATCCCTTTAGCAATGAAGGACAAGGTTCCATTTGTCTTTTTAATTACCTGCTGCACCTGCAAACCAACTTATTGTAATTCATGCACAAGGACACCCAGGTCCCTCTGCACAGCAGCATGCTGCAATTTTTCATCATTTAAATAATCGTCCATTTTGCTGTTCTTCCAACCAAAATGGATGACCTACCAAGTCTTTGCGGAAAATAAAGCAATTTTTCATTTATAAATCGCAAGCAGACAGATTCCACGTGGGCACGACAGTGGTGTAGCAGTCGTGTGACTGGTCTGTTAATCCAGAGGTCCAGGTTAATGTTCTAAGGTTACAGATTTCTGATGAAGGGTCTAGGCCTGAAACGTCAAGCTTTCCTGCTCCAATGATGCTGCTTGGCCTGTTGTGTTCATCCAGCTCCACGACTTGTTATCTCGGATTCTCCAGCATCTGCAGTACCTATTATCTCTCACATTTTTTTTAGCACGGTCATGAATGTCACTTGTTAGCTGGTCATGCTGCATTGATAAAGGTGGCACTCTGATCTGTCCAGTAGTGAAACAATGAATCTTTTTACAAGCCTTGTAAAAATGAGTAACTGGTAGTTTTCACAAGCAGGAACCTGGAGGGAGGCATGATTGTGTTGTGTTACGATCTGGATAGACATTTTGCCAGCTGGCCAGTCAGGATCAGATAATCAACTTTGGCTTTGTAATATGAAAAATGTAAATTGTCATTATCACACATGAGTTTGGAATGAGCTACAGACTTCATGGAGTTGAACATGCATTTTGATTGTCCTGTCCAGGTTAGAAGGATGCTCTATTTGTTAGTTGGTGAATGGGATTGATCTGAATCTGAGCAGCCTACATGCCCTCTATCAACATTAAGAACTCCAGTTCTGCTGAACTGCTAGAAGTGTTGGTGCGTTTGTAACGAAGTTCATCCATTCCTAGTTTCTCCTTTTATTTTCCTTAGATCAGGGGATAAAGCTTGGGCTATGGTTATGTGGATGCCTCTAGCCCACTGCCAAGGGTCTGGATTAAAGTCCTGGGTGGAAAAATAAGCAATATTTTCCTTGTCTCCAGTACAGGATGAGTCAATTGTCTCCATGTGTCACCATCCTTCTAAGACAGATCATTCACAGATTCTCCTTATGAAACCTAGTCCAAGGTGTTCCGAAAGCTACACCTAAAGTGTTTTTCCTGATAACTTGACTGAATCCACGTAGCCATTTGATTATGGAATCCATAGATTGCTAAGTTATGTACTGGAACATTTCCTCATGAGTGTCTGTGTGAAATTCAGAATGCATGGACAATCAGTGTCAGTCTTCTGCTCAATTCTCATTAGAACCCCAGGCTAATGTTCCGGGGACACCGGTTGGAATCCCACAATTGCAAATGGTGAAATTGGAATTCAATAAAATCTGAAATTCAGCATAGTCTCGTAATGACTATATAACCACTGATGATTGCCGTAAAGCCCATATGGTTCATTAGCAATTTTTAGTGAAAAAATCTTTCAATCTTACCTGTTCTGGCATAAATGTGACTTCAGATTCACAACAATGTGGTTGACTCTTAACTGCTCTCTGAAATACCCTAACAAGCCATTCAGTTGTATTGAAGTCCAACAATATCGAGGTAAAGGAATGAAATCAAATGGACCACTTGGCATGAACCAAGGCACTGGAAATGACGCAGCAAACTCAGCCCTGTCAATCTCATGAAGTACTCCTTATTGACATCTGCGGGCCTGTGCCAAAGGGTGAGATCTGATTCACAGACTAGTCAAGAAACATCCTGACATAGTCACACTGACAGAATTATACCTTACAGATAATGTGCCAGGTAACATCATCACCATCCTTGGATGTATACTGTCCCACCAGCAGGACCGATCCATCAGGGATGGCAGCATAATTATATTGAGTTGGGAGGGAGTTGCTATGGGAGTCCTCAGCATTGACTTTGAATAGATCTGCAACTCAAAACTGGATATCCTCGAGGGAAACGTGGAACATTAACAGCAGCAGAATTGTATTAAACCAGGATCTGAAACCTGATGGCTGGGCATAACCACCCTGGTTCAATGAAGAGTGTGGGCATACTTGGAATAGCACAGGCTAGACCTAAAAGTGAAGCACCAATCTGGTGAAGCTGCATTTCAGGACTACTTGCATTCCAAACAATGGCAGTGGCAAGTCATACACGGAGATAAGTGATTCCATAATCAGTGGATCAGGTGTTATGGTTACAGATTCAGAAAGCGCAAGGGCAGCCTAGGGAAGGTAAGCTTTTCGATTATAAAAGTCTTACCTTGCATGACTGCGGCCCTTCAGTTGTCTCAGTGGCAGGAGTCCGGGAGAAAACATGAGGGCAGCCTGGGAAAGTAAGCTTCCGCCCAATAAATTTGGGAGTTAACTAATACCTGAGACACTACACACGTAGTGTCTCCCACCCTTCCACCTCCTCTAACCTAATAATAACAACTAAGTGCGGTGAGCAGGTAAGCTATTTACATTTCTTTCCCTCATCTCTTTGTTATTTTTTGGGGTGGTCACCTAGACGCCAAATCCTCTGGGAGCAGGTTGGGAGGCAAAACAAGAGTCTGTTTGCGTATATAACGGAGTAAACTTGCTGGTGCAGTGAACACTGTGAAACTAAAAAAAAACTAATTAATTTTAAATAATTAACTCAGTAGAGATGGCAGGCCAGGTGATGTGTTGTAGCTGTATGATGTGGGAGCTAGCTGATCCCATTGAGAACGGCAGTGACCACATCTGCAGCCAGTGTTGGCCGCTTGAGGAGCTCCGGCTCAAAATTGATGAGCTGGAATCCGAACTCCAAACACTGCGGCACATCCGGGAGGGGGAGAAATACCTGGATGCTGTGTTCCAGGAGGCAGTCACACATGGTAGATTAATTAATGTTAATTCGATCAGCGGGCAGGGACAGCAATGTGTGACTGCAAGTGAGGCAGGTAGAGGGACCCTGCAGACAGGAACACAAGAGCCGCAGCCCTTGACATTGTCCCACAGGTATGAGGCACTTGCTCCCTGCGTGGATGAGGGACAGGGCTGTAGGAAGGATGAATCAACTGACCATGTCATCATGGTCCAGGAGGCCATTCAAGAGGGGGGAGCAAAGAGACAGATTGTAGTTGTAGGGGATTCCATCATCGGGGGATAGACAGTATCCTTTGCAAGCAGGATAGAGAATCCCGCATGGTGTGTTGCCTGCCTGTGCCAGGGTGCGAGACATCTCTGACTGGCTTGAGAGGATACGAGAGAGGAAGGGGGAGGATCCAGTTGTTGTGGTCCACGTAGGTACCAACAGCATAGGCAGGACTGGGAAAAAAGACCTGTTTCGGGATTATGAAAAGCTAGGAACAAAATTTAAAAAACAGGTCTTCAAGGGTCATAATCTCTGGATTGCTGCCCAAGCCACGTGCAAATTGGCATAGGGAGGTGAGGATCAGGGAAGTAAACACGTGGCTAAAAGAGTGGTGTGGGAAAGAGGGTTTCCTTTTCATGGGGCGCTGGCATCAGTTCTGGGACAGGAGTGATCTATACCGCTGGGGTGGATTCCACCTGAACAGGGTCGGTCCAGCGTTCTGGCGAAAAGGGTAAATAGGGTGGTTAATAGGACTTTAAACTAGTAAGTAGCGGGGAAGGGAGAAGTGAATGTAGAGGGAGAATAACAATTAATGTAAGGCAAAGCAGCAGGTAAGCAGGTGACGAGGAAGCTTCAACTCCATTGAAAATTAGAAAAAAGGTTAAAGGGAAGGAGAACTCAAGAGCTGTTAGTAATGGAGGTAATAGGACCTAAAAAGAAGGTGCAAAAACTGGCATAAGGGCACTTTATCTGAATGCTTGGAGCATTCAAAACAAGGTGGATGAGTTGACGATGCAAATCATGGCAAATGGGTATGATTTAGTGGCCATTTCAGGGACATGGTTACAGGATGGTCATGACTGGGAGTTAAATATCCAGCAGTATCAAACTGTTCGGAAGGACAGACAGGAAGGGAAGGGAGGTGGTGTTGCTCTGATTTTTAAGGATGATATCAGGGCGGTAGTGAGAGATGATATAGATTCTACTGAACAAAACGTTGAATCCTTTTGGGTGGAAATTAGAAATAGCAGGGAGAACAAGTCACTGATAGGTGTGGTCTATAGGCCACCAAATAATGACATCGTGGTGGGGCGGGCAATAAACATAGAAATAACTAATGCATGTAAAAATGGTACAGCAATTATCATGGGGGATTTTAATCTACATATCGATTGGCCAAACCAGGTCAGTCATGGTAGCCTAGAGGAGGGGTTCATAGAATGCATCCGCGATAATTTCCTTGAACAATATGTAATGGAACCTACGAGGGAGCAAGCTATCCTAGATCTAGTCCTGTGTAATGAGACAGGAATAATTAATGATCTCAGTTAGGGATCCTCTTGGGAGGAGCGATCACAGTATGGTCGAATTTAAAATACAGATGGATCGTGAGAAGGTTAAATCCAGTACCTGTGTCCTGTGCTTAAACAAAGGAGACTATGAAGGAATGAGGAAGGAGTTAGCTCAGGTACAGTGGGAGCAAAAACTTTATGGTGGGTCAATTGAGGAACAGTGGAGGACTTCCAAAACGATTTTTCACAATGCTCAGCAGAAGTATATTCCAGTGATAGGGAAGAACTGTAGGAAAAGAGAGAACCAGCCATGGATGTCTAAGGAAATAAAGGAAAGTATCAGATTGAAAAAAAAACACAATCAAAAAAGCAGAGAGTAGTGGGAAACTAGTGACCTGGGAAATCTTCAAAGGCCAACAGAAAGCCACAAAAAAAGTTATAAAGAAAAGTAAGATAGATTATGAGAGTAAACTAGCTCAGAATATAAAAACAGGCAGCAAAAGTTTCAACAAATATATAAATCGTAAAAGAGTGGCGAAGGTAAACATTGGTCCCTTAGAGGATGAGAAGACCAATTTAATAACTGGGAATGAGGAAATAGCCGAGACATTAAACAGTTATTTCGTGTCGGTCTTCACAGTGGAAGACACAAATAACATGCCGAAAACTAATGGCAAGAAGGTTATAGCAGGCGAGGACCTAGAAACTATCATTATCATTAAGGAGGCAGTGCTGGGCAAGCTAATGGGGCTAAAGGTAGACAAGTCTCCTGGCTCTGATGAAATGCATCCCAGGATACTAAAAGAGGTGGTGGGGGAAATAGCAAATGCACTGGAAATTATTTATCAAAATTCACTGGACTCTGGGGTGGTTCCCATAGACTGGAAAACAGCCAAATTGACACCGCTGTTTAAGAAAGGAAGTAGACAAAAAGCAGGTAACTATAGGCCAGTTAGCTTAACTTCGGTAGTGGGGAAAATGCTTGAATCTATCATTAAGGAAGAAATAGCAAGTATCTGGATATAAATTGTCCCATTGGGAACACCCAGCATGGGTTCATGAAGGGTAGGTCATGTTTAACTAATTTGGTGGAATCCTTTGAGGACATTACTTGCATGGTGGACAATGGGGAACCTGTGGATGTGGTGTATCTGGATTTCCAGAAGGCATTTGACAAGGTGCCACACCAAAGGCTGCTACATAAGATAAAGTTGCACTGTATTACAGGTAATGTATTGGCATGGATAGAGGATTGGTTGACCAGTAGAAAGCAAAGAGTAGGGGTAAATGGGTGTTTTTCTGGTTGGCGGTCAGTGGCTAGTGGTGTGCCTCAGGGATCAGTGTCGGGACCTAAATTGTTTACAATTTACATAGATGATTTGGAGTTGGGGACTAAGTGTGGTATGTCAAAATTTGCAGGTGACACTAAGGTGAGCGGTAGAGCAAAGTGTGCAGAAGACACTGAAAGTCTGCAGAGGGATATAGATAGTCTAAGTGAGTGGGCAAAGGTCTGGCAGATGGAGTACAATGTTGATAAGTGTGAGGTCATCCATTTTGGTAGGAATAACAGCAAAATGGACTATGTTTTAAATGGTAGAAAATTGCAATACACTGCTGTGCAGAGGGACTTGGGTGTCCTTGTGCATGAATCACTGAAGGTGGGATTGCAGGTGCAGCAGGTAATTAAAAAGGCAAATGGAATTTTGTCTGCCATTGCTTGAGGGATGGAGTTTAAAAACAGGGAGGCTATGCTGCAGCTGTATAGGGTCCTGGTGAGGCCACACCTGGAGTACTGTGTGCAGTTTTGGTCTCCTTACTTGAGAAGAGATATGCTAGCACTGGAGGGGGTGCAGAGGAGATTCACTCGGTTGATTCCAGAGTTGAGAGGGTTGGATTATGAGGAGACACTGAGTAGACTGGGATTGTACTCATTGGAACTCAGAAGAATGAGGGGAGATCTTATAGAAACATATAAGATTGTGAAGGGAATAGATAAGGTGGAGGCAGGGAGGTTGTTTCAGCTAACAGGTGAAACTAGGACTAGAGGGTGTAGCCTCAAAATAATGGGTAGCAGATGTAGGACTGAGGTCAGGAGGAACTTCTTCACCCAAAGGGTTGTGAATCTGTGGAATACCCTGCCCAGTAAAGCGGTTGAAGCTACCTCACTGAATGTTTTTAAGGCAAGGCTAGATAAATTTTTGAACAGTAAAGGAATTAAGGGTTATGGTGAGTGGGCAGGTAAGTGGAGCTGAGTCTCAAAAAGACCAGCCATGATCTTACTAAATGGCGGGGCAGGCTCGAGGGGCCGGATGGCCTACTGCTGCTCTTAGTTCTTATGTTCTTATGTTATGCAGTTCTGCCATATCCGGTCGTGAACAGTGGTGGACAATTAAACAACTAATAAGAGGAGGAAGCTCCACAAGCATTTCTATCCTCAAAGATGACAGAGACTAACACTTCAGTGCAAAAGACTAGGCTGAAGCATTTGTAACAATCTTCAGTCAGAAGTGCCAAGTGGATGAGCCAACTTGGCCTCCTTCAGAGGTCCCCAGCATCACTGATGTCAGCCATCAATGAATTTGATTCACTTCAGATGATGTAAAGAAATGGCTTAAGACATTGGATACTATCCAGTCAATTGGCCTGGACAACATTTAACCATAACACTGAAGACCTGGACTCTACACTAGCCATGTCCTTGCGATTTCAGCACAGGTACAACATTAGCTCGTACCCAACATTGTGAACATTGACAAGATAAATCCAGTCCACAAAAAAGAACAGGGTATATCAAACAGGGCCAATTACTACCTCCTCAGTCAAATTTTGGTCACCAGTGACAGAATGTGTCATCAACAGTTCTAACAAGCAACATTTGCTCAACAATCACTGACTCACTGCCACCCAGTTCGGGGTCCACCACTCAGCTCCTGACCTCATTACAACTTTGGTTCAAACATGGACAAAAGAGCTGAATTCCAGAAGTAGGGAGGGAATAACTGTCCGAGACATCATGGCAACATATAATTGAGTATGGCATCAAAGAGCCTTTACAAAACTAAAATCAATGGAAATCCAGGGAAAATATTTCCTCTGATTGGAGTCATACCTGCATAAAGGCAGATGGTTCATATTCTGCGTGGGTGAGAGACATATTTGTATTTTCGCATTTCAAGAATACATGGGCACAGGTTAAAAGCGAGCTTCAGCCCTGGTTTCCAGCGCTGACATAAAGGTCTTGCATCCTAGTGTGTGGACTAGTGTACTGTGAGGATCACAGCTCTGAGAACATCCAATTAAACACATCTACACTGAAGGTAAAGCCAATAAAGAGAATCGTTCACTGTTAGTCAAAAGGGAAACAGGTCAAAAGGGTTTCAATTAACCTACAAAGCCAAGGATCTCAAAACTGACTGTTCAATCTGTTGAACTACCAATATCAACATTTTTAGTAAGCTTCATTGTAATTGTCACCATATCCAACTATTCAATCTTTGGGTACAACTCAGGGACTGGTCTGTATATCATTTTATCTTTTATCTTTGTGGACTCACCTCTTATTTCTACTCGTGTAAGTGTGTGCACTGCTATTTCTTCTCACGAACAGTAATTAATAAATTCAGTCTTCTTGTTCGTTCAAGAAAAGCCGAGTTAAATAGGCTACTTTCGGGAGGTAGAAAGAGAAGGGATCCTGCCAATATTAACCTTGCTGCAATCAACCAAGGAAGCAGGCGCTAACCAAGAGGAACCAAGTCTGTCCCTTCCCACCGGAGAGGTTAATGACTTGAGGTATCCTGACTGGAATCTCACATAGTGTCTGGTCAAAGCAAAGTACCATTTAGACGAGACAAGTGTAAGGGACTGATTGTCTCCAACAAGAGGGAATTTAACCATCATCCCTCCACGTTCATTGACATTAACATCACTGAATTCACCCAATATTAACTTTTAGGATTTCTCATTGACCAGAAACTGAACCATATAAACACAGTGGCTACAAGAGCAGGTCAGAGGCTAGGAATATTGCAGCAAGTAACTCATCTCCTGACTCCCCAGTTTCTGTCCACTATCTACACTGCGCAAGTCAGAAGTGCGGTAGAATACTCCCCACTTGCCTGGATGAGTGCAGCTCCAATAATTGTCAGGAAACTCAACACCATCCAGGACAAAGCAGCTATTCACCGCTTTCAACATTCACTCACTTCACCACTGACATACTGGTAACAGTGTGTGCCTTCTGCAAGAAGTACTCCAGTAAGTTCCTTCTACAGCACCTTCCCAATCAATGAGCTCCACCATAAGGGAGGAGCAGGGTAACAGATTCCTCAAAATGCAACCGCCTGCAAGTTGGCTTTCAAGTGGCACACCATCCTGGCTTGGAAACATGTAACCATTATCACCATGCCTGTCACTGGGCCAAAATCATGGATCTCCCTCCCTAATGTCGATTGAGAGATTGTGCCGCGTGTGAGAGAGAGAGGATGGCGGTCAGCAGCAAGACGGCAGAGCAGAGGCGCAGGGATCGAGAGATCGAGCCCAGTGCAGGAGACAGATCGAGCCCATCTGGGGCAAAGCCAGTAGGGCGTGACTGTAGGCCTATAGCTAAGGAAGGACAGTAATTTGGAACGTTCAACTTCATTTCTTATTTACTACTTTATACTGGCAAGAACTGTAATGTTGAACTTTTAACTTATTTCTTTAGTTTTCTACTCTGTACCTAAGATTTTGTACCTGGGTACCTTATATCTAAGATGGCGCCATGAGTAGCGACATTGTAACCTTTTCACTGTACTCCTGTATCCCTGTACTTGAATACATGTGACAATTAAAACCTAATTCTAATTCTAACTGTTCTGTGGATGTCCAAACATCACAAGGACCGTAGCAGTTCTAACAGACTGTTCTCCACGCTTTCTCTAGGGCATTTACAGATGGGCAATAAACACTAGCTGAGCCAGTGATGCCCATGCACCATGAATGAGTAAAGAAAAGGCCGAATATGTTAGCACAAATTGTTTTCCACTTATAAAACCTGTCTGATAATGCACCTTGCTAGGAAACCTGAGGTATTTTACATTGTAGGTGCTATACGAATGCTGGTTCATATGGGGTGACAAAGTGTTAATGATGGGCATTGAAAATTTTCTTTCTTTGCTGTCATAACTTGGAGTCGTTGTTTCTCTCCACATTTGAACCATATGGGATTTGTCATCCAAAGCTCTCCTTCATGTGTGCTGTCTGAAATTTGTTGGCACAAATACAACTTGTAGGTTTGTTGCTTTGTGTGTAAATAAGCTTCATTGCATTCTGAAGATCTGAAGACATACATTGCTGTTTCTTTGGCTTACAAAGCTGACTGTATCTTTTATGCCCTGATATTAGACCTTCATGAGCATGTATTCCTGCTGTTTTAGTGTGGATATAGAAATGACTAAATAAAATGTAGCTCTACGTTTGCAAGTGGCAGTTCTGTGCTCAAGCAGCAAGTTACTATTTTATGGGTCTGAGTTATTGACTGTTGCCATTTCCATGTTTTGATTAATGAATAACATGTCCAATATGCAACTATGCCAAAGCCACAACTTCTTTGCCCCAGGGAACTGGAATGGCTGCTGACTGTGCTGTCACACAAACATATGGTGTGAAGCTTCTCCACTATTCTTTCATTTCAATATTTATTCTTGGGATGTAGGTGTCACTAATTAACACATATCACCTATACCTAGTTACCCTGAATTTGACACAACCAACTGGTTTGCTAGATCACTTCGGAGGACAGTTAAGAGTCAATCATGCTGTGAGATTAGAGTCTCATTAAAGCCACAGTTTGTGTTGTCGTGGGGTTTGTGAAACAAGGTTCTCAGAATCACAAAGTTATTACAGTTTAGAAAGAGGCCATTCAGCCTATCATGCCTGCACCAGCTCTATGGTCTAGTCTGGTTCTATTACCCGGTGCCAATCTTCTGCCTTTTCCCCAGATCCCTGCTCACCATTTCTATCCAAATAACCACTCAATGCCCTCTCGAATGTCTTGACAATACCTGCCTCCATCATGTTTCCAAGCAAGGCATTCCAGACCCTAACTACTCACTGAATGAAACCATTTTCTATTCTGTTCTATTCTATTCTTGGCTATGTATTCTTTACCTAAGAAAGTGACTGCTGTCTGACTCTAAGATAACAAGGTGTGGAGCTGGATGAACACAGCAGGCCAAGCAACATCACAGGGGCAGGAAAGCTGATGTTTTGGGTCTGGACCCTTCTTCAGAAAATGCTCCTGCTTTCCTTTCCTGCTTCTCTGATGCTGCTTGGCCTGCTGTGTTCATCCAGCTCTACACCTTGTTATCTCAGATTCCCCAGCATCGGCAGTTCCCACTATCTGCTGTCTGACTCTAATAGGTTTCTGCAAACTTTTACTTACACGATTGCTTGTAATACTGCTCCTGTAACTCACAAGTAGGAACTATTTCGTCCTTTCTTCACAGTCTCTTGCTCCTGACTGCTAATGTTACATTGCAATATGTATATCAGCATCTTGTTCCTCATAGAACCCCTACAGAGTGGAAACAGGCCCTTTGGCCCAACAAGTCCACAATGACCCTCAGAGTATCCCACCCAGATCCATCCCCAGACACTATGGGCAATTTAGCATGGTTAATCCACTTAGCCTGCACATCCTTGGGTTGTGGGAGGAAACCGGGGCACCTGGAGGAATCCCACGCAGACACAGGGACAATGTGCAAACTCCACACAGACAGTAGCCCGAGGGTGGAATCAAACCCAGGAACCTGGCACTGTGAGGCAGCAGTACTAATCACTGAGCCACCATGTTATAACATTCATTCTCATTAAATATACAGTCTCCCATCCAATCATAAACCAGTCAGGAACTTTTAATGATAAACCAACAACACTTAATGAGCAGCTGTTTTCCTGTTTCGAGATCATTTTAAAGTATGACTTTAAATTCAAAAGACATCATATTTGCATTAGGATTCACATTGTGCTGGATTATTAATCCAAGCCTCTGGAATCCTTGTCCAGTAATATCTCATTAAAATAATAGTCTAAATACCTGCAAAAGAGCTGAACTCCAGAGTTGAGTTGAGAATCTCAGTACCTGTCATCAAGTCTGCATTTGACCATGTGTGGCATTAAGGAGCCCAGAACAGATTGGTGCCAATGGGAATCCTGAGGCAAAACCCTCTGTTGGTTGGAAACATACCCAGTATACAGGAACAAAAACAAAGTTGCTGGCTAAGTCCAGCAAGTCTGGCAGCATCTGTGAAGGAAAAAACAGAGTTAACGTTTCGGGTCCGGTGACCCTTCCTCAGAACTGATGATGGCTGGGAAAACGTCAGTTTATATGCAGAAAAAAGGGAGGTGAGTGAGGTAGGGAGTAAACGACAGGATAGGGCCCAAAGAGAGAGAATGACAGTTGGACAGACAAAGGAGTTGCTAATGATCAGGCTGAGAGGGTGAACAGTTGTTAACGGGGACTGTTAGTGACTAACAACAGGGGGTGTGTCATGGCAGGCTATGTGATAACAAGGCTTGGTGTGTGGGGTAGGGGGCTGGGATATCGGAGAGTTTAGGCCCTAAAATTATTGAACTCAATATCGAGTCCAGAGGGCTGTAGGGTCCCCAAGCGGAAAAGGAGGTGTTGTTCCTCCAGTATGCGTTGGGATTCGTTGGAACACTGCAGGAAGCCAGAGACAGAGATATTGGCCAGGGAGCAGGGTGGTGCGTTAAAGTGGCAGGCAACAGATAGTTCAGGACCTTTTTTGCAAGCAGAACATAGATGTTCTGTGAAGCGGTCGCCAAGTCTATGCTTCATTCCGCAATGTGGAGGAGACCACATTGTGAGCAGCAAATGCAATAGACTAGACTCTGGGAAGTTCAGGTGAAATGTTGCTTCACCTAGAAGGTATGTTTGAGCCCTTGGATACTGGAGGGGGAGGAGGTAAATGGGCAGGTGTTGCACCTTCGCCGGTTACAGGGTAAGGTGCCGTAGGGCTGTGGGGAGGTGTTGGGGGTGAAGGAAGTGTGGACCAGTCTGTCCCAGAGGGAACGGTCCCTGAGGAAGGCGGACAAGGGAGGGGAGGGGAATATGTGTCTGGTGGTGGAATCTCGCTGGAGATCTGCAGTTCTTTCGGTTTTTATCCAGTATACTGGAAGACGGTTGTGGCTCGTGGAGGTCACCAATCTCAGCTCCAAGTACATGATCATGAGACAAAGGGAGTCATGTTGGATTCAAAATCTTAACTCTGGTTCTCTTTGAACAAATACTGACAAACCTACTGAGTTTTTCCAGCATTTCTGTGTTTATTTTAGATTTGCAGCATCTGTGCTATTTTGTTTTTGAAGCAGGAATGTCTTTTTTTGACAATAATTCAGTGTTGTGCCACAGACAATCAGCATCTGCTCTGCTGTCAGCCTCTGCTTTGAATCCTGTAATGCTACTGATCCAGCTAACTGCAACGACAGTGCCTTTATGTGCAGCCTTCTGTGAAAGAAATGTGTGAAGGTACAATACATTGAGTGAACCCATCACAGAATAGCAATGAAACAAATAGTTCATTTACCATCAAAATTGTTAACAGAACTGCCTTTTTTTTAAATGACAAGGCTTTATGTAGAGGGGATACTGTGATCAGGCCCATTAGTGCAAAATGGGCAGATAAAATTGGAAAAGAAGCTGTGTTAGATCACCTGCTGACTGGCTATTTGCACCATGAAGGTTGATCAATGTCACCCATTGAACCTGGCGCTGTCGCGTCATCACACAGGTCCTGTTATTGTGGTCATTTCAAAAACATCACATTGTGGTTGCTAACTCACCTGTGGTGCAAATGCCACTTTTACATCCTTAAAATACAGGAGAGTTGCAGAATACATGCCATGAGGTCTTTTATCCTCTTAACTGCTCAATTTGACGAGCAAGGACAGTCAATGACTGCTCCTCTGATACAAAATTGGATTTGAAACAATATGAAAAATTGCAGCTCAAGCTATATTAAGCTTGTAAAGCATTGAGTCCAATAGTTGGCATGTCATGTTACAGCTGTATAAAACTTTAGTTAGGACAGATTTGGAGCGTTGTGTGTGGTTCTGGTCACCACACTATAGAAATGATGTGAAGGCTTTGGAGACAGTGCAAAAGAGGTTTATTTTCATAGAATCCTTACAGTGTGGAAACAGGCCCTTCAGCCCAACAAATCCATACTGACCCTTGGAGCATCCCACCCAGACCCACAACCTACAACCAACCCACTCTACACATTCCTGAACACTATGGGCAATTTATCATGGCCAATCCACCTAACCTGCACATCTTGAGACTGTGGGAGGAAACTGAAGCACCCAAAGGAAACCTGTGCAGACACGGGGAAAATGTGCAAGCGCCACACAGACAGCCACCAAGGGTGCAATTGAACCTGGGTCCTTGGCGCTGTGAGGATGTAGTGCTAACCACTGAGCCACTGTGCCACCCTGAATGAGATGTTGCCTGAATTGCAGTGTATTAATCGAAAGGAGGGGTTGGACAAACTTGGATTGTCTTCACTAGAGTGTCAAAGGCTGAGGGCAACCTGATAGACATATAAATTTATGAGAGACATGAATAGGGTGCACAGTTGAAGTCTTTTCCGAAAGTGGAAATATCAAGTACTAGGGTGCATAGGTTTAAGACAAGATGTGGAAGGTTTAAAGGTGATTTTAGGGGTGGCTCAATGGTTAGCACTGCTGCTTCATTACACCAGTCACCCAGGTTCAATTCTAGCCTCAGGTGACTGTCTGTGTGGGGTTTGCACATTCTCCCTGTGTCTGTGTGGGTTTCCTCCCACAGTCCAAAGATGTGCAGGTTAGGGTGGATTGGCCATGCAAAATTGCCCAGTGTGGGTTATAGGGGCAATGGGTCTGGGTGGGATGTCTGAGGGTCAGTGTGGACTTGTTGGGCCAAAGGGCCTGTTTCCACACTGTAGGGATTCTATGTGTGAAAAAAGCTTTTTATGCAAACGGTGACAGGTGCCTGATCACTCTGCCAGGGGAGGTGGTAAAAGCAGATATGATAGATAAGTTTATGAGGTATCTAGATAGACACATGAACAGACAGGGAATAGAGGATACAGATCATGTGCAGGCAGATGAGATTAGATTAGAATGGCATTCTGGTTGGCACAGTGATGATGGAACGAAGGGCCTGCTCTTGTGGCGCACTGTTCTATGCTCTGTGTTAACATTTCATTTATAGTTATCCATCTACTTAGAAGGAAGTGGCTGCAAATAAATAGAAACACCACCATCCCAAGTTCTCTCCAAACCATTCACCATCCAGCCTTGGAGATATATCACCATTCCTTTATCGTCACTGGGTCAAAATCCTGGACTTCCCTCCTTAACAGTATGGTTGGGTATCCTAGACAGTTCTCAGCGTTTTGCATGAAATGTTCGCAACGTATAGGATCCTGGTGTTGGAAATGGATCAGAATTTGTTAGAGTTCCAGCCAATTTATAGCCAGTTCTGGATTTGACCATGTCCCAATCTCACTGAGGTTCCCACAAGTGAATGGGGAGACTCAGCATGGGGTCCACACAGTAAAGTCTGCTTTGAAGAAAATGCTGACTTTTATATAGATCTGGCAGCATCTGTGGAGAGAGAACCAGAGTTAACATTTCAAGTCCAATATGACTCTTCTTTAGAAGAAATGATGTTGCTAGATTTGCTGAGTTTCTCCAGTACTTTCTGTTTTAATTTCATATTTCTAGCACAGCAGGGCTTTACTTTAGATAAGGGCTTTAGTGGGAAAGCTGCGGTTATCTGAAATACTGCAGATGAGCAATGAATGTGCATTGTTCATGTAACTAAATGTGTTGTACCAGGGAACCACAGGAAGCACTTTCATTGAGTGTCAATCATCCACCAATACTTGACTGAAACCAACCCAAGGTCATAACTTTAATAACATACAGAATTCACACTGTCAAGAGCAGGATCAAAGTCAATAGTCTTCAATTCTAAGACTTGCTAATCTTTTAAGTTTGAGAGGACACGTTCTGGCATAATAATAAAACCTCCAGGCTGCCTGAATTTGTGAAGTCAGAGAGTTGGGGGTGGGATGGGATAATGATAAATATAATTAAAAACACAAATTTGAACACTGTGTTCAATTATGGGCTTCCTGCTATAGGAAAGATATTGTTAAACTTGAAAGGGTTCAGAAAAGATTTACAAGAATGTTGCTGGGGCTGGAGGGTTTGAGCTATAGCGGGAGGTTGAATAGGCTGGGGCTATTTTCCTTGAAATGTCAGATGCTAAAGGCTGACCTTATAGAGGTTTATAAAATCATGAAGGACATGGATAGGGTGAATAGACAAGGTCTCTTCCCTGGGGTAGGGAAGTCCAAAACTAGAGGGCATAAATTTAAGGTGAGAGGGGAAAGATTTAAAAAGGACCTAAGGGGTAATGTTTCCACGCAGAGGGTGGTGCATGTATGGAGTGAGCTACCAGAGGAAGTGGTGGAGACTGGTACAAGTACAACATTTAAAAGGCATCTGGATGGGTATACGAATAGGAAGGGTTTAGAGGAATATGGGCCAAATGCTGGCAAATGGGACTAGGTTTATTTAGAATATCTGGTTGGCATGGACGAGATGGACGAAAAGGTCTGCTTCCATGCTGTACAGCTCTGTGACTCTATAAATGTATATATAACAATAATATGGGTAAAAATTAGGGGAGAATCACAGAATCGTTACTACGCAGAAGGAGGCCGTTTTGCCCATTGTCTCTGCAATCACTTTCCAACAAGCATTAGGAGTTAGTGCCATTCTTCTGCCTTTGCTCCATGCCCAGGCACATCGTTTCTATTCAAATAATGATCTAAAACCCTCCTGAATGTCCTAAATGATTCTACCTCCAATTCACTTTATGGCAGGGTATTCCAGACCCAAACCATTCACGATGTGAAAAAAATTTTTCTTATGTTACCATTGGTACATTTGAAAATCACTTTAAATCTGTGCTGTCTTGTTCACAATCCTTTTATGAATGGGAGTAGTTTCTCCCTACCTACTCTAGCCAGAGATCTCTTTGACTTTGAAAACCTTAATCCATTCTCCTCTTAGCCTTCTTCTGTCCATGAAGAAGAGTCACAATCTTCCTCAAAATGGCACTTTCTCATCCTTGGGACCATTTTTGAAAATCGCTTCTGCATTCACTCGAGACCTTTCACATCCTACAAAAAGTATGGTGCCCACAATTGTACACAATACTCGAGCTGAGGTCTAACAAGTTGAGACGTTGTATAAGGGTGTAAGGTTGGAAAGAGTTAATGTTAAGGAGTGGTTAACCACTGCCCAATATGATGATGTCATACAGACACAAGTCGGGGAACAACTTTGGATTTCAAAAGAGTGAGACCAAATTTTGAGGTTACCTTCATAGTGTCAGTACAATATCTGTTGTACCAATGTAACTTGTACCGAATTGCTACCATCCTATTGACTACATTTGATTCAAAATTTTTCTCATTAGACTACCAAGTAGTCTTCTACCACACTAGAGCAAGTGGATCCTTCAGGTTCCAGTTTGAAAAGGAGATGGTGACTGCAAATCTGATTGATATTTTTGAGATAACAAGCATGGGGCTGGATGAACACAGCAGGTCAAGCAGCATCATAGGAGCAGGAAAACTTGACGTTTCGGGCCTAAACCCTTCATCAGATATTTTTGACTCAAGTGTTTTTGCAGTGAGCTTGAACAGGCCCAGTGGGCTGAATGGTCTCCTTCTATGCTAAAACCATTCTGTGCTTCTATCTAGAAGTTGGAATTGATGTTGTTTGTGGCATCTTGTCCCAAGGTTGAATAGTCCAGTAGCACTGCACGGATAGCCAAAAAAAGAAACTGGCCATATCAACAAAACAAAGATGAAACAAAGCATTGGGAACACTGGAGATTTCAAACTAAAACAGAAAATGCTGTAGAAACACAGCGGGTCTGGTGGCCTCTGTGGAAAGAAAAGCAGCTAACATTTCAAGTCCAGTAGCTCTTCTTTGGAATCAGTTCTGATGAAGGGTCACTGAATTCAAAAGAAAACTGGCCACTCAGTTGCTTTGACAGAGGCACAGAGTGTAGCAGCCCCAGCCTTTGTTATTCCTCTCTGATTTCCTTCTGCAGCTAAAGAAGTTTGGTGACCTTGCCACTAACATTCTCAGAATATTTTCTGTCAGATAATTTATTCACTTCCTCCTTGAGAATGGATTCATCTTTTCAATGTACTTTGTTAAATTAAAAATATTTGTTTAGTATAATCAGCACATGTTCACCCCCTGCAGCTACGTTACTGAGTCTTTGAACCTTCTGTTTAACTGCACAGCTAGGTGGTCGAACATTCACAAAGAAAGCTGGAGGACGATGGATGGAAAACGAAATCAAAGCTGACCTCTCTTGCTGTTATGGAAGATTACAATGACATATATCCCCTGTTCAGATAATTATTGAGGTGGCAGCAGCTGAAACAAATTTTCCTCCAAATCGTCAATGAAACATTTGTCATTCTCCCCAATTTAAGAATATAAGAAGGTAAGAAATACAAGATAAATTAGCCCTTCATGCCTGCTATCCTATTCAGCAAGATCATGGATTCTCTTCTACCTTGATTCTACCTTTCTGCAGTAACCACATTTCCCTCAATCTGGACCTGTGTTTTATACACACTCAACGCCAGAGCATTGATGGCTTTCTGGGGTAGAGAATTCCAATGAGTGAAGGAATTCTTGAGTGAAAGAATCTTTTCTCATCTCAATTCTAAATGACAGAGCCATGTTGTATAATGATGTGGAGATGCCAGTGTTGGACTGGGGTGGACAAAGTCAGAAGTCTCACAGCACCAGGTTATAGCCCAAGGGGTTTATTTAAAATCATAAGCTTTCAGAGCTTTTGTTAGATCCTTGTCATGTAACTCTGATATGTACTCATGTTATTCCACATCTCTAGTACTATCTTACTTTTGATTATTTGTAATTATTTCTCTGCCTTAATTAATCAGTCCATAGGTCATCCCTTAACTTGTCATTCAGCTGTTGACACTTTATTCACACCACTTGTATCAATCTGTTTTCACTCATAATCATCCACAAAGACTTGTTATTTAGCCTGTCGACACTCTGCTCACACTATCTGTACTTATCTGTTGACACTCTTAATCACCTGGAATCATCTTGCCATTGCATCTTCACCTATATATTCTGTGCCTGTGCACCTCTCTCCACTTCACCTGATGAAGGATCAGCGCTTCAAAAGCTTGTGATTTTAAATAAACCTGTTGCACTATAGCCTGGTGTTGTGTGACTTCTGCCTCCATGTTTTAGAAGGTTATGAATAAGATTCTGAAAGATGCAATGTTGATATTGTATTGGCTCCAACCAATCTGTTAACACAGGTTAGTCTTTGGGCAGGGAGACATGAATTTTTGCGTGAGGACCCAATGAATGCCTGTCTCAGAAGGAAAACAATTATAGGAGCAGATGTCATCTCTAGCTACTGATAGTTATAATTATGCTTAAATAGTTAATATTAATTGTACCAATTACTGTCATTCAATAAACTACAACTTATGAAAGACAAGTGCCTCTTGAGACAGGTACATATTAGATTTTAAAGGTATCAAGTGTATTGGAATAAAGCAGGAATGTGCAATGAGATAGAGAATCAGCCATGATCATATTGAATGACTTAGCAGGCTCAAGGGGCTGAATGGCCTACTCCTGCTGCTATATTGTATTTTTCTGTGTTTCTTGTTTGGACTCTCTAGCGGTTTCTCCTTAAACATGGATAATGAGACAAGCACTTAAAGTCAGCAAAGAAGAGAATATGCCCCACTGGGGTCTGTTTAGCCTGTTAAAGTTGTTCTTTTAAAAGAACAAGAGTAGAAAAGAGGATGATGAAGGGTCTAGGCCCGAAACGTCAAGCTTTCCTGCTCCTATGATGCTGCTTGGCCTGCTGTGTTCATC
>JAHRHZ010000026.1:1708823-1720750 GCA_024137785.1 Ginglymostoma cirratum | reverse complement strand
GGCCAAGCAGCATCAGAGGAGCTGGAAAGCTGATGTTTCGGGTCTGGACCCTTCTTCAGAAATTTTTCTTTCTGAAGAAGGGACCAGACCCGAAACATCAGCTTTCCAGCTCCTCTGATGCTGCTTGGCCTGCTGTGTTCATCCAGCTCTACACCTTGTTATCTCAGATTCTCCAGCATCGGCGGTTCCCACTATCATTAATGGAACACTAACGTGTTCGGTTCAGTTTAGCAGAGATTGAGGGCTAAATCTGATCTTCCTAGTGTGTACAATCCATTCTGTGAACAAATTGTCTGACGTTGCAATGCCATGGTTAATTAATTAGAGACATGGGAGATTTGACAGATTGTTGAATAAAAAATAATTTAGAAAATAAAAGAAATGGTTGAAATATCCACTATGTTTTTCTATTCCTATGTGTTTGGATAGTAAGAAGATTGTAAAGAAGCTACTTTATGCAGAGATGATGAGCCAGTCTCCAGCAGCAAACTCCCACATGTACACTCATACTCACAGTCTAATATATCCCACACTCACATTTACAGTTTCTTAGTCACACTGGCCTGCTTCAACTCACTCGTTCTATTAAACAAGTAGAATGTCATCTCCATCTACCTTATCTCATCACTGTTTTCATTTTCTTTCTGCATTGATTTTATGCCAACCTTACAATCCATGTAACAAAATACTAAACGCGTTAGCAAAATATTGAACCCAGGTAAAATACCACATGATTTGTCACATTCTGTCATACATACAAGATCTGCTCACAGTCCTCAAACATAACAAAGCCCCATCTTTTCTTAGAACTGTGCAATATTTTCATTTCCCCTCCAGCGAGAGATTTTGATTGTATTTATTGTTCTCAAACAGTTAACCTTAGTCATAAACCTCAAGGATATTCCAATCACCTATAATTTGGTCAAATTACAGAAAGGATGGAATGTCTGGTCATTAATGAAACTCATTGGCAACCTTTGAACCACACTAAAATGGACTGACATAAGCTGGAAAGTCACATTATGGGCTTTGTCAGCACAAAGCGAGTGTCTGATTTATTTAGTCTGTAGCTAATTTGATTAGACATAATTCTATTCAGTTATGCATTTATTTAACTTTTGCACCAAATGTGTTGACTGAGAGTTTTCAAAATCCTCTGTTCTCCTGAGAATTTTCTCTCCCAATGTGGTGTGTTTTCTGTGCACCCACTCTCTGCGACATCACCTAAGTTCCCAATCTTCACTTATTAACCAATGAGAGGTGAAGGGGTAGGCCTTTTGGCCCATTGAGCCTATTGTGTACTCCAACATGATCGTGGCTGATCCGTTATTGCGATGCTGTAGTCTTGCCTTCTCCCCATACTCCTTGGTGCCTTTAAACTGTAAACTTTAAGGTGAAGCAGCTGACTTGGGTCTGCTCTGAACAATATGTCTTTGCTCTCAGTGAGAGATACTGAATAGAAATCAGGAGTGTAAATCTTGGTTCATTTTCCCCTCCAAATTAGCAGTATTGAAGTGAACTGTAGTTTACCTCTCCTCATCTCAGTCTGAAATGTATACCCTGAGACTTATGTGCTTTGGAGTTACCTGAACAAAATTATCTAAGAGTTGCTGAGCCCCAAAGATCAAACATTCCCCAAAATTAAATTTCAGCCACATTAATTGTTTTCACATTACAGCAGTGAGAGTCGGGAGAGCGCAGTTGGTCACGGCAAGTCGTATGTTGGTTTTCGTTGCAAAAGGGTTGAGTACAGGAGCAAAGAAGCCTTACTGTAGTTGTACAGTGTCTTAGTGAGACCATGCCTACAGTAGTTTTGGGCTCCTTACTTAAGAAAAGAAATATTTACCATGGAGGGAGCACAGCAAAGTTTCATCAGGTTGATTCCTAGATGGGAGATTTGTATAGGGAGAGATTGGGTCAAATAGATCAGTATTTATTGGAATTTAGAAAAATGACAAGGGAATCTCCATGAAATGTATAAAATTCCAACAGTGCTGGACAGACAAGAATGATGTTTCTCCTGACCAAGTTCTAGAACATGGAGTTAGTCTCAGGGCATTTCGGACTGAGATGAGGAGAAATTTCTTCACTCAGGGGGTAGTAAATCAATGAAATTTTTTACTACAGAGATTCTGGAGATCAAGTCACTGAACATATGGAAGAAATAAATGGACAGAATTCTACAGTTTAAAGGCACCAACGAGTATGGGGAGAAGGCAAGACTACAGCATCGCAATAAAGGATCAGCCACAATCATGTTGGAGTACACAATAGGCTCAACGGGCCAAAAGGCCTACTCCTACTCTTTTTTTTTAATGTTTCTATAAGCAAATAGAAAACCAGCTGTAGTTCCTGCTTCTGGTCACTGCCCATTAATCTTTACTCGAAATGCATAGGTATGGATGGCACAGACAGAACTGGCTTCAGCTACTATTGAATGACCTCTGATATAACATGAAGGAAACAAGACACATCAATTACCCAGTGGCTAATGACAGTGGTGTTCTATACATCAGGAGGTGCAGTTCGCGGTGTAGCTCTGCGGCTGTAAGCAATAAGCTTACCTCAATTCATCTCCAAGGCTAAAGAAATCAAAGGTAATGGTGAGAAAGTGGGAACAGGGGACTGACTTGATCAGCTATGGTCATAACAGAGCAGGTTCAAAGACCTGAATGGCCTATTCCTGCTTGTATTTGCGAGGGTTCGATGTATGAAATTCCTCGGCATTGGTTTTAGGGTTTGAATTCAAGAGGAATGCATAATAGTGCCTCAAAAAAAAATCTTTGTACCAAAATATTATCCCATTTTTGCTCCCAATCCATCCATTATCATTATTCAGAGGGCCCTCATTAGGGAGACCCCAGTGCCACCAATTTCAAGTCAAATGACCACCTTGGTCTCCTCCAGAGGTCCCTAGCATTGGAGCTGCTGGTCATCAGCCAATTTAATTCATTCCATGTGATATCAAGGAACAGCTGAATTTACTGAATATTGCAGAGGTTATAGCTCCAAACAATATTGAGGCTGCTGTACCGAAGACTTGTGCTCCATAACTTGTGCTGACCTTAGCCGGACGGATACAGACCAACATCTCCCCAGCAACGTGAAAAGTTGCCTGGGTATGTCCTGTCCTGAAAACAAAATCCAATCTGGACAAATTATTTCAGCATTAGTAGCAGAGTTGTCCTTGACAGTGTTATCATACAGCATTTACCCAGCAACAATCTGCTCACCAACGTCCAGTTCGGTTTTCTCCAGGGTCACTCGCTGAAGACCTCATCACAAGCATCTCAGCCCAAGGTCATTGCTGCTGGAATTTCTCAGGACACTCATCATCATCAGTCCCTTGGAATGAAGAAGATGTCTGCCAGGCCTCATGATGTCTGGGTCTTTGGGTCACTCAGGCCACAGGTTTTTGGACAGTGAAGACAAGGATTGCACTAAGGAAATGAATGTTTTTGTGTCAGGGTTCTGCTTTTACTGCCTACACATTCATTGCTTCCCTACAGCATATTTTACGCAATCAGTTTCTAACTGTGCTGCATCTTACAGGTGAGGGGCTGCCATGCGGCATGGTTTGCGGTTAGCTCCTTCCACACACCAATTGACAACATCCTAGATCCACCCATCTTTAGCTTCTTTACCAACGACCTTCGCTCTGACACTTGTGCAGAAGTGGTGTTGGTTTGCTGATGCTTAAGTGCTGAGCTCCTTTCTCAACTCCTCATATGATGAAGCTGTCCACGTATTTGGCAAGACATGAAAAACTTTCCAAGTTTCAGCTGAACACTACGTGGAACAATGCGGTTTCCACAGGTTTCAACAAGGCCAACTCAGTCAAACAGTGACTCATCAAGCTTCTAAACCTGTGATATCTGCAGACACATAGCCACACCACCATGGTAAGTTCCTCTCCAGGTCACACACCATCCTGACTTATAGCTGTAACCTTATTCTTCCACTGTCACTGGGGAAATACTGAAACTCCTTGACTAAGACCTCAACAAATTCATCTATAGCAATTGTAGTTGCAGTTACCAATGTCCCAGTGGACCATAAGGCTACTCTGTCATCAGATAGAGAAAGTATGGCGGTGAGTTTGGACTTAGGTTCGAAAACGTGGCTTAAGGTAAGCAGTCTATCAATTCTATCCAAATGAGACTTGCGCATTAATATTACCCAGGCATTATTTCCTGCTTGTGACCTTATCTAAACAATTAATGGCCCAAGTTAAAATCGGCCTTGTATCCTTGTTTCAGATTGTGATGATTCTGAAACCGAGGCTGTAAGATACTTTTCCACAGTCACAAAAAAAGAGCAAATTAATCTTCCGCTTCACTTCAAACAAAAGTCTTCAAAAGATTTGTAAATCAATTCTAATACATTGATATAATTCCAGGGAAAAGTATATTGCATTAAGTTTGTGTGAACTGTTGTTTGAGTTGAACATGTGTGCTCCATATATATTCATACAAGCTCCTCTACTTCAAGAAGTCATTGCTGCAAAAGCAGGTCAATATGAAAGCACTTGATAGAGGAGGATAAATGTTCCACTTAACACATTCTCGCTTCAAAAGGCACATAAGATATTTGGGATGACGGGAGCAACTTTGGTTTATTTTTAACTCAAATAAATGTCAGAAGAGAGCTACAAAAATCCTTAATCACAATAATGTAGGAACAAAGGGAAGTAGAGCTATGTGTCAAGAAGAGAATTGCATCAGTTCTTTTACTTCTCTCTTTTATCATCACAGATGTCACTGTGTTTGTTGTCTTCATTGCAAGAAATCACAACTGGCTGAACAACTTTAGATCAGCGATCTAGGGAAAATAATTTTTGCTTTATTGTATGCTTTAAACTAAAACCAGCATAGCTAGATAGTTTTTTTTGTATCCCTAGGCTGTGAGCATCTACTCAAACACTATTAGAGGCTGTTGACTCCTTATTCTGGAGTAAAGCTAATCAATTCCTGATGGAGCGCTCTTTTACTTACAACTGTACACTTCAGGTTACTGAATACAGGTCTCTAGTGTAATGTCTCAGACCTTCTCTTTACCATGATTCCTCCAGTCAGATTCTTCTAGTCAACACTCAAGAAGCTTGACACCATCCAGGACAAAGCAGCCCACTTGATTGGCACTACATCCACAAATATCCACTCCCTCCACCACCAACATTCAGTAGCAGCAGTGTGTACTATATACAGGATGCACCACAGAAGTTCACCAAAGATCCTTAGACAGCACCTTCTAAAACCTGTGGCCACTTCCATCTAGAACATGAAGGGCAGCAGATTCTTGGGATCACTATCACCTGCAGATTCCTCTCCAAACCACTCACCACCCTGATTTGGAAATATATTACTTTTGCTTCACTGTCACGGGATCAACATCCTGGAATTCCCACCCCAAGGGCATTGTGGGTTTACCTACAGCATGTGGACTGCAGCAGTTCAAAATGGCAGCTCACCATCACCTTCTCAAGGGCAACCAGGGCAATTAAAATAAAGTGCTGACCAGCCAGCAATGCCACCTCCCAAAAAATCTCCTCTTGATTTCTCTAGCTGATATCAAAATCACCTCATCAGTTATAAGTATCCCATTATACTATATTTTCCCTTCGGTTAGCTAAGCATAATCTAAACTTTAGCAGTGGATGCATAATCTTTAAATATTTTTAAGGCAGAGATAGTTGGATTCTTAATGATCAAGAGGATGGAGGATTATTAGGGATACACAGGAATGGAGAGTTGAGGTTGAAATCAGATCAGCTGCAATTTTATTGAATGGCAGAGCAAGTTTGAGGGGCCGCGTGGCCTACCCTTGTTTAGTGTTTGTATGTTAGCATTGTTAAAATGTTTTATTGGTATTAAGTAGATGCAGAAATAATCAAGTGAGTAATGTAGAAGTTCATCCCTGATCCATCCAGGAGCTCAGATCACTACAAATCTGACCACATCCTTTAATTTTGAGATAGCTGCTGACAGCTTGAAATGTGCAGGCTGTTGATGTTGAAGTAAGGCTCATGCACTCATTTTGGACATGGTATCCTAAACTTGTTTGCAGTCCTCAGAGCTTGTGATGTCTGTAATGGCCCATCTTTATCCCCACCATTGCCTGGCTGCCTTCTCTTATTCCCAAACTTACTCCTGGTTCGATATTCTTAAGTCCCCGCAGGCTAGCATGTGTTGGGATGTCTAAAAGCCACCTGCAATTTAACGTATTAATTCTGAAAGGCCTGAGGATGAATCTATCCTCCTATTCAGGCCTTTCAGTGACAGCATCCAGTTTTTGAGTCCCGCCAGAATTTTACCAGATTTGGGCTATGAAGGGAATTAGGCCACATTAAATTAAATTTGAATTTAAATTCAGTTAATTGTGTGGTCCTCCAGCAAAATGCAAAACTTGTCTCAGTTTCAAATGTTTGTTCTGCTTGTGGAGTAAATGGTCAGTTTGGCCAAGGTGAAGGTTCAGGCAGTTTCAGGCTCCAGGGTTGGTTCCACAAACAAGTTTCAGAGCACCAAAGGCCGACAAGAAGCAGCTGTGATGCTGCCAGGAAGTAAGGTGAGAACATGATAGATTACTGAAGCAGTCAATGCCCCATGCAGCAGGAAGTGGACAATATTTACTCCTGTACTGAAGCAACATTCATGCCATTTAAGTGCAAGGCAATGACCACCTCCAATAAAAGAGAATCTAAACATCTCTCATTGACATTCAACAGTTTTACTGTAACCAAATCCCCCATCAACTACTTTGTGCAGGTTTCCTTCGACCAGAAACTGGAGTAGATCAGCCATATAAACACTGTACCTTAAAGAATAGACTGGAGGCTGGGAATGCAATTGTCTAGTGGTATTATCATGGACTGTCAACCCAGAGCCCCAGGTAATGTTCTAGGGACCCAGGTCCAAATCCAGCTATAGCCCAGATGGTGGAATTCAATAAAGATCTGGAATTAAGAGTCTAAAGCCGACCACGAGCCCATTGCTGATTGTTGGTAAAAACCCATCTGGTTCACTAATATCATTTAGAGAAGGAAACTGCCATCCTTACCTGCATGTGACTCCAGACCCATAGAAATGTGTTTAACTCTTAACTGCTGTCTGGGCCATTATGGTTGGGCAATCCATGGTGCCAGCCTCAAGCTGTGAAAGATGTTAAAAAAAGATTATGCAGCAGGTAATTCACTTCACAACTCTCCAAATCTATTCACAATCTTCATGGCGCAAGTTCGGAGCGCGATGGAATACTCCCCAATTGCCTGGATTGGTGCACCTCCAACAACACTCAAAAATATGAATGCACCCAGAACAGAATAATAAGAGCTACTGACACACTATCCACCCCCTTCAATCTTCACTCCCTCCCACCAATGAAATATAGTGTCGTAAATATGAACTAGGAATTGACCCTGCAACCACTCACCATCAACAGCATTTTCCACACCTGTGATCTTCGACACCTAGAAAGGCAAAGACAACAGATGCATAAGAACACCTTCACCTGCAAGTTCTCCTCCCAGCCACGCACCATGCTTGGAACAGTGTCATTGTTTCTGAGTCTAAATCCTGGAACTCCTTCCTTAATTGCACTATGTCTGATCCTACAGTACATGGACAACATCAGTTGGAGTAGGCAGTTAAGCAGCACCATTCCAAGTGTAATTGGGGATGAGCAATAAGAGTTGCCCTCAGCAGCAAAGCTCATATCCCATAAAATAATAAAAAAGTTCACTTACATCCAGCAACATGAAAGAATCCCTAGTGTTCCAATGTCTATATTGTAGGTTCTGGGAGAGTGCTCTCACTCCGTAATCTTTTCTGTAATGTAGGCACACAAATGGAAAATGAAAGAACCCAAGAAATGCAACTCTCTTTGGTTCCGTTCATTAAGTTCACATATTTCAAATGGATGTTTTAGAATGCTTTTGCATCTATTTTCTAAATGCAGTAATTAATGCAGACATGACCACTTCAAAGTGCACTGGTTAGTTAATAACTTGAGAGTTAATACTTAAACAAACTGCTGTCTTCCATACTTCTGTAAAACAAAATTGTTAAAGATCTAATGCAATTTGCATTACTTCTCCTAATGGTGTAACACAAATTATGGCGTAAAGGAATTCACCACATTGATATATTGGAAGATTAGTACAGTTAATGATTCTGATCTCATTAATGTTACAAGGCAATAGAATTTGGCCTGCTAATTTGTAAGCAGAGCCTGTACAGCAGCTTGCAGGATGCATAATTATATGAGTTTCCATTACCCTTTGACCTTTGGTTGCTCCCTGCTGTACAGTCGAATGCCATTGATGGCGGAAGTGCTACAAACCTGCTTTAATTGACATTCCATCAGTGTAACAGTGGCATGTATATGAAATACTACAATAAAACACTTTCCAATATCATCTTTAATCAATGATTAATGGTGATGAAAGTAAGAAAGTAAAAAAGAAAGATACGTGTCTGTGTAGACCTATGCAATATTGTGACCACGGGCCCAAAATTGGACATTCTAAATTGCCCCACAGCTAGAGAAATCAGGCTTGACATAAACTTGGCCATATGAAATTGAACAGCAGCCAGCAGTTATCGGCTACAGAGAACAGTGAAAAATAAGGTCAAAAGGGTCACAAAGGAACAGGGGGAGAGGAAGTTGTAACGAGCCTGAGGGCTGTGTATTGGGGAAGTGTAGGTCAGACTTCTTGGCAACTTGGCTTCCAACCAGTACCTGAGAATATGCACTTTACACATACCCAGCGTGGCAATAGTGAAGGGTGTTGACACACCTCATTAAATGCTTTGAACCTCACTCATGGTCCCATTGGCCAAAGGCTGCAGAACATTCTGGAATGTCCACGGTATTAAAAACATACAACTGGAAACCATGCCCTCAGAAAAGACTTGCAGAAACATGGCAGAAGACCGTATGGCAACCCAAGAAATACCAGGAGAAGATCCACCCTGACCTTCCACAAAGTCTCAGGTTTGTGGAAGGCAGTCAGTCCTGAGTCAGAGAGGAAGGAGATTCCAACAGTCCAGCTCAAACACATGAATCGTTGTGGGTAACATCCTTTATCAGACAATTAGAGAGAAAATATTGTAGGAATTTGGGAAATGCTCACATGGTGTTTTTAACAAGGCACGTTTTGTTGATAAAATTCAGTTGAACTGTAAACCAAATTCTTGTCCCTATGTTGGCCTCACCAACAAGAGCACTCGGCTGAAATGTTTTCAACACATAAACTGGCCAAAGTGTCTAAAAAACAGACAACAATACAAACACCCAACAGTGTGTACGAGCACCTGAGCTTAGGCTGTAATACTGAGTGGATTGTTCCGTTAGTAATTCATTAATTGAGATTCAGAACGCTGACAAACTCACTTTCTCCAGTTTTGGTTTTCCAATGCAATCTAGGCAGTAAAACCCGGTGTATTTATAAAATAAATTCTTGTCCTTCTTATATCTTCATGCAATTAATCTCTCCATTACCATTATCCATGCATCAACTTAATAGGACTGCTTCAGCTAAAATTGGCCTGGCTTTCTAGACAGTGATTTGCTGCCTACTGGGACCACTTTGCTCAAGTTGTTCAGGTTCATTACACACCAAAAAATTATCAACATTCCTGAAATGTCATATCACTGGATGAAACTGCTGGATACATCTGATTAATGTTCTGGTTCCCAAATAAATATGCACTTTTGCCTCCATTGAAGGGCTCAGACATAACTCTCAGTTCCTTCTTTGATGCTGAAAACTGAAATGATTCCAAATTGTTGATGGTGTTAATCACTTTGCTATTTGGCAAGAACGTTCTCATCACTTAATAGCCTAAATTGATAGTGGTTTTCAATTGTACTGGCTGCATGTGTGTTGTGGAGAATTTGAGAACACTGATGATTAAAGTGTAGTGGCAATAGTTAAAGAGCGATTAAAAAAAAAGCAAAAGAACTGAGGATGCTGTAAATCAGGAACAAAAACAAAGTTGCTGGAAAAGCTCAGCAGGTCTGGCAGCATCTGTGGAGGAGAAAACAGAGTTAACGTTTCGGGTCCGGTGACCCTTCCTCAGAACAGTTAAAGAGCGATAATTGATGGGAAAGTAACTGCAGTACAGGTGGCACCAGAACCAGAGTGAAGGGCAGACCATGTGGAGGAAAGTCTTTTACAGGATCAATGTAACTTTACTTTTGGAGTTTACTCACAAAGGATAACCAACATTAGAACTGTTTCCTGTGTTGCAAATTACACATCAAATTGCTCACCATGAGTCAGAGAAAAGAAAGAAGTAAACTACAATAGTTTATTGGAACTGCATCTGTAATCAATCACTATTTTAATTTATAATAGATGTTTTGAGCACCGACAATAAAGCTAGGTTTGCAATCAGTATAGTCTTCTTATTTTTTCCTGCTCTCGCTCTTTTTTTCCCTTACACAAAACCCCACTTTGATCATTTTTTGAATGCAACCAAATATCTGTTGTAAATGATCGTGATAAAAAAAACATTATTTGGCTAGCTTAAATGTTGTTGGTACCTACTGGCAAATTGGACAGTTTAGACTGTAGGACCTGGCTGCAAGTTGCAAAACTATTGTTTCCAAGTTCAAGCTTCTTGGAGACTTGAATTCTCCAAATAAAAATCCCATTGGGATATTAAAAGGCATTGAAACAGTGGATATGTCCCATCCTAATTTTGTGAAATGTTATGTTTTGAAATTCTTGTTTTGTCAATAACCCTATTTCAGTTACAAGAAATTTCATATTGCTGGCTATAAAAGCAAATTAAATGTTCAAAAATACTCCTGTGAGAATAGATTCATTTATCAATGAATTATGATGGTGAAAATGCATATTTAGATGGGTGCTTTCCAATGGGATAAGTTAACACATGGTTGTTCAATTGTAATAATCTAATAAGAGGATGGTAATGTATCCAACTGTGCACCACACTTAAACATTTTTAATAATGAGGAGGATGTGAGCAGCAGTAATGTAGATCTAGTAATCCTGAGGTCTAAACTAATGTGCTAGGGACATAGGTGTAAATCCCACTGTGACAGCGAGAGAGGGATTTAAGGAAAAATATTTAAGGAGGGTACACCCCAGAGGGTGATGGAGGTCTGGAAAGTACTACCTGGGAAGGTAGTTAAGTGGGTCACCTCAAATTCAGTATTCCAGCAATAGCACAGAAGACTTGCATGAAACATTTTTGAGTTACGTCCTATCCGCAAAAAGCAGAATAAACCAAACCCAGTAGACCCTCAACTCCACTAATCTGCTTTCAATTGTCAGCAAAGGCATAGATGGAGTCATTAACAATGTTATCAAGCTGCACTTGCTCAGCGACAACCTTTTCACTGAAACTCAGTTGGGATTTTTTTAGGGTCACTTAACTCCTGACCTCATTCCAACTTTGGTTCAAACATAGAGAAAAGAGCATTACCCCAGAGGGGAAGGGAAGATGACTGCCATTGATGTGAAGGCAGGATCTGAGCAATGTGTGACATCAAGGAACGCTAGCAGAACTGCAGTCAGTGGGAATTGGGGAACACTTCCACTGGTTGGAGTCATACCAGGCACAAAAGAAGGTGGTCCCAGGATGAGACATTCCAATCCCGCACATCTCAAATGTCCTCATTCTTCAAGGACCGCAACTTCCCCCCCACAGTAGTCGAGAACGCCCTCGACCGTGTCTCCCGCATTTCCCGGAACACATCCCTCACGCCCCGTCCCCGCAACAATAATCAAAAAAGAATCCCCCTCGTCCTCACATACCACCCCACCAACCTCCGGATCCAACGCATCATCCTCCGACACTTCCGCCATCTACAGTCAGACCCCACCACCAAAGACATCTTTCCCTCCCCACCCTTATCTGCCTTCCGGAGGGACCACTCCCTCCGCGACTCCCTTGTCC
>JAHRHZ010000026.1:1695738-1708423 GCA_024137785.1 Ginglymostoma cirratum | reverse complement strand
TCCCCTCTCTCCCTATTTATTTCAGAACCCTCTTCCCCTCCCCCATTTCTGATGAAGGGTTTAGGCCCGAAACGTCAAGTTTTCCTGCTCCTATGATGCTGCTTGACCTGCTGTGTTCATCCAGCCCCATGCTTGTTATCTCGGATTCTCCAGCATCTGCAGTACCTTTTATCTCTGATACAAAAGAAGGTGGTATTGGTTTTTGGAGGTCAATCATTTGAGTCAGATATCTCTGCAGGATATGGTGGTATCTAAGGCCCAGTCATCTACAGCTGCTTCATCACTGACCTTGCTTCCACCAAATGTGGAGATATTTGATATTCGCTGGTGATTACACCGTATTCAGCTTTTGCAGCTGCTTAGAAACTGAAACTGCCTGTGTCCATTTGCAGCAAGACATGGACAGTATCCAGACTGGGCTGATTAGTGGCAAGTAACATTTGTACCAAACAAGTGGCAGGCAAGCACCATCTCCAATAAGAGACAATCTAACCATTGTGCCTTGGCATCCAATGGCATTCATGACCGAATCCTCACAATCAACCTCTTTGAGTTTACCATTGATCAAAAACTGAAATGGATTAACCATATAAATACATTGGCTACAGCAACAGGTCAGAGACTTGGAATTCTCTGGTGAATTATTCTCATCCCGACTACTGTATGTCCTCCTGCATATTTAGATTAATAGTATAAGGGTACCTTCATGAATCATTGATTAATTACTAATTTTTATAATCCAATGTTAGTATTGATTAAATGATGAAGGATTTTAGTAGCACTTTATATCATTATATTAATGCATTAGTGTAGCCCCTTACATTTTCTTGTCACCGTTTTCTTTGTTACTGCTTTTGTCATGATCGCAGCTAATGCAATACCAGACAACTCAAATCTCAGAAGCAAAACTGACTTGATAGACCCTAAGTTTTATTTTTACAATTTGTTGTTCTGTCATTGATAATTTTCACGCAAGGCAGCTGATTTACTTTTGTCAAAGAAACAAAAGAATTATTGTGCACAAAAAAGAAAGAAAACACAATATTCTTTAAAACAGCCTTATTGCACATATCAGAAAAAAAGAATCAACCCTTTTATCTTCAGCAACTACCTTACGGATACTCAAACCTCAGTGAAGTTTCACACTGTTTTCATTTTAAAGCTCCTTGTTAAGCAAGTAGGGCTGTAATTCATTTCTTTGCAACAATCATCTGTATGTCATCAAGGCTATTTCTTTAGTTAATGTCTTTGCCTAAGACTGTTAAACAAACTGCTAACATAGCTCATTTATTTCCTAACATGTGTTCCTTAAATTCCTCTTATAGAGTCATACAGCATTTCTGATGAAGGGTCTAGGCCTGACACGTCAAGTTTTCCTGCTCCTATGATGCTGCTTGACCTGCTGTGTTCATCCAGCCCCATGCTTGTTACCTTCGGTCTAGCTTATTCTTGCTGACCAGACATGCCAATCTAACCTTGTCCCATTTGCCAACATTTGCCCCATATCACTCGAAACTCTTTGCACTCATATACCCGTCCAGGTGCCTTTTAAATGTTGTACCACTTCCTCTGGCAGCTTGTTACATACATGCACCACCCTCTGCATGAAAATGTTAGCCGTTAGGTCCTTTTTAAATTTTTCCCATCCCACCTTAAACCTATACCCTCTAGTTTTGGAATAAGACCTTGGTTATTCACTCTATCCATGCCCTTCATGATTTTATAAACCTCTATAAGGCCACCTGTCATCCTCCAATATTCCAGGGGAAAAAGCCCCAGCCGGTTCAGCATCTCCTTATAGCTTAACCTCTCCAATCCAGCAACATCCATGTAAATCTTTTCCGCACCTTTTCAAGGGTTTTTTTCTGCACCTGCTCATGAATTTTCTCCACACAGCATTCTGCTTCTGGAGACTTTATCTTCTTGATATTAAATCACTCAGGATTTCTTAAGCTAAACTGTTGCTTTTACACACCTCTTCTCCCTCAATGACCTGCTTATCCCTGACATTCCTGGTAGTTGTACCTTTCCAAAGAAAAACTTGTTTCTGCCTCCTTATATGATATAGTACCTTTTTGCGAGGCAACAATCTAATTTTTCTCTCTCTCCTCTATCCTTGTTTCTAATGTAATGAATATTCACCTCAAGGTTTTTATCTGCCTCATTTAATACCATGCACAGAACTTAAAAATGAAACTAAAATTATGTCCCCCTTTTTAAAACACACAGAATTGAAATAGAACATTAAACTTAGAGCTATGTACGATTCCGATGACTTCAGGACCCCAGTTTCAAAACTATAGTAATGATAACATCATGAACTTTCATCACAATTCCAAAAGGATGAGGTCAGAATTGTAAAATGGATGCAATTATTAAAGCAAGTGGTCATGTGGATGCATGAGCTAAATTTTAACCAGAAATTGTCAAAGGCAAAGAAACTGAGAAGAGAGAGAAATAAAACAGGAGTGGTTCAACTGTGTACCACATAACAACCCAGAATAGGGATATTTAACTGTGTTAAGATCTTGTATATCAGCAGCTCATAACATTAAATATCAGGATTAACCGTTATTCCACAGGCAGTCTCAAACAGACTTTAATATGTGTTATGTCTTCATTTTAATGGGGGGCCATTAAAAAGGATGGTGGTTCACCATCTGATTTATTTCCCCAAACTATTAGATAGTCCTTTCTTTGTGTCAGTGACTTGTTTCAATCACCTCTGTCTCTGTCTCTTCATCATCTTCATTTTATTTTCCAGTTTGCACGATCTTAGGTCTCACACTCTTCGGTGTTTTCTCAGTGTAGTGGTTGATTCCTTATATTTTCATTTTTTCTATGTTCTCCAATGACAAACTTTTCCTCAGTCCTTCAAATAGAGGACATTCATACCTTTGGCAAGTGTGTTTAAACTTATCATTTCTTATCTTGGAAAAACTTTATTTCCTAACCTCAGAGCTCAGAGGGTTTCCTCATCTCTACTAATGCCAAAGCTGCTCCAAAGAAAATGGCCTTATTTCTTCTTCCATCTACCAATCAAATCAGCTCTCAACAAAGCCTTTGTTCATCCAAGTATTGAAGACTTTTTCACTTCTTGGGAGTTTTCATCACCAACTTTCTTAGATTTCAGACAGGAAAAAGCTTTTGTTCTGATAGTCAATCCCACTATTACTTTTATCTTCTACACTCTCTTTCATTGTCATAATCTTTGTATGCAACTGACATTTCTGTGTTCAATGTTCCTTTGAGTGTGTCTCATTTGCTTCCTTCAATAGTTGTGTACATTTTATTCTGTCTGTGATGTCTCTTCACTGCATCTTAACGGCATTGTACTCAGAACATTGTACCTTTTCTTTCCAGGACATTAACAAGGGGAGGAGGTGGCCCAGTGGTTTTATTGTAGAATTATTTAGAAATGCAGGAGTTATAAAGTCATAAAGTCAAAGAGATATACAGCACAGAAACAGACTCTTTGGCCCAAATCATCCATGCTGACCAGATGTCCTATATAAATCTAATCCCATTTGCCAACTTCTGCCCTAATCCCTTTAAACCCTTCCTATTCATGTACCCATCCAGATGGCTTTTAAATGTTGAAATTGTACCAGCCTCCACCACTTCCTCTGGCAACTCATGCCCTACACGCATCACCGTCTGTATGAAAAAGTTGCCCCATTTGTTCCTTTTACATCTTTCCCCTCTCACCTTAAACCTATGCCTCTAGTTTTGGTTTCCCAAACCCTGGGAAAAAGACTTTGCTTATTTAACCTTGCTCCTCATGATTTTATAAATCTCTATAAGGTCTCCCTCAGCCTCTGATGCTCCAGGAAAAATAGCCCCAGCCTGTTCAGCCTCTCTTTATAGCTCACACCCTCCAGTCCCTGGCAACATCCTTGTAAATCTTTTCTGAACCTTTTCTAGTTTCACAACATTCTTCTGAGAGCAGGAAGACCAGAACTGCACACAATACACCAAAAGTGGCCAAACCAATGTCCTGTGCAGCTGCAACATGACCTCCCAACTGCTATACTCAAGAAAGGCAGGCATACCAAACATATTCTTCACTATCCTATCCACCTGCAACTCTACTTTCAAGGAACTATGAACCTGCACTCCAAGGTGTCTTTGTTTGGCAACACTCCCTAGGACTTTAACATAAGTGTATAAGCCCTGCCCTGATTTGTCCTACCAAAATGCAGCTCCTCACATTTATCTAAATTAAATTCCATCTGCCACTCCTCGGCCCATTGGCCCATGTGATCAAGATCACATTGTACTCTGAGATACCGTTCTTTACTGTCCACTACACCTCCAATTTTAGTGTCATCTGCAAACTTACTAACCATTCCTACTATACTTGCATTCAAATCATTTATATAAATGTCAAAAAGTAGTGGGCCCAGCACCAATCCTCGTGACACACTGCTTGTCATAGGCCTCAAGTCTGCAAAGCAATCCTCCACCACAACCCTGCCTCTTCTACTTTTGAGCCAATTCTGTATCCAAATAGTTGGTTCTTCTTGTATTCTGAGTGATCTATCCTTGCTAACCAGTCTACTGTGAGGAACCTTGTCGAACGCCTTACTGAAGTCCATATAGATGATATCCACCACTCTGCCCTCATGAATCCTTTTCGTTACTTCTTCAAAAAGCTCAATCAAGTTAGTGAGACATAACTTCCCACGCACAAAGCCATGTGGACTATCCCTAATCAGTCCTTTCCTTTCGAAATACGTGTAAATCCTGTCCCTAGGGATGCCACCCCAGCAACTCACCCACCATTGATGTCAGGCTCACCGGTCTATAGTTTTAGCCACCCTACTTTGACTGTCATCATGCAGATGATGGAATTTGAATTCAACTTTTAGAAAAACCTTGAATTAAGAATCTGATGAAGATCAAGAAATCACCGTTAATTGTCAGAAAAAAAAACTCATCTGGGAAGGAAGCTGACATCTTACCTGATCTGACCCACCCACAGCAATACAGTTGACTCTTAACTACCCTCCGTCTTGCGCAATTAGCAATAATTCAAAAGGAAAGATATATGCCATGTCAATGCAGGCTGCCATTTGTTGAAATTCCAGCCACTACTTTTAAAAATTGAACACAAACAAGCTGTCACAAATCATATGACTTTTGGCATTCAGAGAATCAACTCTGCAGTAAATGCCTGATTGAGTGTGGACATGGGTCAGCATAACTCAAAGCCATCTGTGGAATTTAAGCTTCTCATTGTTTAAAGATTGCCCAGCACCTAAAGACTATGGAGTTTACATGCTGTCTGTATCCATGTTCCAATACGGACAGAAAAGATAATCCAAACCAGTGGTGACCATCACATTCCCATTGCATCACAATGACCTCTCCTGTGCAAACTATACTGGGCAGGGCTTAGAAGTGCGATGTAAGTAATGTGATCCAACACAAAAACATCAATTGCCGCAGTAACTCAGCAGGTCCCATCTGTGGAGAGAAAGCAGAGTTAATGTTTTAGGTCCAGTTACCTTTCTATCGAACACCCTTGTCTTCAGAGCACTCTGTCGCCCTTGTGTCAGATTTCCAGCATCCACAGTTCCTTGGGTTTTTTTCGTGTAATGTGATCTAAACTGATTTCAGAAACTATCATTACCCCCAGGACTCGAAGGATTCATCAAATCAGTAGTAAGACAGCCTGAGAACCAGAATCTGAACCATGCTGCAAATTATCTAGCAGCCAAAGTACTTAATTTGTCCTTGTTTTAAAGTTCACATGAAAATTCACTTCCTAGATATTCGTTTATAGGAAACATCATAACTGTAAAACTGTTACTGTACAAGACACTCATTTTAATTTTAAACCATCAAATCTGTTTGGAAAACCACAGCCATGGCTTGTGAGAAACCAGAAATTGTGAATCAGACACAGAATTAACTGTAAAAATACTAAAGAGCTGCGGATGCTGGAAATCAGAAACTAAAACAGGAATGGCTGGAAAAACTCAGCAGGTCCAGCAACATCTGTGGAGAGAGAGCAAAGTTAACATTTTGGGTCCAGTGACCCTCTTCACACCTGCTGAGTTTTTCCAGCCATTCCTGTTTTTGTTACTGAATTAACTGTAGTCTGTAAAAACTCATTGATTTATCTGCATCCAGTCTCTGTGTGTATACATTCCTGTATGCAACTGCCTGCATTAATTAGAGGTAAGCATTTGAGAGGAAATAACTTCTTTTCTTTTAAACTCATGAAAGCTTGATGCTGTATTATTCAATTGAAACATATGTTTGAAGGGTATGCAAGGACTGTCTCCATTCAAAACAAAGTTATTATGGGCAGTATGAATGCACATAACACATGTTTTCATGCAATGTCTTTCATGGTTAATGAATGTCTCAGAGCATTTTACAGTCAATGATATACCACTGACGTATTGCTGTAGTGTAGGAAACATATGTGGTAGCCAATTTGCAGACAGCAAACTCCCATAAACAGAAATGCGACAATGACCAGATCATCTACCTTTCTGATGTTGACTAAACATTGGCTAGGATACAAAGCAAGCTCAAAGTTACGTAATGACTACTAATAATTTATAACATCTTTTTAATGCTGCTGGCATCTTGCACAGGTGTCTAGCCCCTTCATCTCAGTTGTTTGGAATACTCATAATCAAATAAAGCTAAGAAAAGGTACCTAATTAAATATGTACAATATTGCTGAATCATCCTGATAGGAAATTAAAGGATAAGATTAGAGAAATGAAACACATTCTGTTCTCTTACTTCCACTTGTCTTCAAGGCTATTCTGAGAGCACTGACGTCCAAATTTCAGACAGAAACCTATCATGTTTCACTTGTTTATGTCCTTGTTTTGATTTTTTTTAAGAATCTACTTTCAAACATCAGATTTCGTATAAACAGAGTTTAAATTCTTCAAGAGGAATTTCTCTAACTTTAGTCACTTGATTCATGAAACTTCTCATAAGATTGTACTTTGATGGCACTGTGACGGCTCATGAAGCTATTGATTGAAGAACCCTAAGGTTTTGTTTTATTGATGAACATTTTGCACTGAAGCTAATCATCAGTTTGGACCAATTGTCATCCACAACTGGATAAAACTCAGTGGGGAAGATTTTAATGGAAAGTGGGAAACAGGTCTGGCAGTATCTGAGGAGAGAGGAAAACTGAGTTAATGTTTTGAATCCAGTGATCTTTCCACAGATGCTGCCAGACCTGTTGAGTTTCAGGTGCACTTTCTTTTAGATGTCCAGCATCAGCAGTACTTTACGACCACAAGGCCGTAAGAAACAGGAGCAGGAGTAGGCTGTTCAGCCCACTGAGCCATTCAATAGGATCGTGGCTGATCTGACACTACTCCAGTCCACATTCCCACCCTTTCCCCGTATCCCATAAGACCTAATGCTTTTATATTGATGTCATTATCTGGCTGGCCAGGGGAGTGATATTGGAGTGCTGCTGGTTCTTTGTTGCATTCTTTCATTCTGAAAGTTGACTGGAAATGGAAATACTAACATGCCAAGATTTGATGCCGGTGCAGTGGGCCAGAAAGCAGCTTTCTCTGTGGTAACTGATCACACAGCAATGATGGACCACACGACGGATTCTTTTATGCAAGCAATTCAAAGGTTATTGGGAATAGACGGAAATGTGAAACTGAGAACACAAACAGAACAATCACGATCTCAGTGGATGGTGAAGCAGACCCAAAGGGCTGAATAATCTATGTCTGCTACTAATTAATACGTTTGCAAATTTGAAATGCCAACTCTGCTAAGCAGTGTTTCAGGTCTTTGGTTGCACATGCATATGTGCAGGCAGGTCTTCACCAGGAATCCGTGATTGTCCCAAACCCACGAGATTTGCTCCAGACTTAGGGGCACGGCCAAAATGCAGAATAAAAGTTCTGCCTTGCTGGAGAATTGTTATCACGGTAGAGTGACAGGAATTCCTCATCACCTCAGACACAGAAAAGTGAGTCCTTCGGAGAGCTTCCGAAAGGTGACTGACATTCTGAGAAAGCAGTGCATCAGCCAAAGGTAGCTCTTTCAGGAGACAATTGGAACAAGAATGGGAATCCACAAACGTGAAATTCATTCTGCTGCCCATTGTACTGTCATCATTGTTGCCAATATTCTGATGCAGGCACCTGTCAGAGTCTTCCTGACAATGCCCATTAATCCAATGCTTGTTCGCTGTTCTTCCTAAACAACAGTTTGTTTCCTGCGGCTGACTTGCATTGTACTGATAGTGAACAGAATAAAGGTCATTAATTGATTCACAGCAGTACATACAAAGCATAACTCATAATGCTGTTGCTACTAAAGCCGAAATCACTTTAACACATTAGCAGTACCCTGCCTCTGTCAATATATTGTCTACAGTGTGCTCTTTCCGAGTGTACTGTTACTATTGACTGTATAGTTAAACTTTGCAGAGAATAATGTTGAATTACAAAGTATTGATCTGTAGCCCTATTTACGCAGAGCTATTTTCACCATGGAAACACGACAGCACGTTTTGCACAATCACAATGAAGCCGAAGTGGAGTCAATATGGATTCAATTCTCAAGCAAACCTGATGATATAAACTTCTTCATGCTGGAGGTAAAAGGATATCACATTTAACCCACCACCCTGTTCCCTGGCCCACAACTCTGTCTCCGGCTTGCTGCAGTGTTCCATCGAAGCTCAAAGCAAGTTGTAAGAACAGCACCTCATTTTCCGCTTGGGGACCCTGCAGCCTTCCGGACTCAATATCGAGTTCAGCAAATTTAGGTCTTGAGCTCTCACATGTCCCATCCCCCACGTACCAGGCCTTGTTAACACAAAGTCTGCTATTACACACAAGCCATTGCTTGACATCAACAATCCCCATTAATAGCTATTCACCTTCCCAGCTAGATCGTTTGTCTGTCCAACTACTCTTGTCTCTTTGTGGTCTAGCCACACCTATCATATAAACTGACATTTTCATAGCTAACTTCAGTTCTGAGGAAGGGTTCATTCAACCCAAAATGTTAACTCTGATTTCTCTCCACAGATGCTGCCAGACCTGCTGAGCTTTTCCAGCAATTTCTGTTTTGTCACATTTAGCGATTTTCATTTTGCACTTCATATTATATGACTGTATTAAGTGTGACCCAGAATGTATTGGCAGACAATGGAGATGCAAAGATTATTTGCCTTTCTCTAATATTCATTAGGCAAAGCAATGAGGACAAATTGTCCTGATGTCTCCTCTGGCCCAGTGTAACCCCTATCCTGACCTATCATTAGCTCTAGTATGTCCCATTCTGGCCCATGAATGTGGGTACTTTTGCAAATGAAGATCCAGAAGACAACAATTGCCTCTGTAAATTAAACCAATGAAATGCAGATGCTGGAAATCTGAAACAAAAACAGAAATTGCTGGGGAAACTCAGCAGGTCTGACAGCATCTGTGGAGTGAGAAACAGAGTTAACATTTCAAGTCCATTGACCCCTATTCACATTTCAAACAACCACCAAATTATTCTAATCCTATTTTACAGCATTTGCCCCTAGCCTTGTATACCTTGGCATTGCAAGTGTACATCTAAATACTTTTAAATTGTTATGTGGGTTTCTGCCTCTACCACCCTTATCAACAGTGAGTTTCAGATTCCTCCTATCATTTCCAGCCCCCTGTCTCTGAATCATAAGTCTAGTAATAGAACCATTCAGTTGACTTACTCCCATCTCCAGAGGCCTTTGACAATTATGATCTGGAGAAGAAGCTATGCTTCTTTTTTTCTTAAGTCAAGACACCAATTGTATCAGCAACAGACTGGCTAAGACCACAAACATTAGGTCAGAGTGGAAAAAGTACTTTCATCCATCCTATTCTGCATGGCTCTGGCTTTAATGAGTGAAAACCACTGAACTATTGTGAGAGCTCATCAAGTCATTTTCTAAAGATTCAGGTTTCTTTGTTCTGGTGGGCCTATTTGTCGAAGTGGCACTGCAGGAATTGAGTGTAGTAACGTATATATTTACTGACATCAAAGATGGTGAGAGGCAAAAGTCAGTTGTGTTGTTACAACTAACAGTTTGATGTGGCACATTTGTTTCTCTAAGGAATTTATCACAGTCCTCTGTGTCACAGGGATTTGTCATGACATAATTGAGCACAGATTAAGCACCACATTAGTCCTCAGGAAGCGTTCTATTGCTCTTTTTTTAATCACATCACCAATTTCAAAAGTGTATTTCTTCTTGCTCAGTACAAATAGAGTACATCTTGATGCCGTATCTCATATTCTGTCAGATAATTCTGAGGTTATCTTGCTGAATTTTGAGCTGAGTGCTGAAGTTTTCTTCATTTTTAACTTCCTTTCTCAAAAACTGTTTTGCGCCTGGCATAGTGACATCGACCACAACATGTAAATCAAAGCAGAGCTCACTGAGCCTGCAGTAGATAATGGATTGGGTTAAAGACTTTCAATGCAGCTCTACAATCAGTTGAGATAAGATTCAAATAATCTGAGTTTGTCTTTGGCAACATGTCCTATCCTGCAACCTCCTAATGGAATGTCAGCCTCACAATTGACAAAACCCATTTTTCTGCAGCAAGATCTGGACAAGATTCAGGTTTGGGCCAATAAGTAGCAAGTAACAGATAAGCCACACAAGTGACAGAAAGACAGTCCAGGTAACACTCATTGAATTTCAGTGAGATAATCATCACTGATTCACCCTCTATTAACATCCTGGGGTTACCACTGACCAGGAATTTAACTGAACCAACCAAAGAAATACTAAAACAGTAAAGGAGGTCAGAAGTTATGAATGGTGTGGTGAACAGTTTAACTCAGAACGTTACATGGCTGGTCTGCTTTCTACAAATATAGATGGGACTGTGTTTGAATACTTGCCCTTAATGAGTATAGCTCCAACAACACTCAAAAAGGTTGACAACATTCTAAAAAACACACCCCACTTGATCCGCATCCTATCCATCAATTTAAGAATTCACTGGCTCACCGTACTCTGTGGCAGGAGTGTGCCATGTACAGGATTCATGGCATAAGCTCACCTAGGTTCCTTGAGCAGCACCTTCCAAACCTGTGACTTCTACCATCTAGAAAGCTAAAAGCAGCAGATACATGCAAACACCATGGCCTGAAGGTTAGCCTTTGAGCCACTCATCATCCTGACTTGGAAATATTTCATTGTCACTGTCTTTATCCTGGAAGTTCTTCCAAACAGCATTGTGGGTATTTACACCAGATGCACTTCAAGGGTGGAGGTACAGGTAGTGTTGAGGAAGTGGGGACGCTGCAGAAGGAGTTGAACAGACTAGGACAGTAGGCAAACAAGTGGCAGATAGAATACAATATGGGAAAGTGTTAGAATCATAGAATTCCTACAGTGTGGAAGCAGGCCATTTGGCCCATTGAATCCACACAGATACTTTGAAGAACATCCTGCCCAGACCCACTCCCTTTCCCTATTCCCAAAGCCCCACATTTCCCATGGCTAATCCAGCTAGCCTGCACATCGCTGGAAACTATGGGCAATTTAGCATGGCTGATCCACCCTAACCTGCACATCTTTGGAATGTGGGAGGAAACCAGAGCACCCGGAGGAAACCCTCGCTGACACAGGGAGATTGCACAAACTCACACAGTTGCCTGAAGGTGAAATTGAACCCGGGTCCCTGATGTTGTGAGGTAGCAGTACTTACTATGTGCCACTCTCCGTTATGCACTTTGATAAGAAGCATACAGGTGTAGGCTATTTTCTAAATGGGGAAGGGCTTAGAAAACTGAAGCACAAAAAAGAATTATGAGTCCTAGTTCAGAATTCTCTTAAGGTTAACATGCAGGTTCAGTTGGCACTTAGGAAGCCAAAAGCAATGTTAGCATTTATTTCAAGAGGGATCGAATACAAGAGCAGTGACGTACTGCTGAGGCTATATACTGCTCTGGTCAGACGGCGTTTGGAATATTGAGGGCCCTGTATCTAAGAAATGTTGAGTTGGTGTGGAGGTGGTCCAGAAGGGGGTTACAAGAATCCATGGATGAGAGCTTATCATATGAGGAGCAGCCGAGGACTCTGGGACTGTACTTGATAGAGTTTAGAAGGATGAGGGGAGATCTGATTGAAACTTCCACAATACTGAAAGGCCTAGATAGAGTGGACATGGAGAAGATGTTTTCCCTAGTGAGAGAGACTAGAACCCAAGGGCACAACCTCAGAATGAAGGGATGAATCTTCAGAACAGAAATGAGGAGGAATTTCTTCAGCCAGGTGGGGAATCTATGGAACTCATTGCTGCAGATGGTTGTGGAGGCCAAGTCATTGAGTTTATTTAAGACAGAGTTAGATAGGTTCTTGATTATTCAGGGAATCAAGGGTTACCAAGCGAAGGCGGGAGAATGGGGTTGAGAAACGTATTAGTTATGATCGAATGATAGACCAGACGTGAAAGGCCAGATGGCCTAATTCTGTTCCTATATCTTATGGTCTTATAGATTGCATAGTTTTAAAGGGGAAGGTCACCACCACCTTCTCAGGGGTAATTAGTGATGGGCAATAAATGCTGGCCTATTCAATGATGCTTACATTCTTTGAAAAGAATTACAAAACTGATAAATCTTTGAGGACATCATCCAGTTTAATACCAATTCTGAAGCAAAAACAGAAATTGCTGGAAAA
>JAHRHZ010000026.1:1683316-1695338 GCA_024137785.1 Ginglymostoma cirratum | reverse complement strand
TTTTCTCTTCACACATACTGCCAAACATGCTGAGTTTTTCCAGCAATCTCTATCTTTGTTTCTGATTTACAGCATCCGTAGTTCTTTTGGTTTTTATTTAGTACCAACTCTGTGCTAAGTACAAAGATTTGATATGTAATGTGTGTTCTGTTAGTTCTTCTCAGTCACAGTGACTACAAACCTCAATCCCCTTGTACTAAAGAGGAGTGAAATCAGACAGGTATTTCTGTAAGCAATTAACATCCAGTCACTCGAGGTGGAAGGTACACATGTAGGACCCGAATTTCCTGGATGGGTGCAGCTCCAGCAATGTTCAAGATGATCAACACCATCCAGGACAAAACAACCCATTTAACTGGCATCCAATCCCTCCATCTCAGTACCAGCAGTGTGTACTGGTTACAAGAAGCAATGCAGAAATTCCCCCAAGATCCTGAGACAGAACCTTTGAAATCCATGACCACTTCCATCTAGAAGGATGAGGGCAGTAGATACATAGGAACATCATTCCTTGCAAGTTCCTCTCCAAGCCACTCGCCATCCTAACTGTTCCTTCACTGTCGCTGGGTCAAAATGCTGGAATTCCTTCCCCAATGGCATTTTGGGTCAGCCCACAGCAGGTGGACTGCAGCGGCTCAAAAAGTTAGCTCACCACCACCTTCTCAAGGGCCAACTAGGCACGGGCAATAAATGCTGGCCCAGCCAGCAACACCCATGTCCCATGAGTGACTAAAATTTGATCTGCGATTGCATTCTCCATCAAATGATCTGCCAGTATCCATTGTCCGCATGATACATCATACTGTGGCTCAGGAAGAGAAGAGTTGGCAACTCTGGCAGAATCTGAAGCTACCAGAGAGGAGGAGGAGGAGGACAGTGCTGAAGAAGGAGAAGGTGGATGTGTGGAATGCACTGCTGGCAGTGGTAGTGGAGTCAGATATTTTAGAGACATTTAAGCAACTCTTGGATAGGCACATGGAGGATAGTAAAATGTAAGGTATGCAGGGTAGTTTGATCTTAGAGTATGATAATAGGTCAACACGACATTGTGGGCTGAAGGGTCTTTGCTCTGCTGTACTGTTCTATGTTCTATGTTAAAGGAAGGAACATGCAACATAACCCTTAGCAGTAAGGCCACTTACACTTCTCCACCTTAAAAGCTACGCAACAGGGAAATGAATCAGTAATATAGAAAGAGCCAGCAATTGCATGAATACGTTAAAGATTCTATTTGTATAACAATCTCAAGAGACAGTCAACAAATAGTCTGATCTGGAACATTCTGGTAAACTATTCCTTCTGCTACTTGATCTAACACACAAAAGGAGTGTCAGCATAAATAAGCTGCCATGAGCAGAAGTTTCCGTATGTGAAAAGAAGGTCAAGGATTTTACTGGGATTGTAATCATATGGATTTAAGTGTGAGTGACAGCAGGCAGAACCACACAATGTGTACAACTCCTAACAATGCCTGCTTACAGCGACCTTGCACAGTGATCTTAGCTGTCATGGTACAGCAGAGTTATGACATGGTGCATTCGTGGATATGCCAAAGGCTTGCCCCACGAATTAATTTGCATGCCGCATTATCCATTTAACCAGCAAGGACTCAGGAAGAACAGTATGAGTTTGTATCATCCTCCAAGATTGAATTGTCAGGATTGAAAGGGAGACAGTTTATCTGATCATTTACCTATTTATGTTAATGTCAAGTGCATTGAATTTGCTCAAGGCAACAGATAATCAAGCACAAAGTAATACAAACAGACACTGGAAGTCTGAAGCAAAATAGAATATACTGGAATTACACAGCAGAGCAGGTAAAACGTGGAGAGAGAAACTGAATCCTGAAGAAATACCATTCAGCTGAAACTCTATTTAACTCTATTTCTTCACACTTGCTGCTGGCTAAATGCAGGAGATGCAGAAAGGTTGTTTCCCTTGTGGAGGAGTCTAGTACCAGAGGGCACAATCTCAGAATAAGAGGTCATATATTTAAAACAGAGATGAAGAGGAATTTCTCCTCTCAGAAGGCTGTGAATCTATAGAATTCTTTATCGTAGAGGAGAGAGATTTAAAAAAAGACATGAGGGGCACATTTTTTTACAAAGAGGGTGATTTGCATGTGGAATAAAGTTCCAGAGGAAGTGGTGAGTTACAACGTTTAAAGGACAAAGTCAGAAATGACACAACACCAGGTTATATAGGAGGAGTAAGACTCTGAAAGCTTACGTTTTCAAATAAGCCTGTTGAACTATAACCTGGTGCTGTGTGACGTCTGACCTTGTCCACCCCAGTCCAACACCGGCACCTCCACATCAACGTTTAATGGACATTTGGATAAGTACATGAATAGGAAAGGATTCGGGGAATGTGAGCCAGCAGCCTGCAGGTGGGACTAGTTTAGTTTGGAATTATGGTTGGCATGGACTGGTTGGACCAAAGGGTCTGTTTCCGTGATATATGACTCTATGACTGACAAAGATGGGTCATCTAGTATATTCAAGGCTGACAGAGACCAATGAGTAAGGGAATCTAAAATGATTGGGAAAAAGCAGGAAAGTGGAGTTGAGGGTCAGCAGATTAACCACAATCCCATTGAATGGCAAAGCAGTCATGATGGGCTGAATGGTCTCCTTTTGTACCTGTGTCTTATGGTCTTCTGGACTTACTGGGTATTTTCAGTGTTCAATTGTTCTTATTTCAGATAACTGAGCAGCTGATATTGAATGATATTGAGACTAAGCTTGCCCTTGATATTTCTGTTCACAGAATAGCAAGAACAGAAAAAACCTGCCCGCTCTCCCTTGCACAAGCCATCTCGAACTTTACCACAGCCATTTACTCTTCTGAAGGAAATACTGAAATGAATACCTGCTGATCCACAAAAGAAAATGCTAAAAGGTTTCTCCATCCTTGAGTGTCCACTGTAAAATTATGTTTTGTTCTCTCTGTATGGAACGTCCTGCTCCGTTCTATCTGCACAAGCATTTTCACAAGCCAAGAAATATTTTGTCATGCTGTTTGTGGCTCGCGATTAATGCTTCGTTTTGTGATCCCACCTCCCCCCACTCCCCCACAAAACACTTTCCATTGAAGATGTTGCTAGAGCCCCAATGTCCAACCTCTTTTCTTTTCCTTTATTCTTTCTTAGAATCCCTACAGTGTGGAAGCAGACCATTCAGCCCATCGAATATGCAATGACCTTCCAAACAGCATCCCACTCATACTCAACCCCCTGCCCTAGCCCTGTAACTCTGCATATCCTACAGCTAATCCACCTTCCCTCACACGATGGGCGATTTAACATGGCTAATCCACCCAACCCGCACATCTTTGTACTGTGGGAAGAAACTGGAGCACCTGGAGGAAAACCATGCAGACGCAGAGAGAACGTGTAAACTCCACACAGGCAGTCTCCCAAGGCCGAAAACAAACCCGGATCCCTGGTGCTTTGAGACAGCAATATGAACCACTGAACCACCAGCCACCCATAGGATTGGTGACACCAGCAAGACCAGCACTTGCTGTCCATCCCTAATTGCCCTTGAGCTAAGTGGCTCACTTGCCATTCAGAGGGCAGTTAAAAATTAGCTACATTGCTGTGGGTTTGGAGTCACATATAGGATAAATCAGATAAAAATGGAAGATTTCCTTCCCTATAGAACAATAATTAACCAGATTGGCTTTTACAGTACCCAATGGCAGTTGTCGTAGCCACCGTTACTAACACTAGCTTTAGAGTGCCAAGTTATTAATGGGATTTCAACTGATGCTGCCCAGAACATGAGTCTGGATGTCTGGATTACAAACCCAGTGAGATTACCATGTTGCTTTTTTTTGGGGGGTGGCATGATGGCTCAGTGGTTCGCACTGCTGCCTCATAGCACCAGGGACCCAGGTTCAATTCCAGCCTTGGGTGACTGTGTGGCGTTTGCACATTCTCCCCGTGTCTGCATGGGTTTCCTCTGGGTGTTCCAGTTTTCTCCCACAGTCCAACGTCATGCAGGTTAAGTAGATTGGCCATGCTAGGTTGCCCCATGGTGTCCACGGATGTACAGGTTAGGTGGAACAGCCATGGGAAATGCAGGGTTAGAGGGATAGGGTGGGAGAATGTGTCTGTGTTGGCTGCTCTTCAGAGCATCGGTGTTCACTTGATGGGCCGAATGACCTGCTTCCACATTGTAGGAGGTCCATGATTTTACTCCAAAGCATGAGATTTTGCACTTATTAAACTGAAATGATAGGAAAATCAGGGATTGGATGAAAAAAAGACAGGAACTCCATCCTCATCAAAGTGAATCTGTTACATGCCCAAATTGTATGGAAAAATATCCTTCTCAACACTAATCTTGCATGAGACTTGTTAATTTAATCCCATAAATTTTAGTTTCACATTCGAATAGACTTGTCACATCTACTTCACATACACTTCTTACCATTTGGAGTAAGGTGCGAATGTCAATACGCTCAACAGTATGAATAATAGACCCATCCCAGAAACACCTCACCAAATCCCAATCAGTCGATGTATCAATCTCCCTTGGAAGAATGACACCGACATGGCATATTTCGTTATTTCACTAATAATTTGTATGAGATTGGAATAAGCTGCATCAGTTTACTGTTAATTATCCTTGAGATACATCAATATTAGATTAGCTTTTTTGAAGGTTGCATTGGATTGGCTAGAAAATATTAAGTGGTGATCAAAGCCATACCCAATCCTTTGCTGTTTTCACTTTGCTAACAGACTACCATTCATTCTGTACATTTTCAATGTTTCTTATTAAATATATATCACCTCACATTTATCCACACGTTAACAGAGGTGGAACGAATAAACATGTAAGTTGTGACATCTGGATCAGTCTGCAAACAGCCTGACTTGATCACTAAAATATGTGGAACTGATGATTTATTCCAGAGGATCAGGTGGTGAAGGATAGAATTGGAGTTTAGCCTTTTCCTTTGTAAGATTTTATTTACAGAATTACATATCCCAAATATGCACCTCCAAAACCCAGGCACCACAGTTTTAGTCTGCTCCTATTTATGTCTCATTTGTAAACCCATCGCAATTTAAGTGTTCAATTTGAAAGGGGAACTATTGACCCATTGTAATAAAACAGAGTGATCACACCAAACAAACAAAACTGAGTCAAATTTTAAAGGGAATTTAATAATCTAGATTAATTTGTCCTTCCTAGGGTTGGTGATGGATTATAGACTCGCATGTGTCCACTTACATGGAGCTAATGAAGAAAGGCGTGGCAGTCAGGCTAAACCATCTCCTCTACCAGTGCTGCTTGGGCCTGTTACTGGTCACTTGAGCTAAGTCCAGGAGAAAAGTCTGAGATCTCTAGATCCAGAGGTTTTCTCATCTGACCACCCCCGCATTCCAAATTCTGAATGGCTTTAGAAAGAGGTGGGCTCCATAGGGGGTAAAATGCTTTACATCTCCTTCCAACTCTCTTTTCATTTAGCTTCCTCCTACTCTCTTTACCTTTCCCTCACCTTTGATTGTCTGCATTGGCCTTAATAGGCTTTGCATATAGATTAATCAATTGGAGAAACCGGGTGATTTACTGGGTGGTTAATGGGTGAAAAAATTCCATGGGTTATTTAGTGACGGAATAAAATGAACATTCAGTTGTGTGTAAAAGCAGTTCTTCTTATGAGAAAAACAAATAACAATGATGGGGACAGTGGGGATGCAGGGTGGTAATATTGACGTTCTTATTCAAGCCTCACCTGCTCCTGAAGTATGTCATGACATCTCTGAACAGGTTGGTAACAAACTATACTTCTTCAGGAAGCTAAGGAAATTCAACATGTCCGTAAAGACTCTTGCCAATTTTTACAGATGCATCATAGGATGCATCCTATTTAGATGCATCACAGCTTGGCATGGTAACTGTTGTTCCCAAGACCGAAAAAAACTACAGACGGTTGTGAAGACATCCCAGTCCATTGCGCAAACCAGCCTCCTTGCTTTGACTACATCTATGCTTCCCACTTCTTTGGGAAAGCAGCCAACATAATCAAAGACCCCTCCCACCCCAGTTATACTGTCTTCCATCCTCTTCCATCAGGCAGAAGATATAAAAGTTTGTAAACATGCACAAACAGATTCAAGAACAGCTTCTTCCCCGTTGTTTTCAGCTTTTGTATGGACCTCTTTTTAATGTTAATTCTGATCTCTCTCGGCACCTTCTCGGTTGCTGTAACACTGTATCCTGCGCTCTGTTCTGTTACCCTGATGCACTTGTATAGTACAATCTGTCTGTAAAGCATGTAAGACAATACATTTCACTGTAGCTCGATACAAGTTACAGTAATAAATCAAATTAAATCAAATCAAATCATATAAAAAATCCTAATGGAAATTGAAATCCAAGACCCTGACAAAGTTGCTTTTGGTTTCTGTAGTTTTAATGGATTTCCACTTATAAATTAGCCATTCGATGTTCAACTGAGGCCTGGAGCATTTAGTGGAAGTGACATTAGTCAGACATTTTTCCAAATTAGACAAAGTCATGAAGGCAGATTAGAGACAAGTGGTTCATGTCTCCAGTTTTCTTAAATGTTTTGCCGGCATTGCTTAGGTAAAATGACCAATCCCAGCGCGAGTGCCACATCAAAATTTGTAGGTTCATTGAGAGGGTGCCCAATTTGTGAGAGGCTAGCAAATGCATAAGTAGTTATGGTTACATCCCTAGCACTCAATGCACTCCAGGTGAAAAGGGTATATGCTGACAAGCTACCAGCTGGAGTGAGTTACCAGGAGTGGTAATTGGAATCAGAACAGAGGTAGGTCATAAATGACCTCAGAGCAAAAGATCTCCTAGGAAGCAGTGATCATAGCACATAATTTATTATTCAGTTGAGAGTGAGAAACTTGGTTTTTAAACAACTGTGTTTAATTTAAATATAGGGAATTACAATGAAATGAGGATAGAGTTAGTTACAGTTAACTGGACAGATAGATTAGCAGTACTGAGAGTAAGCAAGTAGTGACAGTCATTTGAAGAGGTAAATTGTGACTCTCAACACAAATACATCCCTGTAAGAGAGAAAGATTCTAAGAGAGAGTTAAACCAAGCACGGATAACCAGGGAAGTTACGGACTATATTAAGTTGAAAGAAAAGCCATATAAGGCGGCCAAAGTCCGTGATAACCCTGAAGGCTGGAATAAATTCAGAAGCAAGCAAAGGAAGACTAAAAAGATAATAGAGAGAGAAAATAAATTATGACGGCAAACTAGCAAGGAATATAAAAACTGACAGTAAGAGTTTCTTTAAATACACAAAAAGGAAGGGAGAAATGAACAGAAAATGCTTGTGCATAATATGACAGAAAGTATCTGAGACAAGAGGAGTGTTGGATCAAGATTTGAAGTCAATAGCAAAATGTCAATGATCCCAAATACTAACTTATTTTAATGACTTGGAGGAAGGAAGCAAATGCACTGTAGCCAAATTTTCAGATGTCACAAAAATGGGTCAAAAGGTAGGATGTAGAGGGATACAAACAGTTTACAGAGAGATATTGACAGGATAAGTAAATGGGTGAGACGTTGACAAAGGAAGAATGTGAAGTTGTTCATTTTTTAAAGGGAGAATGAAAGAAAATTATTATTTAAATGGAGAAAACTGCAGAATGATACAACACAAAAGGACTTGGGGGCACTTGTGCACAAAACACAGAAGGCTAGAATACAGGTGCAGCAGGTAATGAGGAAGGCTAATGGAATGTTGGCCCTTATTTCAGGAGGTTGGAGTATAAAAGTAGGGAAGTCTTACTACAACTGTACAAAGTGCTGGTAAGACCATATCTAGAATATTGCATAACAACCGAACAAATAATAAATGCTGTAAATCAGGAACAAAAACAGAAACTGCTGGAAAAGCTCAGCAGGTCTGGAAGCATCTTTGGAAAGAAATCAGAGTTATCATTTCAGATCGAGTGACCCTTCCTCAGAGTATTTCTGATCCGACCTAAGGAAGGGTCACTGGACCTGAAGCGTTAACTTTGATTTCTCTCTACAGATACTACCAGACTTGCTGAGCTTTTCCAGCAATTTCTGTTTTTGTGTCTACAATACCGTGAGCAGGTTTGATCTTTTCTTTTCAAAGGTAAGATATTAATTCAATGAAGGAAATTCAGAGAAGGTTCACTAGGATGATCCCTGGAATTGAGGGATTATTTTATGAGCAAAAGTTAAACAGGTTGGGACTTCCTCACTGAAATTTAGAAGAAAGAGAGGCCATCTCAATGAAACATACAGGATTCTTTAGGAGCTTGTCTAGGAAATGCTGAGAGGATGTTTTCCCTCATGTGAGAGTCTAGAACCAATGAGCATACTTTGAATTAAGGGGAGCCCAATTAACACCAAGATGAGGACAACTTTTTCTCTCGGAGGGTTATGAGTCTTTGGAAATCGTTGACACAGAGAGCTGTGGAGGAAGAGTTCTTGTGTATATTTAAGGCTGAGACAAATAGATTCTTAATCAAAAAGGAAATCAAGGGCTGTGGAGAAAGGGCAGGAAAGTACACATTGCGAGGTGTTGGATCATCCATGATCCTATTGAATGGCAGAGCAGGCTGGAGGGGCTGAATAGCTCACTCCTGTTTCTACTCATATGCTACTGTTTCTGGTCCATCTGGGTTGCCACAGTGAACTTCTATCTGTGCAGCTTGATTTATTTCGCATCAACATGTTGAGAGATGTTATGGCAGGTCTGTGGAGCAGGTGAGACTAGAAACTGGGCCTGCAGGGCCAGTGGGGGAGACACTACCAATGTGCCACAGATGTTCTCCTCTCTGTTAGATTGGAAATTTTCTAATCACTTATTCAGAATTGTTCTTGCACACCCTTGAAGCAAATGGGGCTTGACCCTGGGTCTCTTGGCCCAGAAGAAGGGACATAATGATTATTCCACAACAACTCTCCTCTCTGTTGAGGAAGAAAAAGGCTAGGAATGTCCAGAACCCCGGCCCATATCAAATCTGTCCTGCTTAATGCAGAGTGAAGGGTTAAATATAATTCTACTTCTGGAATACCGACTGATCCTGTGCCTTAAGAGCCATAATGATATCAAATAGCATGGAACTGGTCCCTGTCTGTGTAGGGTTCCAGAGATTGTTCCTCTTACAATCTCCTGTACAGAAAAGCAGACAGATTGACAGTAGAACTAATGTAAGGGCAGGTTCAGTAAAGTGCGAGTCCCTGTGTTGTGTCACACAGGCAGGAGTTCAGAGAGCAGAATGAGACACCATGGTCCCCATATCTAATTAGTGACTTACAATTTGAAGTGCTGTCTATTGAACATGACCAAACGTCTTGCACTCCAGTTGAATGTGGCAGCGTGAAATGGATATAATTTTGTTGAATTTACCTTATAAACTATTATTCTGTCAAAAGGTTGATCTGCCAATCGACACGGTGGTGTTTACAGAGCAGATTGTTACTGCCCAGTCAAAGAATTGAGCTTTCCAAATCTTTATCATCACAAGTTTAACTCAGATGACTTATATACCATAGAGTAGTGGTGATAACATCACTGGACTAACAATCCAGGACCCCTAATATCCTGTGGACACAAGCTCAAATCCCACCTTGGCAAATGGTGAAATTTGAATTCAATAAAAATCTGAAATTAAACAGTTTCTCTAATGGCGACGGGGCAAGCTCTGTCATTGTCATAAAGGTTATCTGGTTCACTAGTTCCTTTAGGGAAGAAAATCTGCTATCATTATCTGGTCTGGACTACGTCAGAGTCCAGACCCTTAGCAATGTGGTTGGCTCTGGGCAATCAGGGATAGGCAATAAATGCTGTCCTAGCCAGCTCTGCCCACATGCAATGAATGAACAATAACTATTCATAACTATTAATAAAAGATATTCAACTCTTAATAACACAGAACTTAACCGCTAAATAAATAACATTCAGGTTTTGAAAACATCTCTGTGTGAAAAATTATAAAGAATCTGCTGAAAAGTAGAACTGCTGTAGCTTGAAGGGAAACAGACAAAAAGATCAAAGGAATTAGATTAAATCACTTGGCCTTTGAATCAAGTCTAGACTCTTCTTCCACTCATCCTTATTGATGCAATACAGGGCCAGATGATTTTGCAACATTTTCATTGCAACTTCTTTAATTTCTTCTATGGCACTGAGAAGATAAGGATAAAAAAGAATCAAAAGGGTATGCGAACTGGTTGGAAGACGTTACAAACCTTCAGAGTCAAAAATCTTTAACCCTTTGAAGACTATATTGGTTTTATAAAAATAAAATACAAATAAAATATAAATGAAAATATAAAAAGAAAATGTTTTGCCATACCGTGAGTAGAAATCTGTGCAAGAATTAATTTTATTGTGCTGCAATCAACTTCTTGCTTGTGGGATTCTGCTTTAATGTCATAGCATCAGAATAGCAACAAGTTAAATAATGTACAATGTTTTTTCCAAAGATGTGTATTGTTGAGAATGTGAGACTCCATACTTTATGTGTGTGTGCTGGCCATCAAAGAATCTTTAAAGGTCATTCAGAGACTTCACAGGTCACGTTGACTTTATATCTCCAAGACCTAGTTTCATGAGTATGAAAACTTCAAAAGCATTAGTCATGAAATTTAATCAATAATGCCCACAGCACTTTATTTTATCTATTTTGCTGCCATATCACATGTGAGGGAAGAGTATCTTTGGGGAAGCTGAATGTTGCAGCACAATTCACCTGCTCTCCATTTTCCCCCCTCCCAACAATTTATAATCTGGTGGAATTTAGGGCAGTTAGGCCCTGAAAGGAAATAAGGACCTTTGTTACACTATAATTAGGCTGAGGTACACAAAAATTCCAACTTGCAATCTTTGAGACTGGGATTGCCCTGTGCCAAACTCACATTCGTATAAAATATACCCCAAAGTCACTAATTTGCAAGTTAAGGAAACTGAAGTTTTTGAGCTTCTTAAATACTTTTCATTCGCCTGTTTTTGATACTATAGGATGTGAAAACAAATAACTCGTATTTAAGCAGAGTTTCCATGAGATTAACAGTCACAAAGGACTTTACAGGCAACATTTCGTTTTCATTCCCTAGTTGCCCTTGAGAAGATGGTGTTGAACTGCTGCAGTCCGCGTGTTGTAGATAGGGAGGAAATTTCAGGATTTTGTCCCAGTGACATTGAAGGAACAGCAATATATTTCCATGTCAGGATGGTGAGTGGCTTGGAGGGGAACTTGTATTTGGTGGCATTTTCACGCATCCGTTGCCCTTGTCATTCGAGATGATAGTGTTTGTGGGTTTGGAAGGTACTGTATAAGAAGCCTTGGCTAATGATTATGGCCATGAGATAGTAAGGTGAATTATAATGTAACAGGGACATTAGCGGTCATCTGCAAAAGTCTGAAAAGGGAAATGAAATATTCAGTTTGAGAGAGAGGTGTTCTCACCTAGGAGTGTAAAAGGTACAATAGAGTGTCATAGAATCCCTACAGTGCAGAGACAGGCCATTTGGCCCATTGTATCGGGACTGACTCCTCAAACAGCATTCCACTCCACCATTCCCAGAACCCCACATTTCCCATAGCTAACCCACCTAGCCTGCATAACTCTGAATACTACGAGGCAATTTAGCACAGCCAATCTACTTAACCTGCGCATCTTTGGAGTGTGGGAGGAAACCAGAGCACCTACAGGAAACCCACGCAGACATAGAGAGAATGTGCAAACTCCACACAGACAGCCTCCCGAGGCTAGAACAGAACCCAGGTCCCTTGCACTGTGAGGCAGCGGTGCTAACCACTGAGCCACAGTGACTAAATAAAACAATTTTGGACAAACATACCGGAGTTAAATGTAATCGAGATAAAAGGTACTGCAGATGCTGGAGAATCCGAGATAACAAGCATGGGGCTGGATGAACACAGCAGGTCAAGCAGCATCATAGGAGCAGGAAAACTTGACGTTTCGGGCCTAAACCCTTCATCAGAAAAATTTTCTGATGAAGG
>JAHRHZ010000026.1:1653986-1678316 GCA_024137785.1 Ginglymostoma cirratum | reverse complement strand
CAACGTTTAAAAGGCATCTGGATGGTATATGAACGGGAAGGGTTTAGGCCCGAAACGTCAAGTTTTCCTGCTCCTATGATGCTGCTTGACCTGCTGTGTTCATCCAGCCCCATGCTTGTTATCTCGGATTCTCCAGCATCTGCAGTACCTTTTATCTCCCTTTAAACCCTTCCTGTTCATATACCCAGCCAGATGCCTTTAAATGTTGTAATTGTACCAGCCTCCACTTCTTCCCCCGGCAGCTCATTCCATACACGCACCACCCTCTGCGTGAAAAAGTTGCCCCTTGGGTCCCTTTTAAATCATCCCCCTCTCACCTTAAACTTATGCCCTCTAGTTTTGGACTTCCCCGCCCTCGGGAAAAGACCTTGGCTATTTATCCTACCCATGCCCCTCATGATTTTATAAATCTCTATAATGTCACCCCTCAGCCTCCGATGGTCCAAGGAAAATAGCCCCAATATATTCAGCCTCTCCATAAAGCTTAAACCCTCCACCCCTCGCAACACCTTTGTAAACCTTTTCTGAACACTTTCAATTTTCAGCCTGGCAGACGCTGAGGTTGCCTGTCGAATCTAGCCCTGTATTTTTGTGCTTTCCCACAATAGTTTCCAAACAGAGAAAGATCACGCGTTGATAAAAACAAATTGGTCACTCAAGCCCACCGTACACACTCATGATGCTTGACACATAGCGTTTAGACACTCACAACTCCTCCTCACCACCTCATTCATACGGCACACAGCTGGCACATGAAGCAATGCCAATGAGAGTGGAGAATGGGTTCGCTGGATGCAGTGGGTATATTTTGAGGCATTGCACCTTCCTCACTAACCAGTCCAGATCATATTGACAGATAGACTGTTAATGAATTTCAAATGTTTAAAGGCTGTCATTTTAAATTGCATTGCAAGGAAAAACTCACCAATATTAAACATCAAAAATAGGAATAGGAGTAGACCATTCAGCCCTTTGAGCCTGCTCTACCATTCAAGATGATCACGGTTGATCACCCAACTCAGTGGCCTGTTCCCATTCTGTCCCCATACCTTTTGATCCCTTTAGCTCGAAAACTATATCTAATTCTTCCTTGAAAACGTTCAATGTTTTGGCCTCAATCCTTTTTTGTGGCAGATAAAATGCCACAGGCTCACCAGTCTCTGGATAAGGAAATTTCTCCTCACCTAATGGTTTACCCTGTATCCTTACATTGTGACCCCATCACAGTTATTGGGAACAGCCCTAATGTAATTACCCTATCTAGCCTTGTTAGAATTGGTTTTTCTTCTTGACTTCAGTGAATGTAGTCCTAACCATTCCTTTTCAAATCCAGTGGCTTAGTTGATGGTCATTTCTGCCCTGGTGTGCAGGGTAAACAGACATGTTCTCATGTACTATGCTGGCCCATTACTTGCCTGGTATATATGGTCTGTATGGGAAGGCCATGAGTGAAAGCAGCAGTTAAGTAAAGCCAGCTGAATAAATGCAGTCTTTGTTAGAGAAATGCTAATGACCCAGGGTCTTTTGTGCATTCTGAATAAAATGCACATTGTACAGACTGATCACTCATCCTTCCCATTTCCTTTCAACGCACTGCCAGGATTGCCCTTACTGATTATTTCATTCTCTGCTGATTATTCCAGTGACAAATGTTGCGATCTAATATTTATGCAATAGCTGATTGAAATGAAGCTTCTTCAGAGCTCGCCTGCTTTAATTTGACCTATTTAGATAAAAATAACAGCAATGCAAAGAACAGTTTCCCCTCCATCCTTTTTAACTTAAAGTTTAAACAGCATATTGTGTCCAACAATATTTCCACAAAGGAGAGGCTGTCAAAAAATAGGATCGAGTGGCTGTAGCCTGGGATAATTCCAAGAAAAAGGCATATGTCTTTCTAATTGCAGCTTAGCACTTCTTTCCTCTGTAGCAACACATACATAAACTATTAAAGGTCATTTTGTGTAGTTAAATGTTAGCAACATCTATCTTGTGCTCTGAGTAAAATATCGTTATGAATTAATTATAGTACGTTTTGAATTTTAGATTTGGAAGTTCGTGCGGCTGTTCCCCAGTCAGTTCATTGTTGCTGAGGTGCCTGTTATTTTTCTTGTCTTGATTGACCTCCTTACCCAAAAGAAACAGGATATGGTTTTCACTTGGCCTCTTGCCCCCTCTCTTTAATTTTAGAAGTTGCTGTTCTATTACGTTGGGCTGAAATGGCTTTTGTTGAGATCAAGCTGAGAGATGCGGTCATTGAGAGGTCAGCTGTTTTCAAAACAGTTGGATTGTAACTCTCTGTTGCTTTCTGAGCAACTGTCTAAGGAGACCACATTAGCCTCTGAACACTTTAATGGAAAAAGAATGTGATAATGGCGTGAAAACAATGAATGAGATGAAAATTACATTGTGTGTTCTTCAGCGCCCATACAATTTATATTGTTAAAATGAAAAAGACTTTTGTTAATGTCTTCATGGTTGCTGAGTAATGTAACTCTCATTCATATTTCCAGAAAAAAGCTCCAAAATTCATTTTCTTAACATATATTATAACCAACAATTCAATGGATCCAATATACTTGAAAACCAAAAATAATCAAGTCAGTCACCATTTGAGTTGAGATGGTTAGAGGCTGATTTTGTTTTCCTTTCACTTATTGTACGTGGGCATTGCTGGCTGGGCCAATATGTATTGCTCGTCCCTAGTTGTTTTTAAGAGGATGATGGTGAGCTGCCTTCTTGAACCTCTGCAGTGATTGTCCTGTGTGTTGACCCACAATGCCCTTAGGGAGGAAATTCCATGATTTTGACTCAGTGACAGCAAAGGAACGGCGATATATTTCCATGTCAGGATGGTGAGTGGCTTGGAGGGGAACTTGCAGTTGGTGGTGTCCCCATGTATCTGCTCCTGTGGCCACCTAAATGGAAGTGGTTGTGAATTGGAAGGTGCTGTCTGATGATCTTTGGTGAATTTCTGCAGTGCATGCTGTAGATTGTACACACTGCTGCTACCGAGCTTCAGTGGTGGAAGGTGTGGATGCTTGAGGATGTGGTGCCAATCAAGAGGCCTGTTTTGTCTTTGACACAGTCAGGCAAGTGGGGAGTATTCCAGAACACTCCTGACTTATGCCTTGTAGATAGTGGACAGGCTTTGTTGGGGATGCTTAAAATAATTGTTAGTGGAGAGAGTAGATAGGAGCGAATTATTTTCAGTGGCCGAGGGGTTAAAAAGGAAGGGACGTAGATGCAAGGTTTAATGTAAGGGATTTAGAGCAGAAACATTTTACTAATAGGATTGTAATTGAGTACTGTTGACTGTGGAACTGGAATTAATGATTGAGGTAGAGACTGTAGGCCAGAATTTTGTGACTGGAAATTTCCTGCCCTGGCAGACCTGCCTCAGTATGAAGTGGGTCTGTGAGCTTTACATGTTACTGTTACCCTTGGGAGGTGAGGGCATGATAGGGTCAGTCTCAACCCCTCTGGGAACAGTTTGAATGTGGTCATAGGGTAGATTCGAGAGGGTGAGTGGAGGGCCAAGTGCTATTGTTCTGTTTAAACGTCCTTTGTTCTTTGTGAATGTGTCCCAGAATTAATTTGTGTCCTTTGTTCCTCACTCCCACATCCTTCAAACATTCATCTCATCGCCATGCCACTTCCACATTGCAATGCCAATTCAACGCCAACTCTTACATCTCACCCACCTCCAATGGCCCGTCATAACCTCCATGCCAATAATAGTCCTTCCCCACGCCCATTCATTTATTATACTGCATTCAGAGCTGATGAACTCTCCAGTGAAAATCGTATACATGAATAAAATTCTTAGAATAAAACACCTATTCAGAATTTTTTTAGAAAAGAAAATCTGACATTCCGACAACTCTATAAATGTATCTATCAAACAGACAATTAAAGAATCAATAGCAGAAGTCTTAGGATCTTGATATCTCTTAGCCTTTTGCAAATAAACGCTGAGACATTGATGAGAGATTGCTGATAAAAAAAATTATAATGCCATAGAGTTCACAATCAAGCAAAGCCAAAACATCTTTATGCCTATCTGAACAAACTCAGGTACCTAATCCCTTTATTCGAGACTGGGCTCTTAGCCAAAGATGAGAGTTTAGGACATTGCTATGTCATGAAGAGTAAGTGGGAGACAATTGCAGTACCAGAGCTATAAGAGCCATGGTTGGAATGGGCCATGATTCGTGGTCAGGAGCCTATTGTCCGCTGCACTCATACTGGCTCTATCTGTCCTGTCATGTGCTGTTTTCATGACAGGGCGGAACTGAGTGATGTGAATGTGGGTGGCACAGCTGACAATGTTGGTGCAAGTCAGAGACAAGTCATGAGGTGTCCCATGCAAGTGAGTAGGCAATTCAGAGGCCATGCAGAGTTGGTGGGATGGGAAGTTGGGCAGGCAAGGGAAGATACTGCAGGCAACAGGGAGAGACGTAGAGCATGAGGCTCATTAGGAGGTGGGCACAGAAGCTGAGATGGGTGTGAGTATGGGGAAAGAGGGAGAAATGTGGCACATAGCCTGGCAAAACACAGAAGGTCATTGGTAGACAAACAGGAGGCTGGAAGAACACAGCAGGCCAGGCAGCATCTGGAGGAAAGGAGCAGTCAACATTTCGAGTATTAACATTGACTGCTCCATTCCTCCAGATGCTGCCTGTCTTGCTGTGTTCTTCCAGCCTCCTGTTTGTCTACCTTGGATTCCAGCATCTGCAAGTTTTTTTGACTCTAGCAGAAGGTCATTGTCATTCTTATGAAACTGCTAGACGTTCTGCAGGCTGTGAGGCTGGCGCTGACCTGGGCTGGGGTGTGGCGGAGGCTGAGTGGCAGGCTTCTAAGGTCTGCTGGCTTGGCCCCCTCCAGTTTTCTCCAGGAATATCCTCTACACTGCACCACCCCACAACCAGGACTTTGAGGTCCTTGTCGGTGAATCCCAGTGACATCTTCACCTTCTCCAACATGCTCAGGTTCCAGCCTTGACCGAGCTGGGCAGCTCCAGAATGCCAGCGACTCTTTCTACATGCACGGTGGCCTCTATAAATGGTGGGTACGGAATATCTTTCAGTCGATATCTGCTGTTGGGGGAGACAGTCTTCCAGGAATGGCGTGAAGGAAGATGGAGCTGCAATTGAACATGAGAGACATGATAGAGTCAGGGTAGAGCTGTAAACTTGGCAAGATACAGCAAGATACAGCAAGCAAAACTGCTTGGCTTGTGGTAGAATTCCCTCCAAAAGACTCGTTACAAATTGCACACAGCCATAAATGAAGCCCTGTGTTTCACAGGTTTTCAGTTAGTTGTGAAGATTCCAAGGGTCTGAAAGGTGATATATAAATGCAAGTCTTTGTTTCTTTCTTCTCACGTCTAACATTTGTCCTGTCCTGTCACCCTGTTTTTAACATGGTGGCCACTTCTATCCAAAGCTCCATGTTTTGCACATTGATCCCACCTCCAAGTTCCTAAAACTACCTCGAAAGCCTTTATTCTGTCAATGTATTTGGTTCCATCTGAGCTCTCTCTATTTCTTTCTGAATTGCCTTCCTACCTGAAATCTAATATCTTTAATCATCTCTTCTTATAAATATTTTTAGCTGTTTGCCTGCTCACAAGAAGCACAAATTGTTGTTTTATTGGGATCTAAATATTCATTTAAAAAGCCACACACACAGATTCTTTTCTGGTGCAGTGGTGTTTTGATGAGTGTTCAGAGAGGTTTGCAACAGCTATTTGCATTTAGCGATGAGTCATTGGAAAGAGCAAAATCTAGTGCAGGCAATTGTGGTGAGAAGGGAGAACATGCAGTGATTCATTGCGATAACTGAAAAGCAAACAGTGGATAGACCCAACAAAAAATAAAGCACCGCAAAAGAAAGATTGGCAATTATATAGTGCCTTTCCCATCCTCTAGACATCGCAAAACACTTTCCAGCCAACAAAGTGTACACAACTGCCGCGGTGCAGGAAATGCAGCCATCAATTATACACAGCAAGACTTCACAAACAGCGATATGATAATTACCAGACACTCTGTTTTTGGGATGGTGGTTGATTGATCAATGTTAGCCTGGAGACCAAGAGGGCAGATGGCACCATAGCAAACTGGCTCTTGCAAAAGACAGCATCTCCAACGGGGTAGCACTCCTACACTGAAGGCTAATTTTGACCTCAAGTCCTGTGAAGGGGAACATGAATCCAGAACCTTCTGGTTCAGGCAAGAGTGCTAACTATCACTACAGCTTAAGCTGTAACACCAGTCAGGAAGCATACAACCTTCAGTTCTTCTATTTCCATGTGATCACCAGATGTCATTTGCCCTGTAATAACAGGTCCGTGTTGATACTCTTATGAGAGCTGAGACATTGCGCGTAGCTGGTTGGTCCTGGGTGCCTTAATTAGATCTAGTCTAACATCCAAGCACATGGTTTGCAGCATGGATAACAGGATGATGATGAGAAGGAGAGCCCTTTTCACTTGTCTGGTCCAGAGATACTGAGATCTCTGTGTCCCTAATACTAGGCCAGATAAGTAGCCACTGCGGATTGAACGCAGGATCTCCTGAGTCCATCAGCTTCTTGGCAAGCTGCCTTATCTTCCCGCCAACTCGATCATGTCTGAGGCTAATTCAAATCATTTCTTTCCATGAATCAGAGTTGTATCACCATGATTCCTTGTAAGAATGAGAAAATATTGATGTGATTGTACAAAACTGCAATGAAAATGAGCATCATATAGTCAGGAGAAAGACAGTGGCAAGTTCCTTCCTGAATTAAATGGGGTTTCTCCATGTTTTCAGTTGTACTGCACACAGGCACACCTACTGGTGAATTTGGAGAACTGCAATCAAGATATGTTCCTCATCAACCAGTTCAGAGATGTAATCGCACCTTGATAACTCGTTATGGTCCCTCTACCTTAATTAGTTTGTACAGTTTTGGATTACTTGTTACTTTGGTTAGACCCCCATCATGCGACTCTTAGGCCTATCATGTCATTCCTGCCATGTGGTTTGTCTCCAGCACCATCTTATTTTCGATTTTTTGTAGTTACCTCTCTGCCTCAATTAATTGGATCACGTGCTCTTCAGCTATTGACACTTTTGATCACCTGCAGAGACTTGTTATTCAGCCTGTCAACACTCCACTCACACCATTTCTATCATACTTTGACATGCTTAATTACATGGAATTATCTTGCAATGATCTCTCCACTTCTAAATCCTGTGTGTGTGAACTTCCCTCCACTTCACGTGATGAAGGAGCAGTGCTCCAAAAACTTGTGATTTCAAATAAACTTGGTGGACTATAACCTGATGTTGTGTGACTTCTGACTTTGCCCACCGCAGCCCCACACCAGCATCTCCACATCAGAAAGATCAAGGCAACCATGGGCTTACTTTTCATTTATGGGTTATGCTTAGACCGAAACATTTCAGTGAGCAGCAAGAATAGGCCATTCAGCCCCTTGAACCTGTTCCGCCATTCAATAAGATCGTGGCTGATCTGATTGTCTCATGTTCACATTTATCCCCAGTAACTTTCAAAACATAGGAACAGGAGTGGGCCAATCAGCCCTTTGAGCCTGTTCTGCCATTCAACAAGATCATGGTTGATCTGTGGGCTAACTCCATATGTCTGCCTGTGGCCCATATGCCACCATACCTTTGCTTAACAAAAATCCATCTGTCTCAGATTTAAAATTAACGACAGATCCAGTATCTCTATTGATTCTAGTAAGGTCAGCCAGGTGGGGGCATCATAGAATATGAGTTCCCTGATTGGGGCTGTTAAACTGGTCCAATCAGGAAGCACTGGCTAATAGATAGAAATAGACATCCTGTTTACTGGGAGCTGGCTCTGAGGGAGTTGGATCAGTGTCAAAGACTCTCCACATGTAAATAAAGGGTGATTTGGTGACAGGATACCAGCCTCTGCGGTGTTATTTCAGTATCCACTGCTGTTTGTGGAAGAGAGTTCCAAACCTCTGTCACTCTTTCTGTGTAGAAGTGCTTCCTAACATCTTTCCTGAATGGTTTGGCCCTAATTCTCAGACTATGCCCCTAGTTCTAGAATCCCCATTCAGCGAAAATTGTTTATCATTATCTACCTTCGTTTTCCTTTCTGCCCTTTGCTTGTGAAGAGTCTGTCTAGCTCTACCTTAAAAATATTCAAAGACTCTGCTTCTATCACCTCCTTCGGAAGATTGTTCCAAATTCTCACGAACCCATGTGAGGAAGAAAAAATCCTCCTTGTCTCTATTTTGAACATCAACGCCTTATTTTTAAATTATGATCGTTCGCTTTGCACAAGAGGAACCATCTATTCCCCATCAATCCCATCAAATCCCCCTCAGGTTCTTATATATTTCAATCAAGTCAGCTCTTACACTTTGAAGCAGCACTGGCAGACACAAGCCTACCCTGTCCAACCTTTCCTCATAAGATAACATGCTCAAACTTGGCAAAGTGTAGCAGCAATTTGCTGTTGCCTTTTACAAGATCGTTGACCAGGAGACTCTGCTGCTCTTTCCCTGCGTCATCAGGTGTATTGGCAGGAATTACAGCTTACTCAACAATCTGAATGGTTGGTACATGTGTACACCTTCCATGGCCAACGAGTCCTGGAGAGGGACTTGAACCCTGAGCTTCTGGATCTGAGACTGGATGGCTCTTATCAAGAGCTCCCCATGATGCCATTATACACAAGAAACAGGGAGCAAAACTTTACCTAGACGGTACCTAATGGAGTGAAAATAAATAAAATCAGGAAAATCCCAAAGAAACAGCTTGCGTTTTTCAGGTGGGAATAACCCTTTTCTTTTCCACTGTCATCATTTTCCATTGTCTTGCATCCTTCCAGAAATAATGAGTTCATGAGCAAACTATTATATATTGATATGGCAACAGTGTATTTAATTTTGTACAGGAATTGTTGCATACCTGTTTAATGTTAACAGTTTCACAACTGCGGTGACAGGCTCCGAAAAGCTGACAGGCAATCCTTCCTAAGAATTTATGACATGCAGATACAAGTTGCTATGTATGTTCTGTAGGGATTTCCAACATTTCTTCACAATATGCATTTGTAAACTGGAAAGTAACTGGCACATTCCCCAAAGGAGCCCACAAAGATTTGGAACTTTTCTTTTGAAGCAGCTTTCAATTGTAAAATTGATAGTCTTTTAATCTATGAAAGTGGCAATGTCATCCTTTTAATTTTTGACAGACAATCCAGGATTAAAAGTTAGCTAAACAGTCACTTATTCCAGTCAACCCCCAACATCAAATGCCAGTTTATGAAGATGCTTTTGTTCGACTGTTCAGCTTTTACCCAAGGGGTCGATGATTCAAAACCCATGAGCAGAGTCTTCGTTACTTGCAGTGTTTTGTGGTACACTGGTAATGTCCCTACCCCTAGACCTAAAGGTTTATGTTCGAGTCCTGTGGGTTCTGGAGCTGCATCATAAGATGTCTGAGCAGATTAGTTAAAATAACCATCAAGGTGCTCGGACTTTTTGAACCCACTGTCCTGTTAACCAAACCCTCTCAAGCTCTGCCATCCTTTTATCAAGATAATCTATCTTCTCTTCAAGCCCTGCAAATTAATGCTAGTGTTTTGCTCTCTCCTTTTAGTTCCATCTGGCAATCGCCTCCCCGCCCCACAACCTCAATATCAACTTAAACTGTGAGAAAGCTTTGGCCACATGGAAGGAACAATGAGGTAACTGGAAATGGTGGATGTCTGTGGAAGTCTGGGGATGTTTGGAGCTTGTCATTTCTGAGGATAGAAGGTCAACAATTTGAGGTTGTAGACATGCTCGCTGAGCCAATGGGTTTGGTTGCAAACGTTTCATCACCATGCTAGATAACATCGTCAGTGCACCTCCGGTGAGGCGTTGTTATTCTGTGCCACTTGTTATTTATATCCCTCAGATAGTTGGGGTGTTTGGTACCACTTCCAGTTCTGTTTCTCAGTGGTTTGTACTCAGGGTCTAGTCCAATGTGTTTGTTGATGGAGTTCCGGTTGGAATACCGGGCCTCCAGGAATTCCCTGGCGTGTCTCTGTTGGGCTTGTGCAACTATGAATATGTTGTCGCAATCAAATTCGTGTACCTCTTTGTCCGTGTTTAGTGAGATAAGTGAGAATTGGTCGTGTCTCTTGGTGGGTAGTTGATGTTCATGTATCCATATTGTCAGTTTTCTTCCAGTTTGATCTATGTAGTGTTTCTCAGTCTTTGCATGGTATTTTGTATATTACACTTGTTTTTCTGATTTAGCTTCGAATGCATGGGACACTGGCAGTGGTATGGGGAGAGGAGGGAGCTGTTCCAATGGGACAGACTCCACCTGAATCATGCTGGGACCAGGGTCCTGGCGAATCACGTATTGAGGGCTGTGGATAGGGCTTTAAACTAAATATTTGGGGGAGGGGGTTTTTGCAGTTGCACGGAAAACTATGAAAGTCAAAGGTAAATGAGAAGGTAAGATTGCAAGCTACTAATGCGGTAACAGCAAAGTATGGAGCTGGAGGATCACAGCAGGCCAGGCAGCATCAGAGGAGCAGGAAAGCTGATGTTTCGGGTCGGGACTCTTCTTCCTCTGATGCTGCCTGACCTGCTGTGTTCCTCCAGCACCATACTGCGTTATCTTTGACTGCAGCATCTACAGTTCTTGCTATCTCAAGCTACTAATGCGGTCGATTGTTACCAGAAAATAAAATGAAGGGACAGAATGTGTGAATGTCATGCTGTACCAAGGAACAGTAAAAGCATAGGGAATGGCAATAATAGACAAACTTAAAGGCTTTGTATTGTAATGCATGAAGCATAGGGTATATGCAGGGCAATTTGATGGTGCAAATCGAGGTAAATGAATATGATCACATTGTCACTACAGAAACTTGGCTACAAGGAGATCAAAACTAAGAACTTACCATTCAGGGATATTTGACCTTTCAGGGAGACAGGAGGCATGAGAAAGGTGGTGGGGTAGCACAGTTAAAAAGAGATGAAATGACGACAGGTGTGAGAGATGATCGAGGCTCAGAATGATAGAGAATCCATTTGAACAGAGGTTAAAAAAGAAGCTGTCAGAGAAAGAAGCCATTGGTCTGAGGAGTGTACAGACTCCAAAGTGTACCAACGTTATGGGAAAGGCTATAAATAGACAAATAATAGGAGCATGTTAAAAAAAGCAATAATTATGGGTGATTTTAATCTTCATGTTGATTGGGTTAATCAAATTGGAAAGGCTAGCCACGACAACAAATTCAGAGGATACATTAGGGTTAGTTTCCTCGAGTAATATGTCGTGGAGCCACCCAGGGAGTAGGTTTGGTTTTGAAACAACCATGTTTAGTTTAAATAAAGGGAAAGAAAATAAAATGAGGATAGACCCAGCTAAAGTGAAATGGTCAGATAGATTAGCAGGAGTGACAGTAAGCAAGCAGTGGCAGACTTTTAAGGAACTAATTCATGATTCTAACCAAAATTATATCCCAGAAAGGAGGACAGAGTCTGAGACAGGGATAACTCAATCATGGCTAACCAAGGAATTGAGAGCAATAAGTTGAATGAAATATCATATAAGGCAGCCAAGGACAGGGACACATTCATAATCCAGCAAAAAGGACTAAAAAGATAATAAAAACAGAGAAAATAATGATGGAAAATTAATGAGGAATATAAAAACTGACAATAAGAGCTTCTTTAAATATATAAAAAGGAAGAGAGATGTCATGGTGAACATAGGCCCCTTAGAAAATGGATCTAGCGAGATGGTTTTGGGGAAAATGGAAATGACAGAGTTAACAGGTGTTGTCATGGAAACCCTACAGTTTGGAAACAAGCCTTTAGGCCATCAAGTCCACACCAACACGCTGAAGAGCATCCCACACAGATCCACCCCCTTACCCTATAACCCAGGATTAACCTTGGCTAATCCAGCTAGCCTGCACATCCCTTGACACTACAGGCAATTCACCTAACTTGCCCATCTTTGGACGGTGGGGGAAAACCATAGCACCAGTAGGAAATCCACACAGACACAGGGAAGATATGCAAGCTCCACATAGACAACTGCCCAAGGGTGGAATCAAACCCGGGTCCCCAGCGCTGGGAGGTAGCTGTGCTAACCACTGAGTCACATGCTGCCCTGCATTATTTTTCATTATTCTTTACAATGAGAACTACTTCAAATATCCCTTTAATACTGAGGAATATTGAATAGAAATTAAATACTGTCACTAGCACCAAAGAAATAGTATTAGACAACCAAATGGGGCTTAAGCAGATAAGTCTCCTGGCCCTGATAGCTTGCATCCTAGGATCCGAAAAGAGGTAGCTGTAGAGATAGTGGACGCATTGGTTGTAATTGTTCAAAAAGGATTAGATTCTGGAAAAGTACCAGAGGATTGGAAAACTGCTATTGTGACACCCCTATTCAAAATGGGAGGGAGGTAAAACGTACGTAACCAGAAGCCAATTAGCCTGACATCTACTGTTGGAAAAAATACTTGGAACCAATTATTAAGAATGGACTTGCAGAATGTTTGGAAAACCATAATCCAATCAAGCAGAGTCAGCTTGACTTCATGCAAAGAACATTGTTGCTGACGAATTTATGAGAGACATTTTTGAGGAAGTCTCAATCAGAATGGATAAAGGGGAACCAGCAGATGTGTTGTATTGGGACTTGCAAAAGATGGTCAACCAGGTATCTCGCAAAAGGTTATGTTATAAGAGGTCATGGTGTTAGCATGGATACAGAATCAGCTAATGGGCAGGAAACAACGAGTGGTGAGAAGGGATAATAGGAACTGCAGATGCTGGAGAATCCGAGATAACAAGGTGTGGAGCTTGATGAACACAGCAGATCAAGCAGCATCATAGGAGCAGGAAAGCTTGATGTTTCGGGCTTAGACCCTTCATCTGAAATGGGGGAGGGGAAGAGGGTTCTGAAATAAATAGGGAGAGAGGGGGAGGCGGATAGAACATGAATAGAGGAGAGGATAGGTGGAGAGGAGACAGACAAGTCAAAGAGGCAGGGATGGAGCCAGTAAAGGTGTGTGTAGGTGGGGAGGTAGGGAGGAGATAGGTCAGCCCAGGGAGGACGGACAGGTCAAGGGGGTGGGATGAGGTTAGTAGATAGGAGATGGGGGTGCGGCTTGAGGTGGGAGGAGGGGATAGGTGAGTGGAACATGAACATAGAACAGAGAAAAATATAGCGCAGAACAGGCCTTTCGGCCCTCGATGTTGCGCTGACCTGTGAACTAATCTAAGCCCATCCCCCTACACTATCCCATCATCATCCATATGCTTATCCAAGGACCGTTTAAATGCCCCTAATGTGGCTGAGTTAACTACTTTGGCAGGCAGGGTATTCCATGCCCTTACCACTCTCTGAGTAAAGAACCTGCCTCTGATATCTGTCTTAAAGCTATCACCCCTCAGTTTGCAGCTATGCCCCCTCGTACTAGCTGACGTCATCATCCTCGGAAAAAGATTCTCACTGTCCACCCTATCTAATCCTCTGATCATTTTGTAAGAACAGCTTAGGGAGGCGGGGACGAGCTGGGCTGGATTTGGGATGCATTTGGGGGACGGGAGATTTTGAAGCTTCTGAAATCCACATTGATACCCTTGGGCTGCAGGATTCCCAGGCTAAATATGAGTTGCTGTTCCTGCAGCCTTCGGGTGGCATCGTTGTGGCACTGCAGGAGGCCCAGGATGGACATGTCGTCGGAGGAATGGAAAGGGGAGTTGAAATGGTTCGCGACTGGGAGGTGCGGCTGTTTGTTGCGAACCAAGTGCAGGTGTTCTGCAAAGCGGTCCCCAAGCCTCCATTTGGTTTCCCTGGTGTAGAGGAGGCCACAACGGGTACAGCGGATGCAGTATACCACATTGGCAGATGTGCAGCTGAACATCTGCTCGATGTGGAAAGTCTTCTTGGGGCCTGTGATGGGGGTGAGGGAGGAGGTGTGGGGGCAGGTGTAGCACTTCCTGCGGTTGCAGGGAAAAGTGCCGGGTGTGGTGGGGCTGGACGGGAGTGTGGAGCAGACAAGGGAGTCGCTGAGGGAGTGGTCCCTCCGGAAAGCAGATAAGGGTGGGGAGGGAAAATGTCTTTGGTGCTGGGGTCAGATTGCAGATGGCGGAAGTGTCGGAGGATGATGCGTTGGATCCGGAGGTTGGTGGGGTGGTACGTGAGGATGAGGGGGATTCTTTTTTGGTTGTTATTGCGGGGAGGGGGTGTGAGGGATGAGTTGCGGGAAATGTGGGAGACACGGTCGAGGGCATTCTCCACCACTGCGGGGGGCGGGGAGGGGGTTGCGGTCCTTGAAGAATGAGGACATCTGAGATGTATGCGAGTGGAATGCCTCATCCTGGAAACAGATGCGACTGAGGCGAAGGAATTGGGAATAGGGGATGGCATTTTTGCAGGAAGGTGGGTGGGAGGAGGTGTATTCTCGGTAGCTGTGGGAGTCAGTGGGCTTGAAATGGATATCAGTTTCTAGGTGGTTACCCGAGATGGAGACAGAGAGGTCCAGGAAGGTGAGAGAGGTGTTAGAGATGGTCCAGGTGAACTTAAGGTTGGGGTGGAAGGTGTTGGTGAAGTGGATGAACTGTTTGAGCTCCTCATGGGAGCACGAGGTGGCGCCGATACAGTCATCAATGTTACAGAGGAAGAGGTGGGGTTTAGGGCCAGTGTAGGTATGGAAGAGGGATTGTTCCACGTAACCTACAAAGAGGCAGGCATAGCTTGGGCCCATGCGGGTACCCATGGCCACCCCCTTTGTCTGTAGGAAGTGGGAGGAATTGAAAGAGAAGTTGTTGAGGGTGAGGACGAGTTCGGCTAAGCGGATGAGGTGTCCTATCCTCTCCTTTATCCATCTTCCTTCCACCTCCCCCTCTCTCCCTATTTATTTCAGAACCGTCTTCCCCTCCCCCGTTTCTGATGAAGGGTCTCGGCCTGAAACGCCAAGCTTTCCTGCTCCTATGATGCTGCTTGGCCTGCTGTGTTCATCCAGCTCCACACCAGTGGTGAGAAGGGGTTCTTTCTCAAGTTGGTAACCTGTGACCTGTGGGGTTCCACAGGATACCACAGGATAAATGCAACTGTTTATGATATATATTAAGGAATAGGAAGAAGGAAGTGACTATATTGTAGCCACATTTGCAAACAACACAGAAGTAGGTGGAAGGGCAGATTGCGAGAGGGATACACCAATTTACAGAGATTTTGATACGGTAAGTAAGTGGGGAAGAAGTTGGAAAATAGAGTATTACGTGGGTAAATATGAAGTTGTTTATTTTGGAACAGAGTAGAAAATAAAATTGTATAATTGAAATGGAGTAGAAACTGCAGAAAGCTGCAACACAAAGGGACTTGTGGGGAACTTGTGCATAAAACACAGAAAGCTGGCACACAAGTACAGCAGGTAATCAGGAAGGTTAATACATTGTTGGCTCTTACTTCAAGGGGGTTGAAGTACAAGTGTGGGAAAGTCCTGCAGCAACTGTACAAGGTGCTGGTGAGGCCTCATCTGGAGCACTGTGAGCCATTTTCATCCCCTTATTTAAGAAAAGATATCATTTCATTGAGGTAGCCCAGAGAAGGTTCACTAGGATGTTCCCCAGGATGGATGGGTTGTCTTATGAGTAAAGGCTAAACAGCTTGGGAGTCTGCTCCCTAGAGTTTGGAAGAATGAGAGATGATTTCGTTGAAATATTTAGGATTTTGAAGGGGGGCTTGACAGGATAAATACTGAGAGGATGTTTCCCCTCATCGGAGAGTCTAAGACTAGAGGGCATAGTCTCGGAATAAAGGAGCCCCAATATTAAGTCAGAGACAAGGGTGAATTTCTTCTCTCAGAGGGGTGTAAGTCTTCGGACTTGCCACCAAGATGCATGGGAGCAGAGTCCGTGTGTACACACAAGGCTGAGATGGATAGGTACTTAATCAATCTGGGAATTAAGAGTGACGGGGAAAGAGCAGGAAAGTGGACTTGAGGAGTATGAGATAGATCATGATCCTACTGAATAGTGGAAGAAACTCAAAAGATCAAATAGCCTACTCCTGTTCCTATTTCTTCTACATTCCCCTTGAGTATAGAGAAAGGTTCTGTGTGTGCTTGTTTTCTTGATAGATAACAGTCCTTTGCCTTTCATGGTATTCACCCAATGGGTAGGTGTAATTGTATCCTGGAAGGAGAACAGATGAAAGAAGGTTTGCTAAGCTCACTGCAGCTCCCAAACATGATTTTGCCCATAGTGCTCTCTCCCAGGACCACAATTTTGCCGAAGGAATAAACTGCTAACTGCATCAAATGGAAGAGATATTAGTGTGTCCCACTGCACAAGAGGTAAATGAGATATGGAACTAGCAGCTGTAGATGCTTGGTCAAAAGGAGCTTTCCAAACTGGATAAGTGGATTTTTGTTGAAGAAGAGGATGAAGAGTTATTGAGGAATTTTAGATGTATGTAATTGAAGTGCAGACCCCGCTGTGATTGAAGAGAATATGGGTCTTAACCCAAATGGTGAAATGCAAAAACAGGAGTTGCTGGAAAAGCTCAGCAAGTATGGCAGCATCTACGAAGAGAAATCAGAGTTAATGTTTCGGGTCTGGTGACCTTTCCTCAGAACGGTTCTGTGATATTTTTCTTCACAGATGCTGCCAGACCTGCTGAGTTTCTTCTAGTAACTTCTGTTTTTATTTCTGATTTACAGCATCCGCAGTTCTTTTGGTTTCCAAAGGGTTAAATGTTCTCCTGCTAGATTTTTCCAGCACTTTTTAATTTTATTTGGATTTCCAGCATCCACAGTACTTTGCCTTTATTCGGATGTTGTCCTCCTGCTCTTAACGTTCTTAAATAACAAATAACCTCCTGATTTGATTTCATTTGATTTATTATAGTCATGTGGACAAGTACTGTTTTGTGTGCTATCAGGCAAATTATACTTTATGTAAGTACATCAGAGTACAGAACAGATTGCAAAATATAGTGTTACAGCTATAAAGAAGGTGCAGAGGAAGATCAACGCTAATATATGAGAGGTCTGTTCAGAAGTCTGATAACAGCAGGGAAGAAGCTGTTCTTGAATCTGTTCTTTTGTGTTTTCGAACTTTTGAACCTTCTGGAAGAGGGTGGAAGAGGGTATAACGGGGGGGGGGAGGGGTCTTTGATGATGTTGGCTGCTTTCCCGAGGCAGCAGTAAGTGTAGATGGAGTCAATGGAAGGAAGGCTGGTTTTCGTGATGGGCTGTGTTCACAACTCTCCGTAATTTCTTATGGTCTTGGCCAGAATAGTTGTCGTACCGAGCTGTGATGCTTCCAGATAGGATGCTTTCTGTGGTGCATTTATAAGAATTGGTAAGATTCATTGTGGACATGCCGAATTTCCTTAACCTTCTGAGGAGGTAGAGGCTTCGGGTGTTTTCTTGACTACCATCAAAATGGATGAACCAGGGCAGATTGTTGGTGATATTTACTCCTTGGAACTTGAAGCTGTCAACCATCTCCATCTCAGCACCATTGATATAGAAAGGGACATGCCCTACACTCCACTTCCTGAATTCAATGACCAGCTCCTTCATTTCGCTGATATTGAGGGAGAGATGTTCTCTTTACACCATGTCACTAAACTGCCTATCTCTTTCCTGTATTCTGTCGCATCGCTGTCTGAGATCTGACTCACTATGGTGGTATCATCATCAACCTTGTAAATGGAGTTGGTGCAGAATTTGACCACACAGTCATGTGCATAAGGACCATCGTAAGGGGGCTGAGTACTCAGCCTCACAGGACACCAGTGGTGAAGATGATCATGGAGGAGGTGTTGTCACCTATCCTTACCGATTGTGGTTTGCAGATCAGGAAGTCAAGGATCCAGTTCCAAGGTGAAGCAGAGAACAAGGTCTCGGAGCTTGAAAATGAGCTTGGCTGGAATTATGATGTTGAAGGCAGAGCTAAAGTCAATAGATAGGAGTCTGATGTAGGTGTCCTTGTTATTGAGATGCTCCGGGGATGAGTGTAGGGCAGGGAGACAGTATCTGCTGTAGACTTCTTGTGACAGTAGGTGAGTTGTCATGGATCAAGGCAATCTATGAGGTTGGAGTTGACATGGGCCATTACTAATTTCTCGAAGCATTTGATAATGATGGACATCAGAGCCACTAGGCGGTAGTCATTAAGGCATATTGCCCAATTTTTCTTTGGCACTAGAATGATAGTGGTCTTTTTGAAGCAGATGGGAACGTCACATTATAATAAGTAGAGGTTAAAGGTCAATACTTCCACCAGCTGGTCCACACAGGATATGAGTCCATGGCTGAGGACTCCTTCCGGCTAGTCATCTGTGGGTTCACCTGCAAGAAGGCCCACCTGACGGCTGCAGTGCTGACTGAGGGTACAGGTGCACCAGAGGCTGTTGGGACAGATGACATCATTTCACTGACTTTCTGTTCAAAATGTGCATAAAAAGCATTGAGTTCAACGGGAAGGAATGCATTGCTGTCAGCGATTCTACTTGACATCTCTTTTTAGCCCGTTACATCATGTAAGCCTTGCCACAGTTGACATGTGCTTGTGTAGTTAGCCTGGGACCCTAGTTTAGTCTAGTATGATCTCTTAGAGTCCTTGATGGCTTTGTGAAAATCATACCTGGATTTCCTGTATAGGTTAGGGTCACCCGACTTGAACACCTTAGACTGGGACTTCAGTAGGGAGTGGATCACCCAGTTCATCTGTGGTTTCCAGTAGGGGAATGCATGGATTAGCTTCTTTGGCACACAGTCCTCTCCACATGTCCTGATGAAGTCTGTGACAGTAGTGGCATATCTATTTCGGTTGGCCGCTGAATTATTGAATATGGACGAGTCCACAGACTCTATGCAGTCACTTGGGAGATTATCCATTACGTCAGACCAGCACCGTACAACTTTCTGTACCAGATCCTCACGTTTCAGTTTCTGTTTGTGAGCTGGTAGAAAGACCAATGTTATGGTCTGATTTTCCAAAATGCAGGCAGGGAATGAAGCAGTGGGCATCTTTGATGGTTGTGCAGAAATGGTCCAGGGTGTTTGGGCCTCTGGTGGAACAGGAGCTGTGTTGATGGTATCTTGGTGGAAAACTCTTGAGGTTGGCCTGGTTGAAGTCACTGGCTACAATGAACAAGGCCTCGGGGTATTCTGTCTCAAGGCTATTTGTGGCAGTATGTATTTCACCAAGTGCTCTCTTCATTTCCGCATGGGGTGGGATGTAAATTACTGTCAGGAAAACAGAAGTGAACTCCCATGGCAGATATTAAGGCTGACACTTCACTGTAAGATATTCTAGGCTCAGGGCAGCAGTAGCTCACCAGGGTTGTCACATCTGAGCACCAAGGGGTGTTGATTAGGAGGCAGACCCCATCACCCCTTGCCTTTCCCAAAGGTACCATGCGGTCTATCCGGTAAATTGAGAAACCCTAAAATCAGAAGGCACAGTCAGGCCCTGCTCCTCATGTTGTCCATTCCATTACAGTCTTTGATGCAAGAAAGTTTTGTTGAACGATTTTCCTTGACCTAAATTTCTGCCTTTCCTGTTAATGTGTTAAGTTTGGGTACATTGATCCTGTTGAGTAGCTAGAACCTTAGTCAATTGGTCATTGCACATGAGTGTGTGTGTATTCAGGGATAATCACTTTGAGTTCTTGACTGTGGAATTATCAGAACTGAACTCAGTCGCTCAATATCCATATGCAAATATTTTACAGCAGCCATCATCACTAGCGTACATGTTGGCATTGTGAACAGTTTCTCTTTGGTGCATTGGGATGTACCTTAATGAATTAATATTTTTTCTGCTTTCATTACATCGCACCGAAAGATGAAATAATGACAATGGAAACTTGAGTCAACTGTCCCTTTGCTTCACTGAGATTATATTGGAAAGTTTCATACTGAGTCAGTCTCAAATATTTACCATTTTTGGTATATAAACTGGCACATCAACAGGGCATAAAGGTCAGTACCTCTAAAAAGTGACAGTTGGCTTATTGACTTCACACTTTTGATCTCTGAATTCACAAAACAGCCAAGAGAATTTGCACTAGGGCCAAGAAGTGACCCTGGAAACTTCCCACGACCTATTTGCACTTAAGCAACTTAGAATCTGCAGGCAACATCCCAGTTCAACCTCTGCAGACGAATGATAATGTTCCAGAGATGACAGTGATTTGGAAAGCATTGCATGGGTAACGGGAGTGCTTTGAGGAGTCTCACAACCATTCCTGTCTATGGATTCCTTGGACTGAAAGAGAATATTGAGGTGAAGTTGGAACACTTCATGAATTCCCCAGATGAACCTCTTGGAGACTCAATTCTGCTGTTGGCAGCTCTTATGACGCTACTTTGATCTCAGCTTTGCACAAACTTTATAACCTCATTCTCTGTGATTCTTAGAAGTTCACTGTCCCCTGATAACTCACTCTGTAACTGACGTTTATAAATTCCAGTTCGATTCCTGGGCTGTGCAGGGTTTGTTAATATTGGCATAGTTACTATTAGTGATTCAAGAGCAATTATGAATGGGCAATAAATGTTGGCCTCACAAGGGCTGCATGCATCTCATGAATTAACAGATATATAAAAATCTATGCCAAAGACAAGTAACCTAACAACAAAAATGGTTTAGATTACCAAGTTAAAAAAATGACCAGCTGAGGAGGTATGTTGACATCCAGTGTCCATGTCAGAAGAGGACAGGAAATTAGATGAAAAAGGAAGAGAATAAGCTTAATACGTCGATATAGTTTAAAAATTAGTCTTATGCCTTTGTGTTTCTTTTCTCAGCTGTATGACAATGAGGAAAGGGCAAAGCGATGAGATTAATTCTTCAAGTAAATGATGGGCCAAATGACTTCTGTCAGTGTTTTGTTTCTCAATGATTAATGCCAGCAGTGTCTTGGTGATAGCACTCTTCACTCTGAATAAATTATAGGATCAAATCCCATTTCAAACATTTGAGCAGGTAATATAGGCCGACACTCCAATGCAGTACTGAGGGTGCATTAAACTGTCAGAGAGGTCAGCCTTTAAATGAGACATGAAACCAAAGTCCTGTCAGGTAGTCATAAGAGATCCCCCAGCATCATGTTGGAGAAGAATATTGTTGGTCAATGCATGCCTACCCCAGTGCCCTGATCAATAGTTGGCCTTCAACCAACACGAGGGAGTGTTTGGCCCTTATCTCACCATTTGGGAACTTTGGTGTCTCAAGATTGGTGACTGACTTCCTCCGGTACAATGGCAGTGGGATAATGTGACTCAACTGAGTCATGGGGATCACTCAGATGTGGTAAGAACTGCAGATGCTGGAGTCAGAGATAACACACAATGTGGAGCTGGAGGAACACAGCAGGCCAGGCAGCATCAGAGGAGCAGGAAAGCTGACGTTTCGAGTCGGGACCCTTGTATTATCATGATGGTGACTGATTGGCATGACTAGCATCAATAGGACAGAAGACACTGATTTTGTATGAGTAGGTGAAGAGAGGACGTGGACATAACACAAGAGAACAGTGTTTGATATACACTGATTAAAATAAAGGAACATTACACTACATTAGGATTTGAAGAAGCTTACTTAACAATAAGGAGGAAGGAACCTCAGGGACAGCCTGTGATGCTTCAGACTGGTAACTTGATACACAGCTGAATGAAGAAAGGTTGCCATAGTCTATGGGGCTGCTCTTTTAATTAGCGAGAGAAATGGTGTTTCAACACACCTCAGAGAAGGGGTAAATTAAGAAGGTGAGATCTACACTGTAACCTTGGCCTGTGCAGGAATTGAACCCACACTGTTGGCATCACTCTGGAATACCAGCTGTCCAACCAACTGGTCTAACCAAACCCCTTTGGTATACAGGTAGTGGTTTTGTCCTAAAGCACAAGATGAAGCAGCAGTGACTACAATTCAAAAAATCTTCCATTGGCTGTAAAGCAGTTTGAGATCTACTGTGTGTAGTCATGATAGATGCTCTATAAAAGCAAATCTTTCTTTATTTCTTTCCCAGCCACAGCGTTTGATTACCAGGGAAAGAATTAGAGTTGAGGTGATGAGTTTCCTTCCTTGCCAGGCAAATGGGAAAAAGATACATTTTATGTGCATCTTTAAACAGTTAGTTCAGGAATAATAAAGATACAGGTTTGGGACCAGAGAGAAGGAGAAAATATCGCACAAGAGGATCTGTAACTTAGAATCCGATTCTGTTGGATTCACTTATTTTCCCTTGTCTTCCTCGATCAGATCAAATCAAATCAAGCCATATGCTATAAGGTTGGCCCTATCGGCAAACATTTGTTCACTGTGCAAGCTTGGTACTGGGATACCGTGCATCAAAGCCATTCAGGGAGATGATGGCTACCCTGATTAGATCATTTCTTTATGTACATCATGCAGAATCTTGAGCCTAAGGCTACCATTTCTAGTCTTGAAAGTGCAAATCTTCCTCAGATTACTGGGTAAGGAAAGGTACCTCAAACTGAAAACAACAAATGCTGGAGATCACAGCAGTTCATATAGGATCAATGGAGAGGGAGCAAGCTAACATTTTGAGTCTAGATGACTCTTCATCAGAGCTGAAGTGAAGTGTGGAGGGAGCAGCATTTATGTTACATTTGGTGATGCGGGCGTGGTAGGGTGAAAGGTGCTGGTGGACAAAAGATGTTGACAGTTCAGATTAAGTGATCAGAATGTGAAAATTGCAGAACTGTGGTGTGTCTACCTGCCAGACTGGAAAGAACAGCCAGTCCCACTGGGGCTGGGTGAGTGGAGGGAGGACAATATGATGGAAAAAGTAACAAATAAAGATAAAAGAAAGAGAAGGAATGGGAGCTGCTTCACAATTTTAATATTACATCCAGAAAGCTGTAAAGTGCCTAATCTGAAAATAAGATATTGTTCCTTCAGTTTTCACTCTAATTCACTGGAACACTGCAGCATGCCGAGGACAGATGCGTGGGCAAGTGAGCAAATGTGTTAAAATGACTAGCTACGGGAAGGTAAGGGGCATGCTTGCACACATACCGGAGGTGTTCTGCAAAACAGTCACCTGGTCTGCATTTGGTTTCTCCAATGCAGAGTAGGCCACATTGGGTGCAGCGAATGCAATAGACAAGATTAGAGGAGGTACAGGTAAAACGCTGCGTCACCTCAAAACACTGTTTAGGCCCTCGGATTGTGAGCAGGGAGGAGGTGAAGGGGCAGGTGTTATGCCTTCTGCAGTTACATGGGAAGGTGCTGTGGGGAGGCAGGGTGCGTGGCATTGGTGGTCATCAAGGAATGGAATAGGGTGTTCCAGCGAGAATGATCCATGCGAAATGCAGAGAGGGGGAGTGAGGGGAAGATGTGTTTGGTGGGGGCATGCTGCTCAAGTTGTTTGAAATGGCAGGGAATGATCCTTTGAATGTGGAGGCTGGTGGAATGAAAATTGAGGACAAGGGGGACCCAATCACACAGTTGTGAGAGATGGGAAGGGGCAAGAGTGGAATCATGGGTGATAGGTCAGATGCCTCAAACCTGTGAGTAATAAGTAAAGCTAGCTGTTTTACATTTAACCACATAATAACAACACAAGTGGAGTTCACAACTTTCAGGATACTGCCATCAAGCAAAAAGATATATTGTCTATCACTAAAATGAGTCATGTGATACATGAATTTCTGTGTCTGTGTGTTGCTCGGTATGTAGCCCATGTGTCCCATGTGTGCCAAATTAACCAATGCTTGCAATATTCTAAACCCAGTGTTCAGCATTATATATGACTCTGCGTTTAGATAATTTTTGCTATATAATCCCGAGTATGCTAGGGATTGTGTAAATGAGCAAGTTTAGATTGTCAGTGGGGCTCCTAATACGAAGTACTTGGTAGCTCTGAAAGCAAGATGTATTGGTACACTGTCAAGTTCTTTGTAGCGTTAGGGTTAGGATTCACAAACTCCACCTGTTCGAACTGAACAAAATCAGTGACAGCCTTTCTCGAATTCATTCCCCAGGTCAAAGCTTTGACCAATCAGATTCAACCTGCATGGTTTAAATTTAAAGAAATCTTGACAGTTAGCTTTCAGTCATCATCTATTCGGTGCATTCTCCATTCTGGTGCCTCAACACAGTCCGCCTTTCAGAACTTTATTCTTGTGCAGTGCAAATGGATTGTCCTCTTTACATTGGGATTCTTGCAAATTGTCCTGGTGAGCACAAGGCAAAAACCTTCAACAAAACTAAGACAACAAGGTGTGGGGCTGGATGAACACAGCAGGCCAAGCAGCATC
>JAHRHZ010000026.1:1548152-1648986 GCA_024137785.1 Ginglymostoma cirratum | reverse complement strand
CCTAAACCCTTTTCTGATGAAGGGTTTAGGCCCGAAACGTCAAGTTTTCCTGCTCCTATGATGCTGCTTGACCTGCTGTGTTCATCCAGCCCCATGCTTGTTATCTCGGATTCTCCAGCATCTGCAGTACCTTTTATCTCCCCAGAACATTACCTTGGTCTCTGGATTAACAGTCCAGCGATAATACCACTAGGCCATCGCATCCCCAATTAATTGTATATGCTGTCACTACTTTACTGCAGAATGCCACCAAATTACAAAATACAGAACAGTTTCTCATCTGAGCAGTTGCCTTCTGCTTTCTTCCTCACAAAAACAACAAATAGCAACTGAGAGAAATCTACTGCCAACTGGCAACCTTTCCATTGAGTATTTCAGAATAATTACCTGCACAGGACCCCAGACTTTGGAATAAATGGAAATAGCTCTGAGTCCTGCTTGGAGCTTCAATTTGACTGTTACCTGCAATGTCACAGAAGGCTTTAGGGTTCCCCTTTACCCTGAGCTTTTGCTCAATAAGGTACTACCTCTCACAATATCTGCTCAATACTCAGTGCATGACTGCGCTATTTAAATTAGGCTCAATGGGAAATTTGAATGCCGACTGCATCATTCAAATACACTCATGCCAAATGTCCCCAGGATATAATTGAAAATCTGAGCTTTTATATATTCATTGATTAACTTTTTTGCTCTGTTAATATAATTGCTGTGTGTTTGCCTCCAGCAGGATGACTTACCTGATGCAACAATGTTTATATTATCTCTTGTATCATGATACTCCAGCTGGGTGTAGAACTTGTGGTATTGAAGGATCCAACAGACATTTATCCACATCTATTATATACGAACGTTATATTCCTCAGGCACATAAATGCCTGAGCTAAACTATGAGATTACAACAGAGTAGCATACTTCCGGTAGAGCAGCATGCTTCAAGTGATCCAAGGTAAGATGGAGTAAGATCTATACACTGTCAGGCCACATGTTAGTGTACAGTAATGATATAATGTGCACGTCTCTTCAAGATATACTGACTTTGAGATGTAATATCCCTCTTTATCCAAAAACAAAAACTCGTATCAAACAGACATTTGTCAATTTGATAACGTAAAGACCATGTTTTTTTTTGGAATTTTGATTGTGGGATGAAGTAAGAAAAGAATTATTTTAAAAATCAAGGATGGTTGAAGGATTGTTGTACTTTTAAAAGCAAATAACCTGACACTTACTGTAAGTACATTTTACACAGCTGTTTGTTCAAGCATTAGTGGAAACCTGGTTTGCATGTGAACTGGAACCAAGGGGTGTACATGAATGGAAGTTTGACCAGCAATAGTTGGCTGGTTAGTCTGTGGATAGGTGACCATTTGTTGATGAGAAAGGCCTTCTGCCTTCAACTCTGTGATTGACGCCCAGGTAGTTGAACAGCTTGGGGGTGTGAATGTTTTGGCTGAAACTATTGGACCTCTGGAGGAGAAAAAGCTGTTTTTGTTCTACATTAAGGGGCATTTCAGACCTGAACTTGGCCATTTTATTTCTGCTTTCCACTTATTGTAAGCTGTGGCCATTAATTGATGAGTCAAAGACCCTTATAAGTAGAAAACTGTCACCTTGTGCTCCCTGCAAACAGCTGAAAGTATTTGGAGAAGGAAGATTGAGAAGCAGCATTCTGACTAGCGCAAAAATCATTTCAGTAAGCCCTGAGAACAGGAACCACTGAACTGCCTTCCCAGTCTTTTCCTCCATCTGTAACAGCCATTTTCTTTTCCGTCTGTGTCAGTTTTCGCGTGTGTTTAGAGGGAGATGTATAAGTAGTTGGAGTTTTAAGTAAAAGTGATGGTTCATAATTGTTTACCTGAAGTTAAAATCTATTTACCTATAATAAATAGTAGTTCTTGTTCAGCACAGGAGTCTAGTCCCTGCCTTCTATCAATCTAGATCTAAAAGAAAGGGGAATCAGGGCATTCTGAACACTTTATAAAATCTTTAGCTTTTTTGATAACTCCAGGAACAATGGGCTGGATTTTCAGCGTGCTACCCTAGTGAGGTGTGGAAATATTATCAAAACAGTTAAAAAGGAGTTTACAAGAATAACATTTCAAATTTCAGTGCAAAGTTTTAAACGCCTGACAACTTATCTTGATCTGATGCTTGTATTGTCTGGAGAGGTACGCATTTTCCCTTTGTTGCACTTACTTCATAATTTTGTTGTCTTGCCGCTGGCTGCCGTCAGTCACCATGGCCAAACAAACATCATTGTCGGATTATTCATCCTCACTCTCTTGGTGAGTGGTGTGTTCTAAACTAGTTTCTGTTCCTTCGCAAAGTAGCACCATAATTTTTTATTATTCATTCACCTGATCTGGGTGTCGCTGTCTGGGCTATCATTTATTGCCCATTCCTATTTGGCGAGCCGGCAGGTAAGAGTCAACCACATTGTTGCCACACATAGGCCAGATCAGGTAAGGATGGCAGCATCCTTCCTTAAAGGAAATTATTGAACCAGATAGGTTTTTCCAACAATTGACAGTGGATTCGTGATCATTATTAGGCTCTTAATTTCAGATTTTTAATGGAATCCAATTCCAACATCTGCCGTAGTAGAATTCAAGCCCAGGTCCCGAGATCATTCCTGGGATCTCTGGATTAATCATTTAATAATAATATCACCAGGCCATTTCCCCAACAATGATTTGAGCTGGTTCCATATTCTATAACCCTTTGCTGCTTTTCAAGTGTTTGCATTTATATTTCTAACCTGCGCTCACTGTTTATGCAGTTTTTTTAATTCTCCTATGGGGCTATTGCGCATGTCTTTCATTTTCAACTGTTATAAGGCCATAAAAAATACAAACAGGATAGGGCCATTTGGCCCCCTGAGGCACCATTCAATAAAGTCAGGGCTGAATCAAAATTCCTCACTTTCAATTTCCTGCCTTTTCTCCATAACACTTGATTCCCCTCCTGATCAAGAATCTGCCAATCTCAACTTTAAATACACATGAGTCTGTCCCCATAGCTCTCTGCACAAAGAGTTCAAAAGACTCACAACCTTCTGAGAGAAAACAATTCCACCTTATCACAGTCTTAGATTGGCACCTCTTAGGTCTATGCTCTCTGGTACTAGATTTTCCCATGAGGGAACATCCTGACAACATTTGCGCGTGGGAAATCATGTCTCGCTAACATGATTGAGTTTTTTGAAGAAGTGACGAAGAGGATTGATGAGGGCAGGGCAGTGGATGTGATATATATGGACTTCAGTAAGGCATTCAACAAGGTTCCGCATGGTAGACTGGTTAACAAGGTTAGATCTTATGGAACACAGGGGGTAGTAGCTATTTGGATACAGAACTGGATTGAAAGTAGGAAACAGATTATGGTGGTGGAGGGTTGCTTTTCAGACTGGAGACCTGTGACCAGCATTGTGCCGCAAGGACTGGTACTGGGTCCACGGCTTTTTGTGACTTATATGAATGATTTGGATTCGAACATAGGAGGTATGGTTAGTAAGTTTGCAGATGGCACTAAAATTGGAGGCCTAATGGACAGCAAAGAAGGACAGTACAACGGGATCTTGATCAGATGGGCCGATGGGCCAAAGAATGGCAGATGGAGTTTAATTTAGATAAATGTGAAGTGCTGCATTTTGGTAAGACAAATCATGGCAGGACTTGTGCAGTTAATTGTAAGGTCCTGGGAAATGTTGCCGAACAAAGAGACATGGGAGTTCAGGTTCACAATTCCTTGAAAGTGGAGTCACAGGTAGATAGGATAGTGAAGAAGACATTTGGTACGCTTGCATTTATGGTCAGTGCATTGAGTATAGGAGTAGGGAGGCATGTTGCAGCTGGTTAGGCCATGTTTGGAAACTACTGTCAGATCTGGTTTCACTGCTTTAGGAGAATTGCCAAGGTTAGAGGGTTTGAGCTATAGGAAGAGGCTGACTAGGCTAGGGCTATTTTCCCTGGAGCGTTGAAGGCTCAGGGCTAGCCTTATAGAATTTTATAAGATCATGATGGGCTTGGATAGGTTGAATAGTCAAGGTCTTTTCCCCAGGGTTGGGGAGTCCAAAACTAGAAGGCATAGGTTTAAGATGAGAGAGGAAATATTTAAAAAGGACCTGAGGAGCAACTTTTTCCACAGAACGTAGTTTGTGTGTGGAATGAACTACCAGAGGAAGTGAGGGATGCAGATACAGTTACAACATTTAAAAGACAATTGGAAAGATGTATGAATAGGAAGGTTTTAGAGTCAGATGGACCAAATGCTGGCAAATGGGACTAGTTTAGTTTAGGAAACCGCGGTTGGTATGGATAAGTTGGACCAAAGGGTCTGTTTCTGGGCTGTATGGCTCTATGACTATATGTGATTTCACCAGCAATTTGTACAGTTAGTAAGAATTCCCTACTTTGGACAATGACCCCATTGAAATAAGGGTTAACATTCCCTTAGCCTTCTTGATTACCTGCTGCACCTGTGTGCTAGCTTTCTGCGTTTTGTGTACAAGTCCCCCCAAGTCCCTTTGAGTTGGAGCTTTCTCCTCCTTTTCTCCAGTCAAATCATACTCTGTTCTTCTCCCTTCCAAAATGAACAACTTCACATTTTTCCTTATTAGGCGCCATTTGCTAACTTTCTGCAGACTTACTTAACCTATCAATATCTCTCTGTAAACTGTTTGTATTCCTCTGGTAATCTGCCGTTCCATCTTTTTTTTTATCTTCTGCAAATTTGGCTACAGTACACTTGCTTCCTTCCTTCAAGTCATTAGCATAATAGAAACAGTTGCCGTCCCAGCACTGATCCCTGAGGAACCCATTGGTTACAGGTCACTAATCTGAAAGTAAATACCTTATCCCCACTCACCTTTTCCTGCCCATCGAGCCAATTCTGTAACAATGCCAGTTTACGACCGACAACACCGTGGGCTCTTATAACTTAATCTTTTGTGAGATACCTTCTCAAACACCTTCTGGAAGTCCAAAACCAACACATCAACTGGTTGTATCAGAGATAAAAGGTACTGCAGATGCTGGAGAATCCAAGATAACAAGCATGGGGCTGGATGAACACAGCAGGTCAAGCAGCATCAACTGGTTGCCTCTGTTTGAGACTTCCTCAGAAAATTCTATTAGTCGGACATGATTTCCCTATCATGAAGCTATGCTGATCTCACTTTGATTAGATTATGATTTTCCAAATGTTCTGCTGTTACTCCATTATTAATTGATTCCAGCACCTTTCCAACAAGAGATGTTAGGCTCGTCAGCGTCTACATATACCAATTGGCCTCGCTCCCTTTTTGAATAGGGTGTCCCATTGGTAGTTTTCCAATCCTCTGGTAGTTCTCCCGATCCAAGGATTTTTGGAAAATTACAATCAACACATTCATTGTCTCTTTTCGGATCCGAGGATGCAAGCCATCAGGGCCAGTAAATTTAACTACCTATAGCCCCATTAATTTGTCTAATACTGCTTCTCCAGTGCTGGTGATAGTCCTTAATTTCTCTCTCTTATTCTGTAGTATTAATGAAAAGTTCAGGATATCTTCCATCTTAGTGACTGATGCCCTTAATATCAGTTTTTATATTCCTCACTAGCTTATATCATATTTTCTCTCTTTCTTTCATTTTTCTGGTCCTCAAATGCTGGATTCTGAATTTATCCGAATCCTCTGGGCTACCATTGACTTTTGCCTCCTTATATGTTTTTTTCTCTCAACTTAACATTCTCCTTTACTTTCTTGTTTAGTCATGGTTGTTTTAACCCCCACTTAGAATCATTCCTCCTTTCTGGGATATATTTTTTTCTGAGAGTCATGAATTACCTCCTTAAGTGTCTGCCACTGCTTGCTGACTGTCATTCCTGCTAATCTATCTGGTCACTTTAGCTAACTCTGTCCTCATTTCATTGTAACTCCCTTTACTTAGATTAAACATAATAATATCCCACCTAAGTTTCTTATCCTCAACTGTTACCCAAAGCAGTTGGCCTTCAATTAGCTGTCCAAATATCTATCACCAACATAATGGAGTTTTTTAGCAGATGGCCACTGCTACTACATTAATGCGAGTTTGCATCCAACAAACTATTTCATCTGATGTGGTAATGTTTATGTTATTTTCCATAAAATAACAAATTGGGTGCTTTCTAATGTGGTATTGAAGAATCCAACAAATGTTCATTATAAGAAACTATTAGACACAAACATTACATTCTATAATACAGAGGTTATCATGAGCGATCACCGAAAGGAATACTGGCAGAAGCAACACCTCATACGTATGTGATATGTCAGCAAGTGAACCAGGAAGATCACAGATTCAATTCAAGGTTTCTTCTAATTCAGTTGATTAGGAGATTTTTATTTTCTCCAGGGCCTATAAAATGATTCAGGATTATCATCGCCTTTCGTTTTTTTTTTCTTATTGTACACAGCAATTGGGGTTTTACATCACAGAATTGAGAATTCCATGTCCTTTGATTAAGCCATGAAAAAAAGATTGAAGGAGGTAGTGATGAATGAAAGAACGTTTCTCAGCAACTTGGTGTGTTTAATAAGTTAACAGTGCGGATAGACCTGGAGTTCCCTCTGCATTTGTCCAAATTTCTCATTTAATAGAATTACTAAATCTTGGGTATACATCATGAATATGTATGATACCAACATACTCCCAGTTGCCCCAATTTTTTGGTTCAATTCATCAGCTGTCTGTCCAAATAATTCCTGTCTCACAAAGCCGGTCGCTCTCCTGATTCTCAAATATGATTATTCTCCTTTCCAGGGAGTGAGACTGTCTCTCACCATTATAACCAACAGGAAACAGTTATTTTATCTTGCCTCTTAATTGCAACTTTTCATTAGAGGGGTTTTAAAATATTTATCTTCAAGGAGACTGCTCTGCATTTTTCGTTTTTATTTTAATGCATTTTTATGGCTTAAGTATGGGCGGCATTAAATATTGAGAAGCTTCCCTAATTGCAAGCTTTTAAATATGCCTCACCTAATGTGAATTAATGATAGTGAAGTGACATAGAATCCACGTTTTAAGATTTTAAAAATACATATATCACTGTGTGAGTGTTCACGTAGCATAGTGTTAGTTTCTCTACCTCTGGGCCAGAATAAAAGCAGAATGCTGGGATTAATTCAGAGATAGTAGGAACTGCCGATGATGGAGAATCTGAGACAACAAGGTGTAGAGCTGGACGAACATAGCAGTCCAAGCAGCATCAGAGAAGCAGGAAAGCTGACGTTTCGGGCCTGGACCCTTCTTCAGAAATCTGAAGAAGGGTCCAGACCCAAAAAGTCAGCTTTCCTGCTCCTCTGATGCTGCTTGGCCTGCTGCTTCTTTCCAGCTCTACACCTTGTTATTTCTATGCTGGAATTATTGTTGGGGTTCAACTCCTACCTGGCTCAGACATGTGTCTGAGCATCTCCACGGTTGGATTTCAGTATTTCCTTGCTCTTCACTTATTTTCCACCAATTTATCTCCATTTTAAACGTGAGCATATTCGAAAGATATTGAGAGTGCCCCCTACAAGATGCACTGTAGAAATTCACCAAGACACCTTAGGTGGCACCTTCCAAAGCCATGAACGCTTCCATCTAGAATTCAAGGACAGTAGACACATGGGGAAACCATTACCAGCAGGCTTCCCTCCAAGGCATCTGGACTTGGACATTGGTTCAATATCCTGGAACCTCTCCCAAACAATCAAGTGGGTCAACCTGCAGAATATGGACTTCAGCAGCTCAAGAAGGCAAAGCACAACCACCCTTTCAAGGTCCACTTGGGAAGGGCATTTAATGATGACCCAGCCAGTGACATGCACATCCCATGTACAAATGAAAAACTTTGGGTTTAACTTCACAAAATGAGCCCAGCATTGGACGCACTTTTGGGTTGAACACCCTCAAAGAGAAATCTTCAGGCCCAAGTCATGATTTATTTTCTGTCAGTTTTCTCGCTGTACATCACTTTGACTCATGACACTGGATGTCTTAAGCTGAGTGAAGGCCTACATCATTGATATGATTCAGTCTGAGCCCAAACAGAATCTTAAAAACCAAAAGAACTGCAGATGCTCAGGTTCTGAGGAAGGGTCATTGGACTCGAAATGTTAACTCTGTTTTTTCTTTCACAGATGCTGCCAGACCTGCTGAGCTTTTCCAGCAACTTTGTTTTTATTCCAAACAGGATCTTGCGCTATTCTAGGGGTATTGGAATATTGATGGCAGCTTTAACCACAGATCAGCACTGATGGAAGGAATTAACTCAAGGGTAAACTTGCCTTTATTCCTCTAGACCTACAGTTCACTCATCAGTCACCCAGAAAGTCGTGATTGATTTTGAAAATGCCATTTTCACAGATTTAGTGTCGGCACTGGAAACGGTGAATGAAACATTAAGTCAAGGGCCAAATCTGTAATAATTAACCCTTTAAAGACATATTGGCATTATTGATTAGTAAATACAATTCTGAGGTTGGCCGTCATCACGGTGTACATTTTCACATAGTAGAGAAAATTGATCACTTTGGAGAAGTCCAGTAACAATTTCTAACAAATACATTAAATTTTTCAACATTCTTTGGAGGATATGAAGTAATATATCTTTAAGGCATTATCATTGAGACCAATTAATCATCAATGTACATCATTAAAGAACATTATATTCCTTTATCTCTGATTAAATAATCTTCATTAATCTTCAGTAACCTTCCACCAGCTACTTCATAAGTGAACTGGAGTCCGCATACCAAGTTGTCAACACCAATTGGCTTCTATAGAGCTGCTGCATTGATTTTTTGTAGGTACTTGCTCTGAAACTGATGACATATTTTGTGGCCTCTTTGTTGCTGACCAGCCATTTGAGTCCTGCCTAAAAGATTTATTGAAAATCCTTTTTAATTTGTCCTGAAGTTCCTTTATCTGTTTTCTTCCATTGTACTACAGTACACAAGTTAGATTTTCCCATTGCATGAGAGACATATCATCACTTTTACCATATATTGGATGCATGACATGGAAACCTTACTCTTGAGTGGGACTTTTGGGCACTCTTTATTTCTCAGTGTGCTTGACGTCACTGGAGGAAGTGTTATGACAGTAATGATTCATGACGTTTCTGATTCAAAGAATTGTGCAATACTTTTCTGTTTCTCAATATGCTTTCACTGAGCTGTGGTCCTGCAGTCTCACTTCTATATCAGGAGGTTATGCGTTTAAGTCCCATTCTAGGGACCTGAGTGTGAACAGCAACAGGGTCAGAGGGCTGAATAGCCTATTCCTGCTCCTATTTTCAACATTACTATGTGTTTCTGTCTAGGCTGACACACAACTGAAGTTATCCAGCACAATCAGATGTGCTGCCCTTCAAATGAATGTAGAAGCATTGAAAACAGGAGCAGGACTAGGCCATTCAGCCCTTCAAGCCTGCTCTGCCATTCAATACGATCGTAGCTGATCATCCAAATGAGCCCCCTGTTACCACTTTCTTCCCATACCCTTTGATCCCTTTAGCCCTAAGGACTATATCTAACTCCTTCTTGAAAATATTAAATGTTTGGCCCTCAACTGCATTCTATGACAGAGAATTCCACAGACTCACCACTCTCTGGGTGAAGAAATTTATTTTCATCACAAACTTAAATAGATCTTTAGGCAATGATCCCTGGTTGTTGACTCCCCGGTTATCGGAAACATCCCTTCTGTGTTTACTCTGTCTTAAACTGAGACACTGCCTGACCTTTCAGTTGGACGCCAAAGACCATGTGGTGCTATTAATGAAGAAGATTAGCATTCCTGCACAAAGGGTAACCCTTAGGATATCAGAAATAAAAAAGAAGCGCTGATCATTATCACTCTGCTATTTTTGGGAGATTGGTGGTGTTTCCTATAGCAATATAATGTCTACACTTCAAAGATACTTCATTGTTTGTGAAGTACTTTGGGACACTCTTTATTCTTTAATGGAAGGTGAGCATCATGGACAAGGCCAGCACTTCTAATGTATCTTGAACTGAGTGTCTCAGTGTAGGAGTAAATTAGTGCAGAAGCTGGAATCTGTGCTGAAAGCAAAAAGCGCTGGCTCACTAATGCCCTTCAGGGAAGGAAACTACCATCCTTACCTGGTCTGGCCTACATGCGACTCCAGTCCCATAACAATGTGGTTGACTCTTAACTGTTGTCTGGGCAATTAGGGGTGGGCAATAAATGCTGCCTGGTCAGTGACACCTTCATCCCATGAATGAATTTAAAAAAAAGTCACTGTGGGGCTGGTAGCATCCAATGTGGAGAACTCTGATGAAGAGTCACACAGACTTGAAATGTTAGCTTGCTCTCTCTCCATCGATGCTGCCTGACCTGCTGTGATCACCAACATTTTTGTTTTGAGTGCCTCACTGGGCCATTTGAGAGGATATTAAGAGTCAGCCATTTTGCTATAGATCACATGTAGGCTAGATCAGGATGGTATATTTCCTTCACTGAAGGACATAAGTGAAACAGATAGCTTTTTTATAATTTATGGTCACTATTGCTGAAACTAGTTTTCAAATTCAGAATGATTACTTAAATTGAAATTCCACCACCTGCTGTTTACCATGGAGGGATTTGAACGCAAATTTCTAGAGTACAAACTTGGCTGTATTACATTACTAGCCCAGTGACATTATTACACTGCCATCTCACATCCTGAAACTCCGAAAGGTGCTTTCTTTTATTCATCTGATTACGACGTGATCTGGTCACTTTTCCATTTGACTTTAATGTTCAAAGTTGCATTTTAATTCAAAAACATCCATGTGGTTGGCATCTCATTCACAGAGTTATTCATCACTAGTGCCTTGTTCTGGCATTACAAAGCCAGCAGAGGAAACTGGAATGAATATGTGTGTGATTTGTTTGATCAAATTCAGAGTTGTTTGGGTTCTGCATGTCAAAGATGCAAAGTTCTTTAGAGTTACCAAGTCGTTTGTTGCTATTATGAATGCTGCTGGGTCTAAATCCTAATGCTCAAACTGGGCCTGTTGTTGTTTTCTCAGTTCCAGTGTCCTCTGATACTGTGTTTCTCTTGCTCCTTATGTCCCCTCACAGGTACTTTCAAATCAACCTGTTCAGAGATGTCACCATACACCTCTGGAGCAGGTGGGACATACTTTTGGGTCTTCTGGCTCAGAAGTAGGGACACTACCACTGTACTACAATGGCTCCTTTTCCTTTCCCTCACATTGTTGAGATCGGAAATCTATGCAGTCAGTCTCTCAAATTATTTTGCCAGTGTTCACTAAAATAAAACCCTCAGTAAACGTATGTACAAATTATGGAAGAATATTAAAACTAATTATTAAAGTACTTGTTTAATTGATCTTTAAAATTAATTCTAATCGTGGGCCTCCGTCTGCAATGATTATCTGCTATATGCAACCATGGAAACATCTTTGCTGTATCATGCACAAAGTGCTATTATACGAATCTCCATCTGTTAATATTAATCTTCAGAATTAATCAAATATCTGTGAATGATAGCACATAAGCTAATGCTAACAAATCTTCCTTAATTGCAGAAACCCATTTATGGCAAATTAACTTTTTTTAATCCACTACTCTCCTGAAGTTTTTGTATTAACCATTCATGGGATGTGGATTATGCTGGTGAGGCCAACATTTACTGCCCAGCCATATTTGCTCCTCGGAAAGCATATGGTGAGTTGCCTTCTTATACCACTATAATCCATGTGTGGCAGTTATACCCTGAGTGATGTTAGTGAGGGGCTTCTTAGACTTAGCAATAGTGAAGGAATGCAATTAGATTGCCAAATCAGGATGTTTGTGAATTGGGGGGAATTTCATCTGCCTGATCCCTTGTTCTTTCAAGTGGTAGAGTTCACAATGAGTTGCTACCCAGAAGAAAAGTACGATAAAACTTGTGAATGGCACATACTGGCCCGACTTGCCTCGTACACATTTTTAATCAATGAGTGTAAAGTCATTGAATAGATTCATAGATTTTCCACAGTGCAAATGGAGACCATTTGGTGCATTGAGTCCACACTGACACTCTAAAGAACATCCCACTCTATCCCCATAACCCCACATTTACCATAGGTGATCCACCTAAACTGCACATCTTTGGACAATGGAAGGAAACCCATGCAGACACAAAGTGAACATGCAAACTCCACGCAGACAGTCGCCCAAGGCTGGAATCAAACCTTGGTCCATGGTGCTGTAATGCAGCAGTGCTAACCAGCCTGCCACCTTGTTCAGAAATGTTATGGTTTATCTCTAGATCAGATGGGATTTGAACCTGGGCCTAATGGCTCCAAGATGACGATATGACCACTATGCAACATAAGAACCCCCACTCCTGACTTGCCTTGTATCCTTCAGGATGGAGTACCAGGATCACCCGCAGCACCTTCATTTCAAAGAGTTTTGTTTTCTCTTATTGACATTTTCCCCCTGGGTAGGCCCCAGTTCCAAAGCTGAAAGGAAGCTTCCCCAATATCTTGTAGGTGTGTGTGTGTGTGTGTGTGTGAGAGAGAGAGAGAGAACCTTTCAGAGAGAGTGGGTAGCATATTTTATTATTGGACATCACCACCTTATTCAATTCTTCCTCACCCAATGCTCAGACTGACAGCAAAGCATTACTGACGAGAAAGGTGAATTCTGGCTCGCTGTTCCTCTTTACAGACAAGAGGACAATTTTAGTTCCCTCCACCACTCCTGCAGTTAGACCAAAGGCTTAATCTAACCCTAGAGCTCTTTATGAATCATCTGTGTCCCAAATTAACCTGCTGTGCCATGTAAACCTGTCTGATGAACTAATACAGCATTTGTATTTGAGTATTTTTTTTTGCTGGTAAAACATTGAGCCCGCTCAGAGGCAGATAGACCCAGGCTCATTCCACGACCTTTACTGATTGCTAGGGAGTGACCTTGCTGAATAACACACGTTTGAACAGCTGGCCAGAGGAGAGTCAAGCTCCACAATGATCAAATGGCTCCTGACACTCACTGTCAGGGATCATAAATGAAGAGAGGCCAGCTGATGAGGTACAGCAGTTGTTACCAGTTTACTTATGTAGGGGAAGAAATAAATCACTTGCATCTCAGCAGGAGTCACTTTTTTGCAGATTTTAGGAAAAGGATAGAAAAGAAATTAAGGAATAAAGGGGAACAGTGGGTATAAAATACAAGATTCGCCAAATCGACTCTGATTTAAAATGAACATGGCTTGAATTTTCAGCCATTCTCAAACCAAATGGAACTCTTTTTCCCTCCATAGCATGATGAATGCAGTGAAATAGCACAGACCCTAATGATTCTAAAGTATAGATCAAGATGAACATTCAGATAAGTCTATCCAGGGTCCTATATTGGCCATTTGCATTTCCTGCATTACAACAACAATCCAAACACTTCAAGAGTATTTCATTGGCTGTAGGGCATTTCAAATGCTATGAAAGACATGGTATAAATCCAAGGGCAGTTTTAAAACCATTGCCAATCGTAAAGGACGTTATGGAACTTGAGGTCACAACATCACACTCACAACATCAACTAAGATGGAGAACTGTCTCAGGTGGATGCATGAGGACGACGGGTGCTACTCCACTTTGTTTGCTTTCTTGTCTCCTCACTTGGCGAGTTTCAGCTCCTCGGTGTAACAGATGTCATTGCCAGGGACTTGTAAACATTGTGAACTCCAAGTGTACGGACAGCCCAGGCCAAGTTCTGAATAAAGCTACCTTTTCTCCCGCTATCCCAACAATGTGGCTGGACCTCTAACCACATAACATTTTGTGCCTTGTGGCCTCTCCCGGTGAACCTGCCAATTTTTATGCCAATTAGTGACGAATTAAAAGCAGTTTGGAGTTGTGACCCTATATCCACAAGGCATTTGGGTTGGACTCATTTCCAACTTCATTTTACATAGAGCCTTTTCAGCTAGCAAAAAGGAAACTTTCTAGTCAGCCTGGCTCAGACTCAAACCTCAGTCCAACTCGTGAAAAAAATAGTATCTATTTTATGATGTATGTAGCTTGAATCCGCTTTCAAGATAAACTAAACGGAACTAAAATAATGCCCTGCTGTTTATGATTTATCTTACTTTTCTATTAACTCTATGAAGCCCAAGAGTTTTCAAAACCTGAATACATTTCCCAATCTTTGAAGGCTTTTTCTATCTTAAGCTCTTAAATCACAGGAAAAGGTTTGCCGTCTGATTTTCTAAGTTCCTATTCCTTCTTGCCTCCAATCTCTTTATTATTCGCTCTTATTTCTCTGCTTGGCCAATGCCTTTGCTTCAAACATCATCCCACAGACACCTCCTCCTTGTGAATCTTTGAAGCTCTTTGCCACAGAGCGCTGTGGAAGTAGAGTGTTTATGTTTATTTAAGGGCGAGATAGATAGATTCTTAAACATTAGGGGAATTAAAGGTCACAGGAAAATGGACGCGAGGAATGGTGCATCAACCATGGTCCTATTTGTCTTTCGGAGATAGGGCATCACACTGACACTGAAATTCATCTACCATATTCCTCGCATATGGAATAGGCAGACTGCTGTTTCAGCTGGAAGACAATATCCCAATTGTGACAAACACCACTTGTGTTGCAACTGCATTGCTGCAATATATAAACAGTCAGTGTATGTAGTGACTGGAATGAGGGCCAGATAGATCTCATTGAGTATGAGACCCTGTTACTGTGGGCCAAGCAGGGAGCCCTGGCTGACAGGTACAAACAGGAGTCTCAGTGATTTTCCTCACTCTAGGGACTGCATTGAGCTGGCTAGGCAGAGTCCATGTACTGTGCACATGTAAGTAAAGGTTGGAACAAAAACAGAAGTTTCTGGAAAAGCTCATCAGGTCTGGCAGCACCTGTGAAGAAAAAAACCAGAGTTAAAAGTTTCGGGTCGGGTGACCCTTCCTCAGAACAGTTCTGAGGAACGGTCACCGCTGAGGAAGGGTCACCTGACCTGCAATGTTAACTCTGATTTTTTTCTTTACAGATGCTGCCAGACCTGCTGAGCTTTTCCAGCAACTTCTGTTTTTGTTCCTGATTTACAGCATCTGCAGCTCTTTTGGTTTTTAAATAAAGGGCGACTTGGTGATGGGATCCCAGCCTCTGCGCAGTTATTTCGGCTAATTTGTTACACAACCCATTCAGGGTAATCTGAAGTAAATTTGGCACTTCAGGTCCAAAGGTGACAGCTTTTTGTCCATTCATCATTTCACACTGTAAATAGTTAGCCATGGCCTGATCAACATAGCCATTATCCTGCAGGATTTAAATTTTAATTTAAATTTAAGCATGAATCACTTTAAGGGAGGAAGATGCAGAAGGACAAGTGTTTCCCTGTACATTCATATGATTATTTTCCCACATCCTGCAATGACTCAAATTGAGGTATATTTCAGGAGGTTTTGGTTACATCATTGGAGCACCTGCTACCTTAATAAAACCAGGAACTGCGGATACTGGAAATTTGGAACAAAGGCAGGAATTGCTGGAGACACTCAGCAGGTCTGGCAGCATCTGTGGATAGAAGATGGAATCAACACTTCAGGTCCAGTGACCCTTCATCAGGCTGAGGAAGGGTCAGCAGACCTGAAACATTAACTCTGCTTTCTCTGCAGAGAGGCTGCCAGACCTGCTGAGTGTCTCCAGCAATTCCTGTTCTTGTTTCAGTAACTACCACCTGCTGTGAGCCTAGACAGTGAGTGTTGGCAGGCTATTTGACTGGGAAGGGCATCAGAGAAGAGCCTGGTCCTTTTCTCAGCTGCAATCCAAGAGCGTACATTTTCCAGTTACAGAGGGGAGCCTTTGACTAAATATTCTTCCTTCCTCGACTGGGCACACTGAGACCATTTGTAGCACCTATGTTGTTGACACAGCTGGGACCAGTTGACTGTACACCGGGATCTTCGCGGTCTGTATAAACGAGAGCCGCTCTGAATGACACACTGAGCCCACAAGGAAAATTAACCGTTCTTGTTTAAATATTACCGCATGTGTGCAGAAGAAAATGCTCTGCCCATTATACCTCGGCATGTAGGTTATTTCCTTCGTTGACATTACTTTCTTTCCTGTGTGGTTTGGGTTTATGGCAATGTTTCATGCTGGTTTGTGGAGGTGAGAAGAAGGCAAGCTGAAATATGGTGCTTTAAAAACTATTAAGGCACATGCACAAAAGGTCAGCAACACCATTGAGCATCTGGACTGAAAGGCTTTGAAATAACAACAAAATTTAAATAAATTGTTACGCTTAAACTCATTATTCACCTGCCCATATTGAAAATTCTTAGGAAAGCACGCACTCACACCCAGATCGCCTAATAACTGTTTGATTGTACTTCATGCCAAAAATCCCTCGGGTATTTTCCATCATGCAGAAAAGGAGGGCTGGCTGAAATAGAGATGGCTACTCTTGTTATCAAGTATAATATAATCTAGTTCAGTGCTCTCCCCAACTCCAGCAAGTAATGTTGGCATTGATCAGTGTTGTGCAGGGGGTGGGGCAATGTGAGGCTCTTGGTGAGAGGAGATGAAACTCAGAAGGTTTTGTAAGTTATAGTTCTTAAGCTAAGGGATCAAAGGGAGAAAACAGAAACAAGGGACTGATTTTGACCATCAGCCATGATCATACTGAATGGCGGAGCAGGCTGAAAGGGCCGAATGGCCTACTCCCGCTCCCATTTTCAATATTTCTATGTCACCGGCGCAGCTTGCCTGCAAAAAAGCCTGAAGATGTTGGAAGTGTGAAACTGAAACAAAAATCACTCAGTTGCTCCCCCCTTTGAGAGAACTGCTGAGGTTTTGTCTGTCTGAAAAATGCCATCACATGCATGTGTTACCTGTATGTGTGCATGTAAAGTAATTCCAGGTTCCATTTCAAAAGACACACGTCCATTTCCCTCTCTCACACATAGTTTAATGTCCAGCTTTGAGGTCAAAAGTTGTGGACATTTTCACTGAGTTTCTGATTACAGTGATATCATGGTCCATAGTGGTTACTGCAATCCCAGATCCTTTCCAGATGTTACTTAATGAAAGTAATTCCTTGTCCGAACTGAATAGTGCACCATAGGTGCAGAGAGAGTCGGCCTTGCTAATATCAATGCATTCTCAATGAATTGCCTAAGTGAACTCACTAAGTTTACAGCAGACACAATGGGGAGTTAGATTAGGTTCCTGAAAGGCTGTCCAATTGTTCCTACATTAAGGGGTGTAAGATGCTCCTGCTACGTCATGACATTCCCCTCTTTCACACACACACACACACATACACACACACACACACACACATGCGGATACGCATACAGTGACTCACTCAACCACGCTCTCACATACACATGCACTCACACGCACACAATACATAGACACACATGCACTCACATGCACTTATACACACATGCATTTACACATACTTGCACATACATGCACACATGTGCACTCACACGCACATGAACACACATGCACACACGTACACTCACACACACTCTCACACACATTCACTTACCCACTCTCGCACACACATGCACATACAGATGCACGTACTGACACACCTACGTGCACACACGAACACATACACACACACACACACAGACGGACACACATACATGCTCACAAGCATGAGTCTTGGACTTCAGAATTGTATAAAGACCAAACTTGAACTAACGCAAGGTTCAGCTCAAACACAAACTTGTTGCTTGTTAAAAACTTGCTAATGCCCTGATTAAAAAAAAAGCCTGTAAACTCATCTAAACTGACATTACCCAGCATGTTGATTAGTGTGCCCGATTACCTTACTCCACATTTATCCTCAGCTTCCTCCCAAAACACAAAAAAATCATAACTCATTAGAAAAACCTTAACTGAGAAAGCACAAGCAAAACACCATGTTTTGGCCCAGATGTTAATTCAGACCTAAATCCCCTCTGGATTTGGTCATTACACTCAAATTGATTTGAGCTCTCAGCACTGATACCACTCCCCCCCGGATTTGGCTGATAATTTACAATCCTTTACCCAGTTGGTCCTTCCAGTGATTAGTACAGGGCCATGAGCCAAGCTGACATTCTTGAATCTCTGTCCTGACTGCAGTGCTAAATTCTTTTATCTTGTTCCTTTTTGAAGGTCCTTACCAAAATACCATGAACACACCTCCTGAGGACATCCTGCTGGATACTCTGTGCTTGGCACAATTTTAATCCTTTGGATCTGTTACATTTTGTGTTCCGGACAGACCCACTCAATTCTGATAGTATTTCCACAAACCAACGATGAGGCAAGTTATCCACGGGTCCAAAGCTGATATCCCCGTAATGTTCCGTTCATTCCTCCTGGAGTTTCTTTTACTTACTTGTGGGACATGGGCATCATTGACTGAGCCAACATTTATTGCCCATCCTTAATTGCCTTTGAGAAGGTGATGGTGAGCTGCCTTATTGAACTGTTGTAAACCATGTGCTGTAGGTTGACCCACAATGCCATTAAGGAGTGAACTCAAGGATCATGACCCAGAGACACTGAAGGAACAGTGATATATTTCCAAGTCAGGATGGTGAGTAACTTGGAGGGGAATTTGCAGGTGATGATATTCCTATGTATCTGCTGCGCTTGTCCTTCTAGATGGAAGTGGTCATGGATTTAGCTGGTGCTGTCTGAGGATCTTTGATAAATTTCTGCAGGAATGAATGAATTTTGTTGGGGACCATTTGATTGCGATTATTTCTGAATTGGGATACGTGTTGGCGGCTTTTTTTTGGGAATGTTGTGGGTGTTTTGTGGCATAGTGGCAGTGTCCTTAGCCCAGATCCAGGAGGTCTGGGATCAAGTCCCACATGCTCCATAGTATATAATAACATGACTGACCAGGTTGGTTGGAAAATATTTGTTACTTATGTGGTAACATTCCACGTTCCAGTTTCTTTAATAGTATCAGTCACGTTATGGCATTGGAATGATTAAAATTAATCCCTTACAATGTCGCCTACCTCTCCGCTGAAGTTTGAAGTATTTATGCCCGCGTTTTATATTACTTTCATTTTTATAAGGCTCAGTTGAAGGGGATTCTGATCACACAGAGACAGGAGGATGTGGGTATGTGGAAGTTATATATCAGAGATGATCCCTGCAGCGACTCTATTAGAGGACACCTCCTAGATAGTAAGACAAGAATAACAGGTATGGTACCTACACTTGGAAAGAGCGATATGATTCAATGTAAAAAAGAAACTAGATGTGAAGGAGCACATTCTCATTAAGTACCGAGTGTCTGATTAGACAGGATCGGAGAGTTCAGTGGGTCATGGTCATGAAGAGTAGCTGGACCCAGGGTTTCCCTGTGTTTCAATCAGCAACACTCCGTCTTAATTGGCGATGGAGACAAATTCAATTGGATTTTGAATGGGGAAGAAAAGGGAGGAGTATGAGGAAAAATTGAGGGAATGAGACTCTATTGGATAATATCTTTCAAAGAATTGACATCGAAACCATGGACCCATGAGTTCCTTCTATGCTACATAATTAAATGATTATTGGATGATTATTTGGCTAGAAATTACACACAAGCGTATGGGGAGAATGCAGGAGATTAGCATTTGGTAATGATACTCGATTGAAGAGCCAGTGCAGGCATGATAGGCCAAATAGCCTCCTTCTATGCTATAATAATTCTCTAGTTCTATGATATGTGTAGCTCTCTGCAGAAAAACTGTGGCATAACACAAGCAGCGAATGTCTAATCCTGATTCCATCACAAAATAGTTCGCAGTTGGCGCTCTCTTTATACAGTACACTGAATATTATTATTGCATGCCAATCCTCTTTTGCATATAAACAACTTTTAATAAAGATTAGTTTTTGCATTAATTGTTTTAAAAGCCTCTGCTGTACAAGTGAAGTAAAATTTATAAACTGATTATATTGTTATAGACAATCTCCAGGTTTCTGGATCTAAGTGTAAATGATCTCCCCATAATATATACTTTCTGGCAAGGTTTTAATGTGTTTATCAGGGCACAAATTAAAGATGTAAATTGGCCAATTTCCACAATGATCATTTTGACTAGCTGAGAATATGATATTTCAGCAACCTAGGGTGCCACCATGACTGTGAAAATCACAGATTTGCATTCCAAAAAGCACTGTGAAGCGATAAAATGTCTTTCACTGCAGTTGTTCAGCTGATTTGAATCAGAACCCAGTGCCTTTTGATTTGAGAGTTTCCTATGACTAGAATAATAGTCAATTTAATTAATAATAGAGAAGTTCACAAAACCATTGCAGAAATATATTAGAGAAGTGATAAGTACCATTTGATCTCCCATGGCAACAAGAGAGACTACAAAGCAAAAACACTTGAACCAAGACACGAGGGACAAAGAAATGACCAATGAAAGTTATACATTGTCCTCATTTTTGTGTTTCCTTCATAAATTCACCATGCTCACTTTTATAATGAAAACGATGATATGAACATGTCAGGCCTTAATTACACAGCAGTGCCTCCACTGCTGAAAGGGTATCAACCAACAGGTTAATATGGCCATTTCAGATTTACACCATGACAAAGCGTGTCCTTGAAGATGTTAAAATAGTATTTTTAAACAAAGCAATTGTTGTTTAAAGTTATTTTGTTTAAATTAAGGTAATTTTGAAGTTGAGCTTGTACTAATTTAACTTTTTTTTTGTTCATCACTAACAAGGCTAGCTTTTATTGTCCATCCCAAATGGTGCATGGGAAGGTGGTGGTGAGCTGCCTTCTTGAATTGTTACAGTCCATTAGATGTAAGTGTATCTATAGTGTTGTTAGAGAGGGGTACCAGGAATTTAATCTAGACACATTGCAGGAATGACAATAAAGTACCAAGTCAGGATGGTGTTTGACTTGGAAAAGAACTTGCAGCTAGTGGTGTTTCCATGCATCTTCTGCCCCTGTTCGTCAGAAATATTGCTTTGCTTGCGCTTGGGTAAGATTATGAGAGGTTCTGCAATACCAATGCTTGGCTTAGCAGTGGATAGTTGTTTTCTCAGGCTTGTGCTGAGATTCGCTGGAACACTCCAGCAAGCCTGAGAGCAGAGACGTTAGCTGGGGAACACAATGGTGTGTAGAAGTGAAAGGCAACAGGAAGTGTCGGGTCATTTTTCTGGACAGAGTTTTAAATGGCATTTGTGAATACAAGAATACAAACTTGGGGAACAGGAGGTATGAGCAGTATTGAGATGATACAGGCTTAAAGACTATTTTACAGTGCAAAGCCTTAATAAGCACCTTCAGAAGGAATTTGAGGAGATACAACACTTCCATACTCATTCAAGGTCAGATGATCATAGGAAAACCAGATTTGGAGAAAACAAATCTCAAACTTCCATATTGTTGCCTTAAAATCAATCATTAAATACATTTTAACATACAATTACAGCTCTGCCTGAAAGGAGGTGGTAATGCAAAAAGCTCAATGTAGTAGAATAATCTCCTTTAGATCAAAATACCTGAGGCCTCCATTGGGGAAATTATCCTCATCCTAGTGACTCAGGTTTCATAGAATTCCTTTATGTCAGTGGACATCCTGTTATGTTTAAGCTGGATACAAATGTAGGTATCATAATCATGTCAGACCAATTATGATGACTGAAGAAGCAGAGTTATAGTCAACAGAGATGAGGTCGCTGGGTGTGAGTGGAATAACAAGTTAAATTGCAACACAGGAAGTGTAAAACATAGAACGTAGAACGATACAGCACAGGAACTGGCCCTTCGGCCCATGATGCTGTGCTGAACATGATGCCAAATTAAACTAATCCCTTCTGCCATATGATCCATATTCCTCTATTCCTTACATATTCATGTGCTTCTTTAAAAGTCCCATAAGCACCCCTTTTGCATTCGCCTCTACCATCACCCCGGCAACGTGCTCCAGACTCCTACCACTCCCTGTGTAAAAAATGTGTCCCTCACATCTCCTTTGAACTTACTCATCTCACTTTTAAAGCTTGCCCCCTATTATTAGACATTTCAACTGTGAAAAAAGATTCTGACCATCAAGCCTATCTATGCATCTCATAACTTTATAGACTTCTATCAAGTGACCCCACAGCTTCCACTGCTCCAGAGAAAGCAAACCGAGTTTTTCTAGCCTCTCCTTATAGCTCATAGCCTCTAATCCAGGCAGCAACCTGGAAAACTGCTTCTGTACCCTCTCCAAAGCCTCCACATCCTTCTTGTAAAGTGGTGACCAGAATGGAATGCTCTAAGTATGGCCTAACCAAAGTCTTATAAAGCTGCAACATGGCATCTTAACTCTTGTACTCAATTTCCTGCCTGATAAAGGCAAGTATACCATATGCCTTCTTTACCACCCTATCAACTTCTTTGGCAACTTTCATGGAGCTATGGACCTGAGCCCCAAGATCCCTCTGTACATCAGTGCTGTTCAGGTTCCTGCCATTAACTGTATACTTTTCCCCAACATTTGATCTCCCAAGGTGCATCATCTCACAGTTACCTGGATTAAACTCTATGTGCCATTTCTCTACCTATATCCTCAACTGATCTATATCTTACTGTATCTTTTGACAACCTTCTTCACTATCCACAGCTCCACCTATCCTTGTATTGTCTGCAAATTTACTAACCCACCCACCTACATTTTCATCCAAGTCCCTACAGTGTGTGTATGATATATATACTTTATATATGATGAATCACAAACAGCAGAGGTCCCACTACTGATCCCTGCGGAACACCACTAGTCGTGGACCTCCAGCCTAAAAAACATCTTTCCACCACTGCCCTCTGCTTTCGATGGACAAGCCAATTCTGAATCCAAGTGGCCAAGTCACCATGGATCCCATTGTTCCTATGCTTCTGGATGAGCCTACTATGAGCGACTTTGTCAAAAGTCTTACTACAATTCATGTAGACAACATCCACTGCTCTACCCTCATCAATCACCTTCATCAGCTCCTCAAAAAGTTCAATCAAATTAGTAACACATATCATGCCCCCCAGAAAGCCACACTGACTGTCCCTAATTAGGCCATGCTTTTCCAAATGTGCGCAAATCTTATCCCTAAGAATTCTGTGCAACATCTTCCTAATCAACAATGCTCGACTCACTGGTCTATAGCTTCCTATAATCCCTATTTCCCTTCTTGAACAGCAGAACATCATTAGCTACTCGTCAGTTCTCTGGCACTTCTCCAGTGGCTAGTGAGGACGCAATGATCTTGGTCAAGGCCCCAGCAATCTCCTCTCTTGCCCCTGTCAATAACTTCGGGTAGATACCACCAGGGCCTGGGGACTTATCCAATTTAATTCTCTTCAAAACACCCAACACCACTTCTTTCTTGATCTCAAAATGCCCTAATTTATTAACATGCTCCACGATAATTTTCGCTATCCTCCATATCCTTTTCTTGGGTGAATACCAACGCAAAGTCCTCATTTAGGATCTTGCCCACATCCTCTGCCTCAAGCACAAGTTCCTTCTTTTATCTTTGAGTGATCCTACCTTCTGTCTAGTTGTCCTTTTTTTTTAGTTTATAGACTGCCTTGAGATTCTCTTCAGCACTTCTTTCCAAGGCCATTTCATAGCCCCTTCTTGCACTTCTTTCCTGCTCTCTTTATATTCTTTATATGCGCTGTCTGATTTTAACTTCCTAAACATTACTTATGCTTCATTTTTCCTTTTGACTAAATTCACAACCTCCGTCATTATCCAAGGATCCCTTACCTTGCCATCCTGTCTTTCCTCCTTACTGGGACATGCGGTCCTGAACTCTGATCAGTAGGTCTTTAAACAACTCCCACATGTACGTTATGGACTTGCCCAATACCAGTTCCTCCCAATTAACACTCCCTGGCTCCTGCCTAATACTGATATAATTTACCCTCCCCCAATTACTACCTTCCCAAAAGGTTTAGACTTATCATTATTCATAGTTATCTTAAAACTCAAGGATCACTGTTTCTAAAATGCTGTCCCACTGAAATGTCAGTCACCTGGTCAGGTTCATTACAAGGTCCATTGTACCTCCTCTTCCCGTTGGAATATCCATATACTGTTTCAAGAAACCCTCTTAGATTCATTTAACATATTCTGCCCTATCTAAGCCTTTTGCTCTAAAGGAGTCCCAGTCAATATTGAGGATAAGTCACCTACAGTGAGAGCCCTAATGTTATAGCGTCTTTCCTTAATTTGCCTACATGTCTCGGTGGCAGTTGGGGAGCCAATAATATAATCCTATCAGAGAGCTTACTCCCATTTTATTTGTACCCATCTTATCAGACAGTTGAAAATGTATATGTGGTTTGCAATCAACAGTCCTCAATTTTAACCCAGCAAGCATCTTTGAACCTCAACTTCCTTCACAAGCCAGAAAGAGTCTCAATATTTCAAGAGAACAATTTACCTTTAATGTCATAAAATAAATGTTTCATGTGGCTGGAAAGAAACAATGGACAACAAGCCATAAGAGCTCAACTAAATTCAAAAAGAACAGACGAGTGACCATGATGTGCTGCCATTCATTTAGCTATATCTTATTGGAGGATGTCTAGAGCAGAAGTTCATCCTGTTGGCCTAGAACAAATACTTTGATTATCAACAGCATTTCAAAATCATAGACAACTTACTAATGTATGCCAGCATGCTAGCTATTCCAACTTCCCGCTAGAAACATATATTGAAAAGGATGAATGGCAATACTTAGGCACTGCCAGATGGACAACTATGTCTCAGTCAATATTCTTTTTGCCAGAGATCTCAAAAGGGATTGGCAATCTCATAAGCTATTGTGAAATCTGTGTTTATAAAGGATTGGCAGGTCTGAAAAACACTCCTGTCATCACTGAGGACAGATCAGAAGATAAAACAAGAAACCTTTGTGGGAAAAAGAAAACACTGAGAATAAGAATGAGCAGTACAACCCACTTGAGCTGATTCAGATATCTTTAGTGGATGGTGTTTGTGCAGCAGAACAACCTGGAGAACATAGTGCCAAAGCAGAACAGTCAATGATAGTGATGACATAGGGGCTGAGTGATCGATTGATTTATTAATGTCACATGTACCGAGATACTGTGAAAAGTACTGTTCGTACCATACGAAATATATCAGGGTAGAAGAACAGAGTGCAGAATACAATAATACGGCCACAGAGAAGGTGCAGAGAGACAGAGAGAGAGAGAGATCAGAATTAAAATTAGAGCGGTCTGTTCAAAAATCTGATAACAGCTGGGAAGAAGCTGTTCTTGAATCTATTTGCGCGTGTTTTCAAACTTTTGTATCTCCTGCCCAAATGAAAAGGGTGGAAGAGAGTACAACTGGGCTGGGAGGGAGCTTTGATTGTGTTGATTGCTTTTCCAAGGCAGTGGGAAGTAAAGACGGAGTCAGTGGATGGGAGGCTGGTTTGCGTGATGAACTGAACTGTGTTCGTGACTCGCTGTAGTTCTTGCAGTTGGGAAGATCAGTTGCCATACCATGCTGTGATGCATCCAGAGAGGATGCTTTCTATGGTGTGTCCATAAATATTTCTAAGAGGCTTCATGGGCATGCTGAATTTCCTTAGTCTCCTGAGGATGTGGAGACATTGTCGTGCTTTCTTGACCATCACATCGATGAGGGTGGACCAGGACAGATTGCTGGTGATCGTCACTCCCATGATCTTGACCCTCTCAACCATCTCCACCTCAGCCCCATTGAGGGGTCATGCCCTCCACTCTGCTTCCTGAAGACAACAACCAGCTCCTTCATTTTGCCAATGTTGATGGAGAGATTGTTGTCTTTACACCATGCCACTAAGCCCTCAATCGCTCTCCTGTACTCTGTTTTGTCGCTGTTTAAGATCAAACCTACAGCAGTGGTGTTATCTGCAAACTTGTAAATGGAAACCAAAAGAACTGCGAATGCTGTAAATCAGGAACAAAAACAAAGTTGCTGGAAAAGCTCAGCAGGTCTGGCAGCATCTGTGAAGGAGAAAACAGAGTTAACGTTTCGGGTCCAGTGACCTTTCCTCAGAACCTCCGGACCCGAAACTTTAACTCTGTTTACTCCTTCACAGATGTTGCCAGACGTGCTGAACTTGTAAATGGAGTTGGGGTGGAATTTGGCCGCACATTTGTGAACGTATAAAGGGTATAGTAAGGAGCTAAGTACGCAGCTTTGCAGGGCACCAGTGTTGATGATCGTTGCGGAGAATGTATTGTCACCAATAATAACTGATTTTTGTCTATGGGTCAGGAAGCACCAGTGAGTGAACTCCAGTCTTTCAGGAACACAACTGACAGTGTGAAACTTTGGACTTCACCAGTTGAGTGACCACAGACAGCAACTGAAGGCGTCCAACATGACCAACAGATCAAGGGAGATAAACTGCACACGCCATGGGAGCCAGACCAATGTCCACAGATTCAGAGCACAGTCACAAGGAGAAATTGCCTGGTCTAAACATTCAGGATGCTGCAAAAGAAGAGACAACCACTTACAATTCAAAAGACTTTGCCTGACCCATAAGTTGAAGCTACCACAAGGAAGAAAATGCTTGTTTCAAAGAAGCCACTGTCTTCTATGATGAACAATCATGAGATTAAGTTTCCCCTAGAATCTGCTATTGGGCAACTATCTGAGTAATCAGGGTATTCAAGAGATTAGAGGCCTCCTCGATGAGGAGGGTCAACAAGGGCCACAGGAAACAATATCCTTCGTGGAGAATATCCGAGACATAAAAAATCCTCCAGCAAAAAAATTGATCCACAGGTCCAAACCAGGGTCAACATTCCTCAATCAAGAAACATCCCATTCTTCCATGTTCAAACAGAGATCATTCTGGAAAAATTGTGAAATGTCCAGACTAGCTCCAACTGTAAATTGAGACTTGTGGGGTAGCAGTAATTATAATATGTTTATATCCATAAGTGTATAATATGTTAGCTTTGGGGACAAACTTGGGGGAGTGAGATGTTATATAAGGTAATGATTCTGAAGGAGTTAACGTCTAAGTTACATTGACCCCATCTATTCTGTTAATTTCACACATAGCATGTGACGGACACATTAAATTCTACACTAGCCTTCGTAGGGAGCATAAGTAATTGGTACAACTCCTGATAATCCGAGAAATTGTATCTGACTAGTAATATATTTACACTTATTGCTATCATGCAATAAACCATTTTGTTAGCTAAGTACAGTGCCTCCTTTCTGAAGACTGTATGTTGATATATCCTCCACTTTTGACCGTGAGATAGGCCCTGGACAGAGTACAGACAAAAGAAGTTTGGTGGTAGTGAACTATTTCTGAAAAGCCTTTCTCTGAACCACGTATAGGCAGAGGTACCAGAATTATGAGGTGCCAGTAAGTCACAAAGAGGATCATGCTGCAGTTCTGATCTACTGAATGGTTTTAAGATAACCCATTGAAATATTAAGTTCTTTTCTGTGTTTTTCTGAATTGAGTTGAGTTCCTAGGTTTAACATCCTGTCAACAGATTTGCATGCCAAACAAAATGCTGTGTTGTGACATCTGGACTTATGGTGCATAATTGAGCTGGCCCATTTATCTAGTTTACTGCACTTTCTCCTGAAACCTCTTTAAAATACACTTCCAAGGGGTAGTGGGGGGTGTTTACCAGATCATCAGTCCACATGTGAGACTGAGTAATGAGGATTGCAGGCTAGTAAAGTGCTCAACATTGAGGCTGCCCTTCTTGAACCTGTCCTCGTGCATCTATCTCTATCTTTCCCTGCACAATTCACTGATTAATGATCGAATGTGGCAATGCTGATATTTCCCTCTCAGCCCAGTCGAGCTGAGGCCATCCTGACTGAGAAATGGACAAGAAATCACAGAGTGGAATTTGGGATCTGGCCAACTAGCACCATAAACATGCAGGAGGCCAGCTGAGGAACTCCTAGTGTTAAATTTTCTTTTGGAAAATGTCTAACATGTTAAGTAGATTTTTAGATGTTTCAAATTACTCAGAATTCCAAAATCACAGATGAGGGTGGCAAACAGAATGTTGCCTGTTGTGACATCTGCACATTGGGTCTGTCTAGTTGTCACTCCAACTACATTTTGTGTTTTAATGAATATTAATGATACAATTATGAGGTGTCAGTACCAAAAGAAACATAAAGAGACTGCTTACATTCAGATAGTTTATTGTTGATAAATTTCTGCCCACCTAACAACTGAATGATTAAAATTTCATAATGGTTTGTAATTAAGTTTGTTATCCATAATCATTACACCTTAGTAACTTCATTTGTCTCTATAACTGAAAGATTAGTATCCACTTTTACTCATTTTTATTACTGAATCTTGGTTCTATGTGATGGCAATGTTAATTAATCTGAAACCTTCTTGCACAATGAAATATGCATGCGCCAATGTTTTTCTAAAGCAATTCCTTAAAGCACCATAAGGTGTTCAGGAATGGATGAAGAACTTAATCAGCAGAATGTTTTAATACAGGGCTTAACCAGATGGTGTATTTACACTTTCAATCAACCTTGGATGCAAATAAAATCATACAATTAATCAGCTTTTAGATCTGCTGTTTATCCCTCAGAGTGCAAATGCAGAAACTGGGCGTTAATTAAGCACTTTCAAATAAAGTCAACTGTAATTAGGGAAACATTTGTTTTAGGATGAAGCAAAATTATTAAAACTAGCATTGTAAAAAGGTTAAGATTTATAATTTAATCTTTGTGAATAAACACCTATCTAAGGCTAGAAGTATTAATTTTAAGAACTTTTAAATTGCTCCAGGTGGTTAATCTAGACAAAAGAAAAGCAAGCTACAGTTAAATTTTGCTTGGGATGGGTGTTAATAATACATGTGAACATGACTCCTATAGGCCTGCCCCAAAAGCACAAAACTTTTTTAATTCATTCATGAGATGTGGGCATCATTTGTAACTTGTAATTGCTTGTCCCTAATTCCTTGAGAAACTGTTCCTGATTTGACACTAATTGTCACTCTTCGTTCATAAGGCTACAAGACTGGCCAGTGTGCTGATGTTGGCTGATTAAATTTCCATTTCCTCAACAGTGAACTGTCGTTGCAGTGTGTATCATACACTATATTTACTGCAGGAATTGGTTGAACCTCCTTCAACATTACCTTCCACACCTGTTCCTTCCATCACCTGGCGTACGGGCCACTTGCAAAATTCCTTTCCAAATTACGAAGTTTCCTGAGTTGGAATTATGTTATTTTTCCTTTGTAGTCACTAGGTCAAAATTCTGGCATTCTCACTATCCCTGCTGGTGTACCCCCACCATATAAAATGCAGCAGCCTAAGCAAGCAGATCATCATCACCTTCTCGAGGGCAGTTAGGGAGGGGCAATAAATGTTGGCCCAGCCAGCTCTGCTCATATCCCATGAATGAATGGAGCAAATGTGTACGATAGAACCACCTTGGTGGCAAATTAGGGAGTGCACTTCTTAGGCTGCGCCTGAAGTTTGGTGGAGCAGAGCAGAATGAACTAGAGCTAATCTCCTGCATTTTTTTCTGATACACCCTTGCACATTTCTATATAAATAACCATCCTATGCCCCTCTTGATTGTCTCAACTGAATCTGCCTATACCACATTTTCAGGCAGCATATTCCACACTCTAACTACATACTGTGTGAAAAAGTGTTTTTCTCTCACATAACCCTTGCTTCTTTTGCACATCACTTTAAATCTATGCCCTCTTGCTCTTGGTCCTTTAACAAGCAGGAACCGCTACTCTTTCCAGCCCACTCATGATTTTGAAAACCTGAATCAAATTTCCTCTAAGCTCTCTTTTCTCCAAGGAGAACAGTCCCAATTTCTTCAATGTATCCTCATCACTGAAGTTTTTTATTTCTAGAACCATTCTTGTAGATCACTTCTGCACTCTCTCCAACTCACATCATTCCTATAATGTGGTGCCTACAACTGTACACAGTACTCCAGCAGTGATCTAACACATCTTATACAAAACTTCCTAGCTCTGGTACTCTACGCCCTTATTAATAAAGCCGAGGACACTATGTGCTTTATTAACTGCACCCTTCACTTGCCATCTTCAATGATCTGTGCATGTATGCACCCAGGTCCCTCTCCATCTGGACCCCCTTTAGAAAAGTACCCCCTATTTTATATTGTCTCTCAATGTTCTTACTCACACGCCTCTGCAATGAACCTCATGCCACCTATGAAGCATATAGCTGGGCACAACTTTCCCGTAACAACTCAGTGCAAAGCAGCTACAGATTATCACAAGTTAAACAATGGACTCACTGGTGCTCTCAAATTGAACTAAATGAGTCAATGGGTGCATGAAAAGTGGGGGAGGTGGCAGATAGGATTTAATGAGATTGTGCAAATGACAAGGGAAATTGAGTCTCCATTGCCAAGTAATTTTAAATGCAAAGAAGCATTATTCGAAATATCTTATTCACCGACGTAACTCCACCAAAGAAGAAGCTAAATAACAAAAGTCAGAGATCCATAAAATCCCGGTAAGTGTGGAAGCAGGCCATTCAGCTCACACTGACCCCCTAAATAGCATCCACCCAGACTCATCTCCCTACCGTATGGCCCACATTTCCCATGGCCAGTCCACCTAACCTGCGCAGCTTTGGACTGTGGGAGGAAACCAGAGTAAACCCACACAGATGCAGGGACAATGTACAAATTCCACACCGACGGTCACCTGAGGGTCGAATCAAACCTGGGTGCCTGACATTGTGAGGCAGCAGTGCTAACCACTGAGCCACCGTACCAGGTCAGCATTTGGGTGTAGCTGTGTGAATTTCTTGTGGGATGCCTGCCAGTCTCCTCTGAGAGCTAAATGTAATTTTTGCACCATTTATCCAGCATGCCTTGTTTAAATATGCCCTGACCAGTGTTCAAAAAGCTCTGAAATGTCAATGTGTGTGTTGGGGGGTGGGGGGAGCGGGGTCAGTGTTGGGTTTTTTCAGTTAGCTGTGGGGTGTCAGTATTGCTGACTCAGCCAGCCTTTACTGCCCGTCCCTAGTGTTCCTGAGCAGGTGCTAGTGAGCTGCCTTCTTAATTAAAACTGAATGGCTTGTGAGGCCATTTTAGAGGGTGGTTAAGATTCAACCACAAGGGTGTGGAATGGAGTCACATACAGGCCATGGTCACTAAACACAGCAAATATCCAGCCTAAATTACAGTGTTGGACCCTGGGGGGCATTTCTAAAAACAATCCTATAGTTTCACACACAGCGCAGTGGATATTAACATTTTATTCCAGATTTATTTAATTAAATTGAATTATTGTATCCAGCTGTCACAGTAGAATTTGAACACAGGATCATTAGTGCAGATTTGTAGATGTTTAATCCAACAATGTAACCGCAATGCGCTCATGCTGGTTTTTTCTTTTTTCTTCATCTTATTTTCTTCTTAGTCTTGAGAGGGGCAGGTGAAGGAGGAGGTCTCCGGTGGGCAGCAATGCCAGGATGAGCCGGACATGGCTCCAACCCAGCCCAGGGTTTCCCATTGAGCGAGGAACATGCCCCAGGCTGACTCCCCTGACCCTGACTCGCACACTAAGCTGTGTCTCCAGGTCTGCAGGAAGGCCCGGGTGCCTGAAGGAGGAGAAAGGAGGTCTCAGTCTGGCATTGTGGTCTCTCAGTTTGGCGGTTTTGCCCTGGCATGACCATCATGACCCGGAGTGGAGATCTTGTCCCTGTGTGGATGTTTTCTTTGTCTTCAGTGTCCAGGTATTCCAGCGGCCTGGCATGGCAGTCTCATCCCAACTAAATCTTCTGGGTAGTCCAATGTTCCTTAATCAGCTTTCCCTGAGCCCAGGAGCCATTAACTTAACCGTGATGAACTTTGCCTTAAGTTTACTTTTTTTTAATAATTATGTATGATTTCTGTCATTGATGTACGTGCTGTGGTGGGGCAACTTGTTGAAGCTACTTCAGTAAGCGTTTTTAAAGCTAAGGTAGATATTTTTTGGAACAATAAAGGAATTAAGGGATACAGTGAGAGCGCGAGTAAGTGGATCTGAGTCCACAAAAAGATCAGCCATGATCTTATTGAATGGTGGAGCAGGCTTGAAGGGCCGGATGGCCTACTCCTGCTCCTAGTTCTTATGTTCTAACTTTTAAAACCGTTCACTGTATTTTTCATGTAAAAGTACACTGGACAATAAATTTCTATTCTGTTCTATTCCAGACTGAATTTCTGAAGCGAAATTGTTGCATTGCACTTTGCTTTTCCACAGTATTGTTTTTTTCTCCCAGACACTGTCCTTCTTGCTGGGACTCTATATGCAGCCTCACAGTAACTCACAGGTGTCCACCAGCAACTCCCTGCACCTATAGAACAACCGAGTTGCTTTGTGTGGAAGTTGCAAATCAGTACTCATACCACAGCACCCTGCGGCCCAACTTGTTACAATGCGCAGTCCTTGTTTTATTCATTATTCTTGGCATCTTTATTGTTCTTTAGTGGTTTTTTTAATAACATAGATCATACGGGTGGTACGGTGGCTCAGTGGTTAGCATTATTGCCTCACGGCGCCAGGGACCTAGGTTTAATTCCACCCTCAGTCGGCTGTCTATGTGGAGTTTGCGCATTCTCCCCGTGTCTGTGTGGATTTCCTCCGGGTACACCAGTTTTCACGCACCGTTCAAAGATGTGCAGGTTAGGTGGATTGGCCGTGGGTGATGCAGAGTTACAGGAATAGGGTCGGGGGTTGGTCTGGGTGGGAAGCTATTCAGAGGGTTGACGTGGACTCGATGGGTTGAATGTTCTGTTTCTACAATGTAGGGATTCTATGAATATACAACAGTACAGCACAGGATCAGGCCTTTTGGCCCATCGTGTCTGTGCCGATCACAATGCCATTTGAAACTAAATGTCTCTTAAACATTGCTTTCATATCTGCTTCTATTGCCTCAGCTGACAGCATGTTCCAGGCACCTACCACCCTCTATGTAAAAAAGTTGTAGCGTACATCTCTTTTAAATTTCCCCTTCAGACCTTAAAGCTATGCCCCCTTGTATTTCCACTGTGAGAAAAAGACTCCAACTGTCCAGCCTATCCATGCCCCTCATAATTTTATATATTTGCATTAGGTTGCCCCTCAGCCTTCCATGCTCTAGCAAAAAAAAACCCAGGTTGTCCAATTACTTCTTATAGCTAATAGACTCCAACCCAGGCAACATCCTGGTAAACCTCTTTTGCACCCTCTCCAAAGCCTCTACATCCTTTCTATAGTTTGCAATTTCCTATCTAGCTATTCCATGTATATATATGTATATACATACATATATACACATGGGTGTCTCACCTTTCGTGTCAAAATACCTCAAAATGTTTTGTACAACTTAATTACTTTTCAACACGCATGATTGTTTTAAACAGGAGGACATCCAAAACTCTGTCTTCCCAAACAGGTTTGCCCTGTGTTCTGTTCACCCATTAACCCTGTGTCCACTGATCTCCGTTAGCTCCTGGTACCGAAAAGACTGGATTTGAAGAAAACTTTCCCAGTTTTCCAACTTCTCCACAGCCTTGCCACTCCGTATCTCTGCAATTTTCTCTTGCCCTCAAGTCCTTGAAGATCTCTGCATTTCTCCTGTTCCGCCCTTTATTACTTCCTCAATTTAAATCACTCTTCCGTTAGTTGCTGTGCCTTCAGTTAGCAGAGTCCCTATCATTGGAATTCCCTTCCTAAACCTCCCCGATGTTGACCTTAAATTTTTCTTTCATGTACTCTTGAGATCACCATTTTGATAAAGATTTCGGTCACTGTCCTCATTTTATTAATGTGGTCCCAGATTCCTTGTTTATTCATGCATTTCCAATTTTGCTTCAATTTAGTCATTTGAATTGCATAACCCAGGTTTCTACAGACATTTTTTTAAAAGTCTCATAGAAGGCACAATAGACTACAATGCTGTTCAGATATTTTGGGATTTTAACGCAGTGACAGTGAAGGAATAACTATTTAGTTCCATGTCAAGATGGTGAGTGGTTTTTCAGGTGAAGATGTTCCTTTCTATCTGATGCCCTTGTCCTTATATATTATAGACCATTTAAGTTTTTGGATAGAGAGCCAATTAAGTGGACCATTCTGTTCTGGATAACTAAAACTCTCAAATGTTGACGCACACATCCAGGTAATTACAGACAGTGTCCTAGGCCCAACCATCTTCAGCTGCTTCAGAAGTGGTGATGTTCGCCAATGATTGCACAATGTTCAGCACCGTTCATGACCCGTCAGATACTGGACCAGTCAATGTTCAAATGCAACAAGATCTAGACATTATCCTGGCTTCGGCTGGCAAGTGGCAAGTAACAGTTATGCTACTTATACGCCAGGCTATGACCAACACCTTGACAGTTAATAGTGTGACCATCACTGAACCGCTGACTATCAACATTGAGGCAGAAACTCGCCACATAAATGCAGTGGCTACCAGAACAGGTCAGAGCTAGGAATACCATGACAAGCAATTCACGCCCTGATACCCCAAAGCCTGCCTATCAACTACAAGACACAGGATGGGACTGTAATGGATTACTCCATGCTTGCTTAGATGGGAGCAGCTCTAAAAACACTCATGAAGCTTGACACCTTCCAGGACAAAGCAACCCACTTGGTCGTCACTACATCCACAAGCATCCACTCCCTCCACCACCGATGCTCAGTAGCAGCAGTGTGTACTATATACAAGATGCACTGCAGAAATTCACCAAAGATCCTCAGACAACACCTTCCAAACCCATGTCCACTCCCATCTAGAAGTACAAGGGCAGTAGATACATGGAAACACCGCCCACTGCAAGTTCCCCTCCAAGCCACTCATCATCCTGACTTAGAAATATGTCACTGCTCCTTCATTGTTGCTTGGTCAAAATCCTGGAACTGCCCCACTAACGGCATTGTGGACTGCAACGATTCAAGAAGGCAGCTCCCCACCACCTTCTCAAAGGCAACTACAGATGGGCAATAAATGCTGGTGAAGGCAGCGATGGCTGCATTCCACAAATGAATAAAAAAATTTGGAGAGTATTTCATCACACTCCTTACTTGGGTCTTGTAAAGCGGTACTTGGTTAGTTTAGTTGGCTGGAAGGCTGGTGGCGATGTAGAGTGACACCAATAGCACAGGTTCAATTCCTCCACCATTTAAGGATAAACATCCCACCTCCTCAACCTTACCGCTTATCTGAAGTGTGGTGACCCTCAGGTTAAATTGACCATCTGTTGTGTCTTCTTCATGAGAGAGGGTGACTGTGGTGACAATATTTTACTTAGAGGGTGGTAAGTCAGGAGGTCCATTCACCATTGCAGAACACACAGGTTCTAAATGAGCAGTTTTCACAGCCTTTATGTGGATTTTTCAGTTAAGTTTCTGGTTAATTACAACCTAAGGATATTGGTGGTAGATTTGGTGATAGTTATGCTATTAAAACTCAAGGAGTGAGTTTAGGTTCTCTCTTGTTGACGATAGGCAATTCTTGAGACTTGTGTGGCCTCAATGTTTTCGGCCATTTGTCAACCCAAACCTAAATGTTGTCCAGGACTTTTTGTATGTCGGCATGGATTGTTTCAGTAGTTGAGAAATTGAAAATGTAACTGAAATTGTCAACAACAGTTGCTTCTGGACTTATAATGGGAGAAATGTCATTGATTAAACAGCTTAAAATAGTTGGGATTAGGATGCTATGACAAACTCCAGTAGTGGTGTCCTGGGACTTGAAATGATTGAGCTCCATCAACCAAAACCATCGACCTTTCTGCCAGATGGGCCTCCAACGAATAGAGTGTTTTCCTCCTGATTCCCATTTACTCCAGAGATGACGAGGTGTAGAGCTGGACGAACACAGCAGGCCAAGCAGCATTCGAGGAGCAGGAAGGCTGATGTTTCGGGTCTAGACCCTTCTTCAGAAATGGGGGAGGGGAAGGGGATTCTGAAATAAATAGGGAGAACGGAGAGGCGGATAGAAGATGGACAAAGGAGAAGATAGGTGGAGGGCAGACAGACAGGTCAAGGAGGCTGGGTTGGAGTCAGTAAAGGTGTAGCTGGGGAGTTAGGGAGGGGATAGGTAGGTCCAGGGAGGACGCACAGGTCAAGGAGGCGGGATGAGGCCAGTAGGTAGAAGATGGGGGTGGGGCTTGAGGTGGGAGGAGTGGATAGGTGGGAGGACAGGTTAGGGAAGCGGGTATGAGCTGGGCTGGTTTTGGGATGCGATAGTGGGAGGGGAGATTTTGAAGCTTGTGAAGTCCACGTTGATACCATTTCGCTGCAGGGTTCCCAAGCGAAATATGAGGTGCTGTTCCTGCAACCTTCGGGTGGCATCGTTGTGGCACTGCAGGAGGCCCAGGATGGACATGTCATCCAAGGAGTGGGAAGGGGAGTTGAAATGGTTCGGGACTGGGAGGTGCAGTTGTTTGTTGCGAACCGAGCGCAGGTGTTCTGCAAAGCAGTTCCCAAGCCTCCGTTTGGTTTCCCCGATGTAAAGGAGGCCACAATGAGAACAGTGGATACAGTATACCACATTGGCAGATGTGCAGGTGAACATCTGTTTGATGTGGAAGGTCTTCTTGGGCCTGGGATGGGAGTGAGGGGGGGAGGTGTAGGGGGAGGTGTAGCACTTCCTGTGGTTGCAAGGAAAAGTGCCGGGGGTGGTGGGGCTGGTGGGGAGTGTAGCGTGGACAAGGGAGCCAAGGAGAGAGTGGTCCCTCCGGAGAGCAGATAAGGGTGGGGATGGAAAAATGTCTTTGGTGGTGGGGTCGGATTGCAGATGGCGGAAGTGTCGGAGGATGATGCGTTGGATCCTGAGGTTGGTGGAATGGTATGTGAGGATGAGGCGGATTCTGTTTTGGTTGTTATTGCGGGGATGGGGTGTGAGGGATGAGTTGCGGGAAATGCGAGAGACACGGTCGAGGGTGTTTTCAAACACTGTGGAGGGGAAGTTGCGGTCCTTGAAAAAGGAGGACATCTGAGATGTGCGGGAGTGGAATGCCTCATCTCGGGAGCAGATGCGGCAGAGGCAAAGGAATTGAGAATAGGGGATGGCCTTTTTGCAGGAAGGTGGGTGAGAGGAGGTGTATTCTAAGTAGCTGTGGGAGTCGGTAGGCTTGAAATGGATATTGGTTTCCAGGTGGTTGCCAGAGATGGAGACAGAGAGGTCCAGGAAGGAGAGAGAGGTATCGGAGATGGTCCAGGTGAACTTACGGTTGGGGTGGAAGGTGTTAGTGAAGTGGGTGAACAGTTCGAGCTCCTTCTTTAACTCAGCTCTTTTGCCCATTTTTGGACCAAGGCCATAGCAAGATCAGGAGCTGAGTAATTCAGGTGGAACCCGGACCTAGATCTACACTTGCTCCAGTCATACTCTAGCCTGCATCAGTTATTCAAACTGCTTTGTTTTCTCCTTTTGGTTTCTGGGATGTTTAATGGAATGTGTAAAGAAACAGAATCAATCACAAGGACTTGTCTCTAAAGGGCTTTGAACCTCGTGTATGACTGCCAACTGAACTTAGGCTCTGACCTAAAAGAGGCGAGGAAGTCACTTGTCCCATGGATGACTTGAGAAATGATTTCAGATGAATTCACAAGCACGTTGCCTTTGGGTAGGAAAGAATCAGCACTGAACACAACACGAGGGAATAACACCACAGAAAGTGTTGATTTTTTTTTGTCCTGACTGCCTTGAAAATTCCTAATTAAATCAAAGTGCAAGACAGCTGTGGGGGTGTGGCTGTCAGCAACTGAAGACCATCCAGGACTGTCATTTCCTTCACAATTACATTACTATTAACTCTTTCACCCTCCCAAACATTTCAGTTACATGACCCAAGGCTCAACTGACCCACACTGGATTCCAGCAATAGAATCCTCCTAAGATAATTACATCTACGTATGTTAATTGAAAAAGAAGCAGATGAATCAAATACTTGAAAAACATTTATTCATGTTATAATGTGAACAAAGTTGCATCTTTTATAATATCTGAATGAATGTTAGAATTGATGCTTCTTGGATAATTAAGCTACTTGGTGTCTTTTTGATTTCATTTGGTTTATTGTAGTCCCATGTACCTAAGTACAGTGAAAAGTTTTGTTTTGTGAGCGCTACAGGCAAGGTCATAGCAAATAAGGACATACAGTTCATAGGGTGCTTAGACAGAGCGAGGCATACAGGTTCCACTGCACAGGCAGTGTACAAAGCAAGCTCAACATTATTTGTAGTTAAAGAGGTTTGTTCAGCAGCCTAATAACGGCAGGGAACGAGCTATCCTTGAACTTCCTGGTACATCTGTTCAAGCTTCTGTATCTTGAGCCTTTCATTGCCCATTTTAACCAGAAATGTTCCATGTTTTTGTCTTGTCTGATTACTGCTATGCCCAACGGCTGCAATTGACCTCTGCCTCTCCATGTGAGAGATGGGAAAAATCAACGAGCAAGGTCATCGCTGATTGCCAGCCAGTGACCCTTGCTATAAAGAACATTAGTGAAAGGTGATTGAGAGTAAGATGAGTTTGAACTGCGACCCACCCTTTCTGCCCCAACAGATTGTTACTGGCATGCACTGTCCAGATTCATCCATCAGTTGGGTGATGCGTACAGCTGGCTAGTACCTTTCAGACTGAAAGTCAGTGGCTCTATCTGAATCAGGGGAGTCAGCGAATTCATTAACATTGCAAATTATGAAGCACCATTTATATTATGGAGGATATGGGAATAAATTATCTAAAAGAATCGAGAATATCCATAAAGGACATGCAGAACAAAATGCAGCTTTCAGCCTTAGCTCAGTGCTAACACTCTCCTGAGTCAGGAGATTCCAGTCCTAGTCTAGGGACTTGAATGTGGATTCTTGGCTGACACTGAGGGAGTGCTGCACTGCCAAAGATGCTCTGCTTTGAAAGGAATGGTAAACTAAATACTTTTCCTATTACGTTTTCATAATAAAAGAATCAAAACACTACTTGGAGAATAATTAAATTATTACAAACAGTATTGCAAGTTGGCAAAACAATTGAAAATTTTCACAAAATGCTGGGATTTACATGTGGGTGATATAGAAATCAAAAATACTGCTCACAATAAACTTTTATTGGCACTTAATCAGGCCATACTTCGGGTATTTTGTACAGTTCTGTACTTCATGCAAATGAAACACTGGTGAAAATGCAAAAATGATTTAAAAGGATTGTACCAAAACAGAGAGATTACAGCTGTTAGGTTATGCTTTTTGCTCAGAAAAGAAAAGATGAAAGGAATTCTAACTGAAGTCTTAAAAGTCATGAACAGGTAGTTGCAAAGGGAATTTTCCACTTGTGGCACAATCCAACACTAGTGCCCATCAATGCCAGATAGTTACTAATATATTCAGCAGGCCAACAGGGAGATGTTTCTTTACTTAAAAAGCAATAAGGAGGTGGAAATCACTACCACCGGAAGTAGCTGGGGCAAACAGCTCAGAAGCTTAACAAAGAAAACAGCGGAATGGCATGAGAATGAAGGAAATAAGTTGATAGGCTGGGGAGAAGTAATTGGAATGGGAGGAGATCCTTGGGGAGTAATGATCAGAAGAGTTTGGCTGTTTCTGTGTTTTATATTCACTTAATATGCTAAAGTGCTGTGGCCAATGAATGACAGCTGTCACTGTTGCAAGAATTGAAAACTACTTTTTTTAGTGGATTAGGTAAAAATCCAGATATTAAATTTCTTTGGCCAAAACAGAAACGAAAATATTCAGGGATAACATGACTTGCACTCACCAAAATCCACTATCCTTTTTACTGTGGGCAAATATAAAGATAAATATACTACACCGTGACTTGCCATAAGGTGAGAGGAGCAGAAGTAGGCCATTTGGCCCATCAAGTCTGCTTGGCTATTCAATGAGATCATGGCCAATTTAGTAATCATCAACTCCACTTTCCTGCCTGTGCTAGCTTTGGTTCCTTTATATTGATCAGTTTATTGTATATGTACGGTACCTTTAGAGAATTCATCTTTAAAGGTTGCATGTGCAGTGTGTCTCTAATATTGTGACTTTGCCTGGCAGTTAGTCTACTGTGGATTTGCAAGATGCAGGCACATAAAACTCCATTGAATGCTGTAATGTCTGCTTCATAACTTGCAATGTGTTTTATTAAATTCATTAAACTATGTTAATCAAACTCTGACAAATATTTGATTATTAGATCATTATCATTAACATGAGTAGCTAAGCAGAATTTTTTTGGCGTCCAGCAAGGAAGGTTGACCTGGGATGTATATCACCTATCATTACCTTAGTTTATGCCAAAATGCTTAATAGCCAATAAAGTATTTTCAAAGTATAGTCTCTGTTGTAATAAAGGAAATGGAGCATCTAATTTATGGATAACAAGTTCCCACACTAAACAATGTGATAATGATTAGCTACTCTGACCTTCTACCTGTTACAACATTATTTTGCACAGTCCCTAACTCTCAATATTATTTTTCAAAGTGTTCAGTCAAACAATAAAAGCGGTATAACTAATCCACCCCTTCAAAATTCATTATCTGTGCATTGTGTAAACATGTGAAAATTACATGAATTATGCATAATAAAACTTTTTGAAATAAATAGTGAAGTGGAATTTATGACTTTGTACTCAATACTTTAAGTGCTAAAATTTGCTGAAAACAATCTCCACAATTAATTTTACTCATTGAGAATGGCATTGAAATTTCTTTTTGACCAGAGATAGGATTGAACAGTTACAGTGTCAAAACATTGTAATGTAAACTGTCTGATTTATTTATATATATCATATTATTTATTGCAAGCTTATGTTTTTAGTTTTTTAGGTAGCTACCTGTGTGTTTTCCACGTCCGAAGTTAAGAACTAACTTTTAAGTGTTTCTGTAGCCATGGCGATTTCTTTTAAAGCAGTTCTGAGGCATGTCTTTAGAGTGAATGGGGCCTTGTTACACATTACTAATGGGTTTTTGTTCATCTTAGATTGCTTGGCAGCCCAGAAAGGTAAATAATGTGGCCTTAATGTTGTTACAGACTTCAAAAACCTGTTTTATTTTAATCTTAATCTCGTACGGTTTCCGTTTTTACTTTGAGTTTAAGCAGTCCTGTGAAGACCTTGAAATAGGATGACTGTTATAGACTAGATTCCCGAGAAGAGAGGATATATGGTGGTCTAGGTTACCTTAGAGTGAAGAGTTAGTGTTAGTCCCAGATCAGAAAGGTTGGGATAAGACATTGAAGAAGTTACTTAAAGCTCAGTACGTTTAATCTCAGGCGCATGTTAGTTCCAGGAAGAAGCTATCTCTAGCTCCAGTCTACAAATTGAAGTCACAAGTGCTTTAGATCAACTCAGGTGATAGACAAAGGGATTCGGGTGTGAGAATTGTATGAATGGTGTCTTGAGTACTGTGTTTTTGCCTACTATGCAAAAGCTGATTGTTTCTTTTTAATTTGTAAAACAATGGTTTCAGATTAATGGAAGTATACTTTTAGACTCTGAGCTTCCAGTTGACTACGACTTCAACCATCACCCTGTTCCCTGGTCTCAGGCTTGCGATAGTACTCCAGCGAAGTTCAGAGCCAGCTGAAAAAAACAGCCCCTCATTTTCCACTTAGAGACCCTGCAATGTTCTGGACTCAATATTGAATTCAATAACTTTGAGGCCTGAGCTCTCCATGCCCTTATCACAACCTCCTCACATCAGGCCTTGTTATCACATAGTCTGCTATTACACACCACCTATTGTTAGCCACTAACAGTCCTGATTAATAACTATTTATTCTCCTAACCAGATTGTTATCCACTCCTTTGGCTGTCCAACTGTTCTTCTCTCTCGTTGGGCTCTATCGCCACAATAGTTTACTCCTTCCTGTCTGCCTCCCAGTACCCCAACCAACCCCACACCCTATCTTCTGCATATAAACCAGCATTTTCCTAGCTACCATCAGTTCTGAGGAAGGGTCGCTCAACACGAAACATTAACTCTGATTTCTCTCCATTGTCGCTGCCAGACCTGCTGAGCTTTTCCAGCAATTTGTTTTTGTTTCTGGTTTACAGCATCTGCAGTTCTTTCAGTTTTTATACAGTTTGCTTATAAATCTTTACATTCATATGATAAGGAGATGGTGTGGTTTATTCCAATTAACCTTTATTTCTTTTGTTAACAAACTTCTGTTTTATTGCCAAAGCAAATTCTGCAACATTGCAAGCTTATGTTTCAGCAAGAGACCACTTTGTTGAAGTGGAAACAAACCAAAATATGGTGCATCCAGCCAGGTTCCTAGCTGGAATCTGACTGATCGGATAATGATATCAACTGAGACTATAACAGTATGTTCCAAGTCTTGAATCTGTGCCAGCAAAATAAGGGTGGCACCTACAGGTGAGCTGAGGCTTCTCACAGTTTTTCGATCCTTTTCTGGTAGATAACTAGGGTAGCTGAATAATTATCAGCAAACAGCAGGAAGAGAGTGGGGGCATTTTCATAATCAAAATGAGACAGATCTTCACACCGTGGTATCAATTTGAAACAGGTGCCTCACATGATATTTGTGACAAAGGCAGAAATTTATTAATTAAATTGTTGGACTGGAGGAGGTAACAAAGGTTTTAAATGAGAGAAAGTATTATTGATTTAATATAAACATGAATCCTTTGCCAGTTTAATGTTTATTCTCCTTATTTATATTAGTCTGCAGTATTTCACTTTGGTTTCAGATTGTACTTTTGGAAAAGATGTAATATATTATTCTGTTGGAATTATGTGGGATATTTAAGATTGGATAATGTAATGATTTTTTTTCTAATAAGACCATAATGAATGAGTTGGTGAGTTCAAGGCTGGAGTAGAGAACAGAAAGCTGATTAAAGCATAATGTGACAGATGAATGAATACTTTAATTAGCTCAGGGGCCCAGATTTCTCCTTCAGTGAAGGTTAAAGGAAACATCAAGGAATTAACAGAAGAGGATGAGAACTGGGACCACTGCAATTAAGTGTGCTCATAATCAGGTCTATTCTACAAATTGGAAATCTTAGACTGCTCACCAGTATGTCTAAAAGGACTAAACATTCTATTAGTAAACAGAAAGGACGTGGATTGCACATGTTACTGTGATGTTGGAAATTTAGGAAGAGAAAACCAGTAATCTCTTCTTTTCTAATTCTATTAAACAATTGGTAGTAGCCTCTTAAAGAAAATGACACCAATATTTTAAGGTAATAAATTTTAAGGGTGTTTCACATACATGTAACAGTATATGAAACAAAGGAAATGAGCTTGTAGCACAGATTGAAATTGGCAGATAAGACGTTGTGGGTATCACAGAGATGTGGTTGCAAGGAGATCGGGGCTGGGAACTAAATATCCAAGGATACATGTCCTATCAAAAGGACAGAGGGAGCAGGGTTGCCTTGTTAGTAAGGAATTAAGTTAAATCAATAGCAAGAAGTTATATAGAGTCAGAAGACATAGAATCTGTGTGGGTAGAGTTGAGGAATCACAAAGGAGAAAAGACTCTGATGGGAGATAATAGGAACTGCCGACGCTGGAGTCTGAGATAACAAGGTGTGGAGCTGGATGAACACAGCAGGCCAGGCAGCATCAGAGGAGCAGGAAAACTGACGTTTTGGGTCTGGACCCTTCTTTAGAAAGAAGTGTTCCTCCAGCTCTACACTTTGTTACCTAAGACTCTGATGGGAGTTGTGTACAGGCCTCCCAGCAGGAGTCAGGATGTGGGGTAGAAAATAAATCAGGAGACAGAAAAGGCATGTAAGAAAGGCACTATTACAATAACCATGGAGGTACTTCAATATGCAGGTGTACTGGGAAAAACAGGTTGGTAGCAGATCTCAAGAATATGAATTCGTGGAATATCTACAAAATGGTTTATTGGTGCAGGTTGTGGTAGACCTCACTAGGGAACAAGCAATTCTGGATTTGGAGATGGGTAATGAGGCAGACCTTATCAGGGAGCCTAAGGTGAAGGAGGCCCTTGGAGTAGTGACCATAATATGATATAATTCAGCCTGCAGTTTGAAAGGGAGAAGCTGGAATCAAATATGACAGTATTACAATTGAGTAAAGATAACTACAAGGACATGGGGAAGAGCTGGCCAGAGTTGATTAGAAGAGGATCCTAGCAGGCAGGACAGTGGAGCAGCAATGGTAGGACCTTCTTGGGGTAAATTAGGGGGAACAGCAGAAATTTATCCAAAGGAAGAAGAAACATACTAAGGGGAGAATAAGGCAACAAAGACTGAGAAGGAAAACCTGGGACAGCATTAAATCAAAAGAAAAAGCATCACTTTGCATCAGTTTTCACAGTGGAAGACACCAGCAGCATGCCAGAACTTCAAGACAGTCAGGGAGCAGAGCTGAGTGTAGTGGCTATCACTCAGGAGAAGGTGCTGAGGAAGCTGAAAGGTGTGAAGGTGGATAAGTCACCCTGACCAGATGGACTACACCCCAGAGTTCTGAAGGAGAAAGCTGAGGAGATTGTGGATGCATGGGTGGTGATCTTTCAGGAATCACTGGAGTCAGGGAAGTCTCAGAGGACTGGAAAAGTGGCTGATATAATGGCAGGAAGGCCCCAGAAGGACTTAGACAGGCTTGGAGAGTGGGAAAAGAAATGGGAAATAGAATACAATGTGGGAAAGTGTGAGGTTATGCACTGTGGTAGGAAGAACAGAGACCAGATTATTTTCTAAAGGAGGAACGGCTTCAGGAATCTGAAGAACAAAGAAATTTGGGAATCTTAGTTCAGGATTTTCTTAAGATTAACATGCAGGTTTAGTTGGCAGTTAGGATGGCAAATGCAATGTTAGAATTCATTTCAAAAGGACTGAAACCCAAGAACAGAGATGTACTGTTGAGGACATATAAGGCTCTGGTCAGACCACATTTGGAATATTGTAAGTAGTTTTGGTCCCCATATCTAAGGAAAGATGTGCTGGCCTTGGAGAGTGTCCAGAGGGAGATTACAAGAATGATCCTGCAAATGAAGGGCTTGTCATATGAGGAGCAGTTGAGAACTCTGGGTCTGTACTCGATGGAGTAGGATGAGGGAGGGATCTGATTGAAACTTACAGAGTACTGAGAGGCCTAGATAGAGTGGATGTGGAGAAGATGTTTCCAAAGTAGGAGAGATGAGAACCCAAATGACACAGCCTCAGAGTGAAGGACAACCCTTTAGAATTGAGCTGAGGAGGTATTACTTCAACTAGAGGGTGGCTAACTGTGGAACTCATTGCAGCAGAGGCTGTGGAGGCCAGATCATTGAGTATTTAAGACAGAGATGATAGGTTGGTTGGTGAGGCGATCACGAGTTACGAGTAGCAGGCAGGAGAATGGGATTGAGAAATAAATCAGACATGGTCGAATGATGGAGCAGACTGGATGGGCCGAATGGCCTGTCTGCTCCTATATCTTATGTTCTAATTGCATTGATGCCATTTGCTATAGTTAAAGTTTAATTCGTAAAATTCAAAAAAATGATAGATTTATAAAGCCATGAACTTGATATTCATAGGCCGTTCTGATCATAGGTTTACTCAAAGCCTATTCAAAGACAGCAAACACTTCAGTGGAATGAGAGATACAGAAATAACTCACTCTACATTACAAGAGCATGTAGATCATGAAGGCATGGATCAACAATGAGAATTATTTCGTTTTTAGTATTGGTTTTCTTGCCTTTGGCCTGAGTGCGGCAATCAGTTGAGAACAATGTTTTTGTTTAATTCCGTAACATTCTTGAACTGAGGATTTATTCCTCTTTGAAAACTTGGGAAAGGGAGTATCAAGATCAAGGAAAGTAATGTGAAAGATAGAGGGAACAAAGATCCACAGTTCACCAGCAAGCATTGATAAGTTTAGATTTCAAGAACAGAAATTGTTGGAAAATCTCAGCAGGTCTGGCAGCATCTGTGCAGTGAAATCAGAGTTAACGTTTCAGGTCGAGTGACCCTTCTTCAGAAGTGGTTCCGAGGAAGGGTAACCGGACCTGAAACTTTAACTCTGATTTAACTCTTCACAGATGCTGCCAGACCCGCTGAGCTTTTCCAGCAATTTCTGTTTTCATTTCTGATTTACAGCATCCGCAGTTCTTTCGGTTTTTATTAACTTTGGATTTCACTTTTATTAATCTAGCAAAATTGAGTTTTCCCATTTCAATTTGAAGGGCGTACTGCGTTTTGATAAAATGGAAAGCTTGTATTGGTCTGCAGATTCTATATACTATTTTCATTTGACCCATTCCATCAAAATAACAGTAACCAATTTCATTCCAAATACTGGACGGATAATTGATAGATTTATGTCCTGTGAATGGAAATCTGATTTTACGTGATCCATATTACATTTAGTGATGATGAGAGATGCCTTTTGTCATCTACATCTGTATAGCCACTCAGTCACCCTCCTCTTTGATTTTTATTGGCAATGAAATGCCGTTTCCATATTTCTTATTTGCAAAATATTCAGGGAAGGACTGTGGATAAAAGGAAGAATGTCATATTTAACATTATGACGATGATAAACAGCTCAGCAACAGCTTGAATTTGTATATCAACCTTTAACATCCTAAAAATATACTTGTGCTTCACTGCAGCATAATCAAGCACAATTTGACACCAACGAGATATTAGGAGGGGAAGCTTGCTCATAAAAATGCTTCTAAGGAGTGTTTTAGAAGCAGGGAGTAAGGCTAGCCATCGATGGTGGAGCAATTGGCATTGTAACCTCATGGTGTGGCATGGTGACCTCCTGGCCTGGCATAGCAGCCTCCCATAACTGCCTCCCACCATGACTTGGCAATCTTTCGGCATGATGTGGCAACCTGCCAGCCTGGCATAGCAGCTTCCCTGCACGGCTTCCCGTCATATCGTCCTCTCAGCCTGGCATAGTGGTCTGAAATCATCTCCTGGCATCATGATCCTCAATTTGAAATCTCGCCCATGGTCCGGAGCCAGGGTCCAGCGAGGACTGGAGGCTACGTGCCAGCATGGTCTGGGTTGGAAGACCTTGGTTCTGAACCTTTATTTCTGCAATGCTAGACATTCTATTTCCCTATTTTCTAAAATCTCATAACTGAAGAAGCTGTACCTAGGTACCTTTGAACCTAAGTTGGTGCCGTAAGTGGCGACATATAAATTTTTCACTGTACTCATTGAACGTATGTGGCGATAAAGGCTAACTCTCGTGAAAATCAGGAATGGACGAAAGGTCAGAATTGGAAGACGGCAGAGATTCCGGAGATCGTTATGATAATCAGGGGTGAGGCCATGAAGGAAATTGAAAACTGGGATGAGAATTTTAAGAGTTCAGAATAAATAATTCAATTAAACAGTTGTATATGGGTCCATTTGAAAAGGCATCATGCCATGTGAGAGAAAGCAGCAGTTCCATAAAAGAGATAATACAGTGTGGAGCTGAAGGAACACAGCAGGCCAGGCAGCATCAGAGGAGCAGGAAAGCTGATGTTTCGGGTCGGGACTCTTCTTCGGAAACCTGGTCTGCTGTGTTCCTCCAGCTCCACACTGTGTTATCTCTGACTCCAGCATCGGCAGTTCTTACTATCTCTGAGTTCCACAAGAGAATGTTTTTCAACTTCTAGCAAACACAACCTGCAGATAAAAGATGCACAAATAACAACAGGATTAGATAGTTGACACAGTAGCAAATTATGTAACTTGAGAAAAGGGGATTTCAGGTACTAAATCCCAGCATTTTAAGACGACAGTGCCTATAGCAATTCTTGTTTCAGTGTGGCAGCATTTCATAAGAGATGTTAACTTTTGCTTTGACTGGTAGTTTGTCGGCAGTGTGCAGTCAGATCATTTTAAAGGGAGAACTGAAGGTACTTTGAACCAATCAGACCTTGTCTTTTCTATCTTTGAATGCTCCATTGGGTCACACATCCACATAAATAGTTGTTCAGAGATTATGTCCAAAGAAGTTATTAACAAGTAGGTTTATAAAATTCAGCATTTTAAAAGATCTAATGTCCTTCAAGTTGACGATTTAGGGTGCACCTGACTGTTATTTGTGATTCATTTCTTTTAATAAAGCTTGTGACTGCTTTTTTGAGATAAAAGGTCTGTTCCCAGGAGAAGTTGCTTTTCAAGTGTGTTGCTCATGCATTTGTAGATTTGGGTTGGTACCGTAATCCTGAAGTTGTGATAGCATTTAGGTAATTTAAAAGGTCACACTGGTATTAATATTACAAATCATAGGCTTCAGAATGGACCAAATATAAAAAATAATCATTTTCCAGTGGTGCACATGCCATCAGAACTCACGAAGTTAAACTGCATACTTTTAACATTCACATCATACGTCCATTTCTAAATGTAGTGTTGCTATCAAGACATTATGGAGGATACTGCAATTGAAGTGATCAGATCCACAAGGATAAATTAAGATAACACATGTCCCACTGTGCTTTCAGTCTAGTCCCTTGTGCTTTTGTCTTAAGAAACACCAAAATGTGAATATTCTTTTGTCACTGCATCATTATTTTTGATATTGTCAGTAAGCTTTTTCTCGATTCCTTGGTTGAATGGGTAAAGGGGGTGTGGTGTAGTTGTGTCTACGGTGCTTTTATTCATTGACATTCTGCCACTAGCAGATCTTTCATTCTTCCTTTCACAACCCTGGGTGTCGTTGATCGATGGCTTCGTTGAACTTGATCAAAGTAACTTGTACCATGACGAGCATCTATTCTCTCAGCATGGAATGCAACGCATTCTGAATGAAGCAGGCTCTACCTTACAGCTGCCCCTTGTTGCTGTGGTATGGGATGGGACTGTATTGAACATCAATATGGACAGATATTACTATTAATAGAATAGATTTTGAAGTTTTGAAGGAGCAAAGATTTTTTTCAAAGTGTTGGACCTGATATTAGCCCAATTGAAGCCTACAAAGAGGTTATTCATTGTTCTTTCAGCCTAATGGGATGCATTGATTATATTCTTGTTCAAAAAAACTATTTGTGATTTTTGAGGGAACCGGTCAGGAGTAGGAATTGCTCACAAGTTTGCTGTCCACTTCTTTACTCGCCTTGTGTCAAGCAAAAGAGTTGGCAGTTCAGATCTAACCATTTGCACATGAGCAGTAGTTCTCACACTTCCTCCCAAAAAGGAACTCATACTTCTGTCTGTGAATCTAATCATAGGAAGATGGTAAAGGCTATGCTGTGCATAAGAGTTAATGCCACACATTCAACAACAACATCTTCCGTAAAATGGAACGATGATATAGGGTTTAGTTTATTGAAGTAAATAAAGACGAATAGTCTCAAAGAATTGCCAAAGTAGCACAGAACTTTAGTTAAAGCATGAATGACATTTGAATTGAATTCTTTGCCTTGGTGTTTAATTGCCTTGTTATGCCCCTAGGAGATATTCTTCGGCAAGAAAGAAAGACTTGTATTTTTATAGGGACTCTCATTACTACAGGAACTCCCAAAATGCTTTATGGCCCAATTCTTTTAATCCATAGCCTCTATTGCAGAAACCAATTGGTGCTCAGAAAGCTCCTACCAACAGCAATGCTGAGATAATCCGTGGTCTGTTTTTGTGATGTTGATGGAGGGATAGATTTTCCCCAGTGCACGTTAAGGGATTAGGGGAGGAGCTGGAAGATCCCCACCTTCATTTGAAACAGGGCCATGAGACCTTTTGCTCCTGCCTGAGATAGAGGCTTCAGTTTAACATCTAATGTGAAAGAAGGCACCTCTGACAGTATCACACTGGACTTTCAGATTTTTTTTTGTACTCAAAACCTGGAATCAAACTCACAACCTTCTGAACCCAATGTGGAAATGTTACTCACTGAGCTGCTGCTTTAAAGAATGCATGCAAATACATGTTGCTGAAGGAAAACATCTTTCTTGAGGTTGAACATTTCGTACTGGGGTTCATGTAGTGCCAATACTTCGTATCTGCTCTTAGAAAAACATTGAACACATGTAATTCGGTGCTTGTTCATTAATGCGCCTGTTAAGTGCCTTGGGATGTCATATTATATTGAAAGTGCTACAAAAAATATAAATCATTATTGTTGAAATGCAATGGTTAATATTAGTAATCAGCTTCTTCATCATTGGGAGTGATTCCTGAATGCGGTGGAAATGTTTGATGTAATTTGCTCTTTCAGCAGAAGTGTGCTCCTATCCAGTGTTGGTAATATAGACACCATACTGTGAACCAAAGACTTGCATTAAAACCTGTGAATCGTCTAGCTCTCTGATAAAAAGGGGAATTTGAGTGTTATTGGTTTACACTAATCTGTCAGAACTAAAACCCTTTGTTCTTTCCCCCTTCCAAAATTCAAGCTGTGATTTACAAACACGGTAGAAAGAGACGATGTGAGCTGAAAGACAATCAGTTTGGGTTTACTTACAAACAATGCTGATGGACCTGTCACCTACTTGTAGAAACCTCAAGCGGATGTAGCTTTTACCATGCCTGCCACTGTTGTCAATTCACAACAATGGCAGCATGGATTTTGAAGTTAAGCAGCCTCACTTACACTAGCAAAGAAAAGAGAAAGAATGCTTCAGCAAATGATTGGGCTGATCAAAGACTGTCTAGCTGGGAGGGAAGTTACACTTGGGAATCTGTGAAGTAGGTGCTGACATAGTCAATCCACCATAAAGCAGGAAAAATTGTCAATAGGACAGATCTGAAGAGCAAATAAATTTAGTGTATTGTTACAGAGAGGAAGCTTTGCAAAAGGTCCTTTGTTAATTTCAGGAAGCTTAGGCCATTTAAATAGCTGAAACGTAACAAAACGTCTGTATTAGGGCTTTTGTATCATTCTGCAAATGGGAAATCAGACAACCATAAATACTTCAGCACATCTCTTCCTTGGCATAGCAACCTCATACTTATGGGACAAGGCAGATTGAGATTCTGATTTGATTCTTCGTATCACAAAATTCAGAGCTACACGTCAGTATTATTCCTTAAGACATTTTATTATCTCTTTTATGGCTGGGAAGGGATTTTACACAATTCCACGGAGCAGAGGCCGTAGATAAACTGTGAAGAAAAGTCATAGTGTGTCATACACTCAGATTTATTTAAAAATAACTTTGGGAATTAAATACAGTTTTGAATATTAACATGATATCATTGTGCAATATAACAGATCATATTTGATAATGCAACATTCAGTTCAGATGAGACAAGTAAGTGAATTATGCCAAGTGCCTTTGGGAAATTGTTTGCAAGAATAGACAGATAGGTCTGGGACAACGAATGCTGAAGGGGATTTAGGCTGTTAACTTGCTTCAACATAACCTTTTGGATTATGACATACTACAAGAAAGTCCCCAGTCATGTTGTAACTTTGGAGGGGCAGAAGCAAATGCAAGGGCTCGGTATTAAAGTGGAATCTCCCCAATAGTTCAGTGAATAGCTGAGGCAGGTTTGGTCTGTGATGATCTCAGCCAGGATGTCACTTAGCTTGAGAGGTCCAACTCCGACAGCTTCCAAACGGGAAGATCGCAGAACATTTCCGTTCTTGATTGTTATTCTATGGCTCAATGCCACTGGAAGTGTGTTTATGCAAAGATTATTGCAGGATATATTGCGAATGCTGAGCTTTTTTTTTACACTTCCCTTCCTGCCGCCCTATCATAAAACAATGGCCTGTGTTGTACTTGCCACCCCTTGCCCCACTGCCGGATATACTCACTCCTACTGTCTGCCACCCCACTCAGATGGCACCCTACTCAGCACCAACATTTCTTCTAAACTGCACATGGACACAGGCACAGGCAGTCCCTGCTGCAGACAGACCTCAGAGGTCCGCACAGAAGATAAAAGGAATTAGAGGAATGCTGCCTGCTGTCCAATTGCCAGCCCATTAGTTGCAAGCTGTTGGGACTGTGGTGTCTTTCTGGATCAGTTACGGCTGGTCCCATATTCACTTTGCTGGAGACTGTGGTATTTCAAAATCTGCTGGAGGAATCCTTCATTTGAAGAGATGACGCTTTCCTGTTGATTTCACAAGTTTGAAAGGAAGAGTTTCAGATGAAGACAAAAGACAGCAAGAAAATCTTTATTCTGGACATGTTATCTCTCTGACTGGCTGTGTTCAACTCCAATCATTTCATTCCACCCACAAACTGGGTCATGTAACTTCTCTCTCTGAAAGCGCTGCAGTTACTCCAGTTGAGCAGCTTGTGTTTTTGCAAACGTGATGCTTTCCCAGGCTGCAGTTAGCCTCTGTTGCTTTGCAAAGTGTTCCTTCCAACACGCCTATGTATAGCTATATAGCTTGTCAATGAATTTTGAGTTTAATATTTCAGACAACGCAAGCATGAAATAACAAACTTTGTTCATTAACGGCTCACTGCAGCTGATAGTGTATTCAGTCTTATTGAGCACAGTACCCAGCTGCAGCAGAAAATGGACTAGGCCGTTGTTGTGTTTTTCCCAAAGTGCAATAATCTGTGTCACTCAGCTTCAAAGTTCTCACGTGTATAATGGCTAGTTGGGCAAAGGGATGGTGGTGGCACAATGCCCATGGAATTGCACAATGGCAAATAGTTAACATCATCTGGAGATTACCCCTTTCCCCACCCTATCTTCCACATATAAGCTGACATTTTCCGAGCTACCATCAGTTCTGAGGAAGGGTCACTGGACCCGAAACATTAACTCAGATTTTTCTTCACAGATGCTGCCAGACCTGCTGAGATTTTCCAGCAATATCTGTTTTTGTTCAGGAGGGCACAGATAGATGATGAAAGTAACAAGGAATAAATGTTCTTTACATGAAAAGTTTGGTTTTGATATTCCAACGGGATTCTGCCAAACTTCTGAAAGATTCAGGGAACAGTCTGGTTGGAAAGAGCTCCATCATTTCCAATGATTTCTATATTGTTGTAATACTTCTATCCACCTTTATAAGACAATTTTTAAAATTTATTCATGAGACATGGGTATCACTAGCCAGGCCTACGTTTATTGTTCATCTCTACTTGCCTGGAGAGGGTGGAGGTGAGCTGCCTTCTTCAGGATTGGGACACCTACAATGCTGTAGGAAGGGCAGTCCAGTATTTTGACACAGCAACAGAGAAGGAATGTTGACTCAGAGAAACTTGCAGGTGGTGATGTTCTATGCATCTACTGCTGCTCGCCCTGCGAGTTGATAGAATTTGTGGGTTTGGAAAGTGCTACCGGGGAGACTTGGTGATTTGCTGTGGGGTGTCTTACAGATAATACACATTGGGACCCAGTGGTGAAAGGAGCAAATATTGAAGGTGGTGATGCGATGCCAGTCAAGTGGGTTGCTTTGTCCTGAATGGTGTCAGGCCTCTTGAGTGTTGTTGGACTCATTGAGGCAAGTATGAAGTATTCCATCACACTCTTGTTTGCGCCTTTTAGATGATGGATGGTTTTGGGGAGTCAGGAGGTGAGTTACTCACCACAGAATTCCTAGCCTCTGACTGGCTCTTGTAATCATTGCATTTATAGAACTAATCCAGTTCAGTTTCTGGTCAGGATGTTGATAATGGGAGTTTCAGTTATGGTAACACTATATGGGGAAATGGTTTAGATTATTTTCTTTTTCAAAATATCCATAGCCATGTGTTTTGTGCATGTGCGTGTGCCCTGCTGCATTTGAACAAGGATTGATTCAGCACCTGATGAATCGCGAATGGTGCTGAACACTGTACAATCATTGGTAAACGTCCCCAGTTCTGATTTTATGATGGTGGGAAGCAGCTGAAGGTGGTTGTGCCTAGGGCACTACCTGAAGGAACTCCTGTAGAGATGTCTTGGAGCTGAGTTGACTGACCTCCAACAACCACAACCATCTTCCTACGTGCCAGGTATGACTCCAATCGGTGGAGAGTTTTCCCCTGATTGCCATTGTCTCTAGATTTGCTGGGTCCCCTTGATGCCTGCCTTGATCAATCATGGCCTTTATGTCAACAGCATTCACTCTCAGCTTCAAGATATTACAGAGAATTGATACAATTTTAACCCCACCTCGAAGCCTCTTCTAAGGAAAAACACATCCCCCACGCCCCGTCCCCACAATAATAACCAAAAAAGAATCCCCCTCGTCCTCACATACCACCCCACCAACCTCCGGATCCAACGCATCATCCTCCGACACTTCCGCCATCTGCAATTAGACCCCACCACCAAAGACATTTTTCCCTCCCCACCCTTATCTGCCTTCCGGAGGGACCACTCCCTCCGCGACTCCCTTGTCCGCTCCACACTCCCCTCCAGCCCCACCACACCCGGCACTTTTCCTTGTAACCGCAGGAAGTGCGACACCTGCCCCGACACCTCCTCCCTCACCCCAATCCCAGGCCCCAAGAAGACTTTCCACATCAGGCAGATGTTCACCTGCACATCTGCCAATGTGGTATACTGCATCCGCTGTACCCGTTGTGGCTTCCTCTACATCGGGGAAACCAAGCAGAGGCTTGGGGACCGCTTTGCAGAACACCTGCGCTCAGTTCGCAACAAACAACTGCACCTCCCAGCCGCGAACCATTTCAACTCCCCCTCCCATTCCTCAGATGACATGTCCATCCTGGGCCACCTACAATGCCACAGTGATGCCACCTGAAGGCTGCAGGAACAGCAAATCATATTCAGCCTGGGAACCCTGCAGCCCAATGGCATCAATGTGGATTTCACAAGCTTCAGGGTCTCCCCTCCCCCAACTGCATCCCAAAACCAGCCCAGCTCATCTCCACCTCCCTAACCTGTTTTTCCTCTCACCTCAAGCCACACCCCCATCTCCTTTCTACTAACCTCATCCCGCCCCCTTGACCTGTCCGACCTGGACTGACCTATCTCCTCCCTACCCCACCACCTACACTCACCTTTACTGGCTCCATCCCCGCCTCTTCGACTTGTCTGCCTCCTCTCCACCTATCCTCTCATCTATCCATCCTCTATCCGCCTCCCCCTCTCTCCCTATTTATTTCAGAACCCTCTTCCCCTCCCCCATTTCTGATGAAGGGTTTAGGCCCGAAACATCAAGTTTTCCTGCTCCTATGATGCTGCTTGACCTGCTGTGTTCATCCAGCCCCATGCTTGTTGCTTCTAGTTGTTGTTGTTTGCACATTATCCCCTTTTAACATGTGAGATGCGTTCAAAGCCTAGCCAGGCTAGGGCATGAATGAGCCCTGGGTATAGAACAGACTAACAAATGTTAAATGCTAACATCATTTAACATTTATGTTAAATGACATAACAGTTATGTCATACCTTACACACGACAGGTTAACATATTGTCATATGCAATCTTTAATTTCACAGCTGATACAGGATACAGTGCAGCATTCCCTCAATAGCACACTGATGTGCCAGCATTGACCAGCTGCACTCAAGCCTCTAGAGTCGGGCTTTAACCTAGAACCTTGGAGCCAAGTAGTGAGTGTGCTACCACCTTAGCCACAGCTGACACCTGCATATGACCCTGAAGTTTGGCTAGAGCTTCTAAGTCCGAGACAGACATGTTTTTGGCAGTTATGGCTGTCTAGGGATGTGGATCAAAGGCAGGAAATTGGAGTTGAGATGCAGATCGACCAGGAACTAATTGGTTGGCCCAAGGGGTTGAATGGCACTTTTTCTGAATTCCTATATTCCAGCTGCTATGAGCCAAACCAAAAAAACATTTGAGTGGAATAAAAATGTTTGATGTGCAAGGGAGTGGGGATGAATTGATACTGCTGATGTATGGATAACCAGCTATCATAAAATAATAGAGCTATCATTCTTGTTGTGTTGCAGCTCATTATGGGTAGTTGCTTAAACCTCCAAGTAAACTAACACCTTTCACAATCAATTAACGTTCTGCAAAAAAGATAGTTCTATTATCTCTGATATATAGTTAGCTGCTCAGTGTGCCTCCTGTTTCTCTCAGCATTCCGCATTAATAGCAAACAAAACTGTCTGTTGCTGATTGTTTACCAAATGATAATAGCTCAATGTTCTTTGCTCTATTATTTTGCTCAAAGAACAAGCACATTGCAAAATTTAACAGCATCAGTCATCCTGTTAATGTTGACTGTGTGTAGCTGATGATTTCCAAAACTGCTTCTTGAAGAAAGATCAGCATGATCAAACATTTCTCTTTGCAAAGGTTGAGAGATACTAGAAAAATGTCATTTTCAGATGTCAGAAACATTTTTGAGTCAATCTAACCTAAAAGGACTCAAATATTCTTAAGGCAATGCTGCTTTCTTTGTATGAATGGGTTGCATGTACTGAGAAATGAAATGTGACAGTATCTAATGGCATTTAAAGTGTACCAATCGTGTTAAATCCTCCATATCCATGGAATGGGTGACCTTCCATCTGATGCACGGTCTGCTATTATATTTGGATATTAACATGTCCAATACTTAACCTGGAACTATTAAGGTCAGAGATAAAAGGTACTGCAGATGCTGGAGAATCCGAGATAATAAGGCGTGGGGCTGGATGAGCACAGCAGGCCAAGCAGCATCATAGGAGCAGGAAAACTTGACGTTTCGGGCCTAGACCCTTCATCAGAAATGTTAAGGTTCTGTTTTAGACCTCGAGTGCCTCTACCTGCTATGATTGAAACCCACACTGAGCTGCTGTACCAATGATTACACAGGAATTCCAACATTCAATGACAATGATGATAGCAACAACGTATTATTACCTTTGCCAGCTTTAATGTAATAAAGTTGCTTCCCATGAAGATTACAATGCAAAATAAGATATGGAGACACATCAGGACGGTGATCATAAAGCAGGTGACCATAAGTACAGCTGAAATATCTTAAAGGAATATAAAGGGAAATAGAGAGACATAGACGTTTAGGAAGTGTTTTCCTACATTTCAGGCAACATGGTCACCAGTGGCAGAGGAATTAAAATTGGGAATGCTCAAGACTTAGAGGAGCATAGGTATCTTGGAGCATTGCAGGATTGGGCTAGTTTACGGAGGTACACATGATATTTGTGCTCTAATAATTCAGGTCCTTTACGTATCCACCAATTTAATTAACTGAACATTGACAGCCATGTTTTTAGCCCTAAGCTCTGGAGTTACCTCCAACTTCTCCACTAGCTGTCATTTCTCCTCAACGAAGCTCCTTAAATCCCATCATCTTTGACCAAGTTTTACTCACAAAAGAAGCCTCAGGGTCAAATTTTGTTTGATGATATTCCTAAGAAACGATTTGCAACATTGAAGGCAAGTTGCTATTAATATTCTGGGAGTGGAATGCAAAGGATATTGAAGCATACTTCAGTGGATTTTTACTTTCCCATGGGATACAGCTTCAGTGAAGCAAACAGGAGCCTCTGTAGCACCAGGCCAACTGTTGCAATAGATGCGCAAATGGAAAAAATAACTTGCATCTATGAGTCGCTCCTGGGTTTCCAGATGGACAGTAAGTTGGGGTTTTGGGCAGGGTCTCACAAAAAGGAAAGGGGCATTGAGGCGAGAGTAGTGTGGGACAGGAAAGACCACAAACATTTTCTGTTGAGCCCAAAACATGATCCCTGGGAGCATCTTAGACAGAAGGAAGGAGTTCCTCACTGCACAACAGCTTCTGTCTTGTTGGAGGAAAAGCTATGACCTCTTCCTTCAGGCCAATACTGCATCAGTGTCTTTTAGGCCAGATAAGGCCATGAATTATTTTGATCTTTGAGGGTCCTGCCCATTAGGCAGCCTGCTATTTTTTTCCCTGAAAACATATTCAGAACAAAGTGATTGGTTTCCTTTGTTTTAATTCATTCATGGGATGAATCACTGGTTAGGCCAGCATTTATTGCCCAAAGATTAGTTAGAAGTCAACCACATTGCTGTGGGTCTGGAGTCCAATTTAGGCTAGACTAGGTAAGGATGGCAGTTTCCTTCCCTAAAGGGTGTTAGGGATCCAGTTGAGCTTTTTGCTGACTACAATGTCATGGATATCAATAGACCCTTAATTCCGAATTATTTTTAAAATTGAATTCAAATTCTACTTGCTGCCATGACAGGATTTGAACCCAGGTCCCCAAAACAGGACCAGAGTCTCTGAACTAATAGGTCTAGCAATAATAACATTAAGTTATTGCCATTTATGTATTTACTTCACTTTTGAACTTTATGTGCTTTTCATTCCTCTTTGCTACTTCCTGATGAGTATGCTCCCTAAGTGTGCAAATCTGACTTGTCCCTGTTTTTATATGGACTTTGGTATAATTAGATACAAGATGTTTGCATTTACAAAAGTGTGATCACTTAAGTATAACACTGTTGAGTGTGACACAGCAAGTACATTTTGGCAGGCAATGTTTCTGGAGTTACTCTGGTGTTCTTTACTTCTGATTGTAGACAGCAGTATCCGCACAACAGCGCCTCAAATTCTGACAACTACAACAACTGAAATTTGTATTTATATAGCACCATTAACATTGTAAAACTTCCCAAGGCACTTCACAGGAGTGTTAAAAACCAGATTTGATGCCAAATCATATCAGGAGATATTAGAGCAGACAGCCAAAAGCTATGCCAAAAGAGATACTCTATAAGGAGCACTCAGGAAGACAGGAAGAGGTGAAAGTGCTTAGATTTGAATTCAAGACCTTCAGGTCAGGCAACTGAAGGTGCTGCCATCAATGATGAATGTTGGAAATTAGAATACCACAGAGGTCAGAATTGGAGATGTGCTGATATCTCAGCTGGTTGCAGAGTCAGGGTAGATTACAGAGATAGGGAGCAGCAAGTTTATGAAGAGATTTGAAAACGGGGTTGGAGAGTTTTAAAATTGTGTTGTTTGCAGACCAGAAACTGGTGTAGGTCAGTGAGCACAGGAACAGTGGATGGCATTTGATGAGATTTAGAACACAGCAGTAGAGTTTTGGATGACTTCAGGTTTATGTTGGATAAAATGTAGGAGATTGGTCAGACCTGTATTAGAATAGTCAAATCTAGAGGTTACAAAGGTATGGATGAGGATTTCAGTTACAGGTGAGCTGAGGCACAGCATGGTTAGCTGTCACAGAGATGAAGAGATAGCAAAATTCTTATTGCTGAAAACAGTTCTAAATTGCTTAAACATATTTTCATGTTTTGTATTTTAGATGGTTATTTGAAAAAGAATCATGGGACCATAAAATATAAGAGGCAGAATTTGACCATTCGGCTACTTCTTCAATCAATCATTGCTGATAAGTTTCTCGACTGTATTTTCATGCTTTCTCCCCATAACCCTTGATCCTCTCACTAATCAAGAACCTATCTATTTCTGTCTTAAACACACTCAATGACTTGGCCTCTACAGGCTTTACGGCAATGAGTTCCATAGATTCACCACCCTCTGTCTGAAGAATTTCCTCCTCATCTCGGTTCTAAAGGGTCATCCCTTCACTCTGAGGCTTCGTCCTTGGGTCCTAGTCTCTCCTATTGGTAGAAACATCTTCTCCACATCCACTCTATCTAGGCCTCTCAGTTTTCTGTAAGTTTCAATGAAATTCCCCCTCATTCTTCTATACTTGATCGAGTACAGAACCAGAGTCCTCAACCACTCCTCAAATGGCAAACCCTTCATTTCCAGAATCATTCTTGTAAACTTCCTCTGAACCCTCTCAAATGCCAGCACATCCTTCTTTAGATATGGAGCCCAAAGCTGCTCTCAACATTCCACATGATGTCTGACCACAGCTTTATAGGGCTACAACAGTACATATCTGCTCTTTGTATTCTAGCCCTCTCGAAATGAATGCTAACATTGCATTTGCCTTCCTAGCTGCCAACTGAACCTGCATGTTAACCTTAAGAGAATCCTAAACTAGGTATCCCAAATTCCTTTTTGTTTCAGATTTCCAAAGTCTTTCTCCATTTAAAAAGTAGTCTCTGCCCCTATACTACCTCCCAAAGAGAATAACCTCACATTTTCTGACGTTGTATTCCATCTGCCACTTCTTTTCCACTCCCTCAGTGTGTCTGAGTCCTTCTGCAGCCTCCCCATTTCCTCAACACTACCTGTCCCTCCACCAATCTTTGTGTCATCTGCAAACTTAGCAACAATGCTCTCAGTTCCTTCATCCAGACCGTTATCTTTAATATGCAAATCACTTTTTAGTTTTCTTTTGAGAAGAAGCAAAAGGGACATAAATAATTGCAACAAAAACAGAAATTGCTGGAAAAACTCAGCAGGTTTGGCAGCATCTGAGGAGGGGAATCAGAGTTAACTTTTCAGGTCAAGTGACCCTTCCTCAGAAGAGCCTCTTCAGTTCTGTGGAAGGGTTACTCAATCTGCACCATTAACTCTGATTTCTCTCGACAGATGTTGCCAGACCTGCTGAGGTTTAACAGCAATTTCTGTTCTTGTTTCGATTTATAGCTTCCACAGTTCTTCCGGATTTTATAATTAACTACAAAGTTTTACGGAAATACTGAAGCTCATCTCGTAGGATAATAACTATTTTACAATGGGCATTACAGCATCCAGTCCGTGTTAGTCAGTCACAATTTTTTTTACCTGCAGGTTGTTTTCATTCACTCACTGGATGTGGGCCTCTCTGGCTAGGGTGGCATTCGTTTCCTGTCCCTAGTTGCCCTTAAGAAGGTGGCCGTGAGCTGCCTTCTTGAACTGCAGCAGTCCATGTGCTGTGGGTAGACCCACAATGTCCTTTTAGGGAGGGAATTCCAGAATTTTGACCCAGCAACTCTGAAGGAACGAAGATATGTTTCCAAGTCAGGATGGTGAGTGACTTGGAGGGCAACTTCACGGGGTAGTGTTCCAATGTATCTGCTGCTTTTGCCCTCCTAGTTGGAAGTGTTTGTGGGTTTGGAAGGTGCTACCTGAGGATCTTTGGTGAATTTCAGCACTGCATCTTGTAGATGCTACACACTGCTGCTACTGATTGCTGATGATGGAGGGAGTCAATGTTTGTGGATGTTGTGCCAATCAAGCAGGCTGCTTTGTCTTAAATGGTGTCAAGCTTCTTGAGTGTTGTTGGAGCTGTACCCGTACAGACAAGTGGGGAATATACTCCAGACTTGTATCTTGTTGCTGGTGAACAGTCTTTAGGAGAGAGGAAATGAGTTAGAGGCACACAGAGACACAGTTCACCCATCAGCATCCCCAGTGCACATTGTATATAGAATTATATCAAGGGTAGATCACTGATACAGGTCATTTAGGTCAGTTAGAGTTTACGATTCACACAAGCCTCCTAACACACTCAATCATCTGACTCCATCAATAAATCCTCCTATTCCATTCTCCCTGATGTGCTTATTTAGTTCCCCCTTAAATCGATCCATGTTCCTTAACTCAACATTTTTTTATTTTGTGGCATGTGGGCTTTGATATTGATTGGTCGATGTTTATTCGCCATCCCTAACTGCCCTTGAGAAGGTGGTACCGGGCTGCCTTCTGGAAATGCTGTGGCCCATGTTGTCAAGGTAGTGCGGCTAGTGTGACAGCTTTTTTGTGGCTAGCACTGTGGCGAGTGAGGGAGATCCAGGACTCTGGCCCAGTGAAACTGAAGGGACAGTGATATATTTCCAAGTCAGGATAGTGAGTGGTTTTGGAGGGATACTTGCAGGGTGTTCCCATGTATCTGCTGCCCTCATCCTCCCAGGTGCTGGAGATTACAGTGTTGGAAAGCGGTTTTGAAGGAGCCTACATAAATTTTGGCTGCACATCTTGCAGATGTAATACACTGCTGCCATTGTGTGTTGGTGTGGAGAGAGTGAATATCTGAAATAGCAGATGGGTGCCAATTAAGCAGGCTCTTATTTGCTGCACAGTGTTATGTTTCGTGGAGCTACACCCATCGAGACAAGCAAAGGATATTCCATTGTACTCCCGACTTGTATTGGTGAGTTCCAACTTTTGAAGAAAGAAATTTCCCCCAAATTTCTTACTGGAACATCTTATTCTTATGACCTTATTTTGAACTGTCTCTACTAGTGGAAACAACTGCTATAAATGGTTTTAATTGAGAGAACTGGTGGTTACAAAGCATCTGGAATGCTTGGCTGAGAATGGGGTGAAAGAACACTAAATCATGACTTCCAAAAGGGGACTGGATAATTGCCTGAAGAAAAAATTGCAACCCTACAGTGAAATGGTGGGGAAATGGGGCATTGATGAGTTGTTCCTGCAGAAATCTAGCACAGACATGATAGGCCAAATGTAGCTGCTCCATGGTTCTATTCATTCAGATGGAAGGACAGACACTGAAGTTCCTTAGTCATGTTTTTCTGTTGCAGATGTGATAGAGCAAGCTCTGCTGAACTGAAGAATAATTTTTCGAAAATAAAAATGGATAGTATCTAAATAGTGAAAGGTTGCAGAACTCTAAGGTGCAGGGAGATGTGGGTGTCCTGAATCACAGAAGATTGATGTGCAGATACAGCAAGTAATCTGCCTCTCTTCCAAAATCCAAGATGGCAGCAGAGTAGGGCTCCTGAGCCCAGGGCTCATCTGCTTTCCTTTTCTATTCTCTTTGCTTGTTGCTTTTCTTCATTTAGCTTACCTCTTGCAAAGAGCTCGGTTGTGACAATGGCATTGGAGGCTGCGGAGGTGATCTCAGCGTGGACTCGGGGCAGTGGTGTCGAATTTGGAGTTTGGGCTCCCTGCAGTATCTGCATCCGGCACGGACTCTCGGACGCAGCGGCAGGGACAGGTTTAAGCCTGGTTCAGCAGCAAAGGTGGTGGCTGCATCAGCGAGGTGGGCCCAGAGCAGACTCGTGGCATCTGTGGTGGTGGTGTTGAGTCTGGCCCAGTGTAGGACCCAGCGGGCATCAGTAGCAACTGCACTGGCGAGGTCCAGCGAGGACTCATAATGGCGAGACCATCAGTGGAGGCAAAGTGACACCGAAGAATCACTCTTTTTCCAGCAGTTGCAGCGATGGAACTCAATGCTGGCTGCTCCAGGCTCATGGCTGCGCACTTGACAAGAAGTACAGTAAATGGAAATCTATTTCATTTTTTTTGACATCATATTCCATGTTTTGGTTTATTTTTCTGTGTTTTAAGATAGTGCAGTAGAGTGGTGGCACTAGTCAGCAATTTTCGATGTATCATGTAACAAGAAACAAGTGACAACAAATAAATCAAAGTAAATCAAATCAGATCAAATAATCGAGAAGGCTAATCAAATTTTATGTTGTATCGTGAAAGGAATTGAATGCAAGAGTTGGGAGGTTCTGCTTCAGCTTTACAGTGCTTTGGTGAGACCCCATCAGAAGTACTGGGTATAGTACAAGTCACTGTACATCCAGAAGGAAGTTAATGCATTAGAAACGCTTCAGAGAAGGTTTTTTCTTGGCTATCACATTGAATGAGTGATTTTCCTTATGAGGAAACGTTAGGCAGGCTAGTCCTATACCTGGAGTTTAGAAGAGTCACAAGTAACTTAATTGAAACATATATGATCCTGAGGAGACTGCACTGGTTATAAGAAGGATGTTTCTTCTTGTGGCAGAATCTAGAACTAGAGGTCATCGTTTAATTATAAGAGAGTGCCCATTTGAGATAGAGAAAAGGGAACATTTTGGGATTCACGACCCCAAAAGGCAGTGGATGCGGAATCTCTCAATACTTTTAAGACAGAGATAGATAGATTCTTGATTAACAACAGAATGAAAAATTATCAGGTTATGTAGGAATGTAGAACTCAGTTCAGCATTGATCTGATTAAGTGGTGGAGCAAGCTCAAAAGACTGAGTGGCCTACTCTGTTCTTCATAATAAAATTCTGCAGATGCTGGAAATCTGGAAGAGACACAAAAGACTGCTGGACAAACTCGCCGGGGCCAGCAACATCTGTGGAGAGAGAAACAAAGTTAACAGTTCGGTTCTGGTATTACACTTCTTCAGGAGTGTCACTGACTGGTTTGTGTTAGTAAATACCTATGAAGGCGATTCAGTTAGCTCACTTTGTAAGAGGTTGAAAAGAATAATTGAGCAAGAATTGTTTGGGATCCAATACATAGGCCCCATATTTATCACCAAACAGATATATACCCCAGGATCAGCACAGCCAGAAGGCTCCGACTAAGAAAATTCCTGGTGTTGAGATTCCATCCCTTTGCCATCACACTGTCATATCAGAGAGCTTGAGGCTGCTTTCAGTTTTGCACACCTTATGTCTCTGTGTGAATTGTCTACGCTTGGACTCCTGGCTGGTAAATGGACCTGAGTTATGTCAAGACTTTGTTGAATTTTATGTTAAAACTGGCAAATTCTGGAGCACCTTTTAACATATTTTCATTTCATCTCCCTTACTCTGGGTCTGTTCCACGCAGGATTTGAGTAAGAAATTGGGGGTTGTAAAGCCAAACAGGATGTTTTTCAATTGGCTGAAAATAAAGTACATGACGACCTGTAGTCAGAACGATGAAAATTAAATTAAATATTGAATCTATTATGCATCGTAAGTTTATTAAGAATAAATTGCAACAAAATTATTAATTAAACGTACTTTAACCATGCATTAAAAGAACAATTCAACTGACTAATCTTCTCCTGCCTATATTTGTCCCTCTCAGTTGTTGCCTTCTCCTGCTCCCTCCTTCCCCTCACATGTGTAAACATAATTGAACATTTTTTCAAAAAAAAATGAGATTCTTAACAATAAAAACTGATGGAACTCAAGCATTGGAACAAGGGCTGTCTCATTTTATTCGGTTGACTGCATCCTTTATGTGTTTTGCAATCTCACACAGAGGAATTGAACATGTCGACAAATATAGGGGCCGCATTTCACTCACAATGGATATAGATAAAGGGACAGGTCACCATGCAATGAGTATTGAATTCATCTTATCGACTGTAATTATGGCCAAGTAAATCTGCTCAAACGTTCAAAGAATGAAAACTTACTACATTGCAACAGCAGTAGGGGAGGCAGGAGCATTGTCGTAATGTCACTGGGTTAGGAATCCAGAGCCTCAAGTCAATGTTCTGAGGACATGGGTTCAAACTCTACCATGGCAGGAAATGCAATTTAAGAGTGGCCATTATCTGATTGTCATAAAAACCACCTGGTTCATTAATGTCCTTTGGGGAAGAAATCTGTCATCCTTACCTGTTCTGGCCAACATGTGACTCCAGGCCTGTAGCTATGTGGTTGACTCTGAAATGCCCCCTAACAAGCAACTTAGATCAAGGGGCAATTAGGGATTGATCATAAATGAGCGATGGTCTCACACTGAATCATACAACATGGAAACAGACCCTTCGGTCCAACTCATCTACGCTAACCATCCCCTGAACAAATTTTAAAGAACAGTTGGAGCACAGAATTGCAACAGAAGGTGACCATGTAGCCATGTAGCCTTGCTCTCTGTTAGAGTTACTTGGCTTATCTGTCTCCACCACACTCTCAGTCCATTAACCACTTTCTATGTACAAAACAAATTCCTTAAGTTACCTCAAGTGTTTTTGGAAATTATCTTAAATCTGGTACACAAACCTTCTGACAATGGGAATAATATCTCCCTATCCACACTCCGTTCAGACTTCTGGCTTTGAATGCCTCTATTAAATCTCCACTCAACATTGTTTGCTCCAAAGGCGGAAGCCCCACCTTCATTATTCTATCCTCGTAACTGGAGTATATCACCCTGAGATTCATTTGCTTTTACTTAGTCTATCTGATGCATTCATCAGTGCCCTTCCTAATGTGAGGTGCCCAGAATTAGGCTCAATACTCCATTATAGGCTGAACCAGCATTTCATAAAATTTTATTATAACTTCCTTGCTTTTGCATTCTATGGGTTTTATTTATAAAGTCCATGTACATTATTAACTTCTGTAACACCCAAGGCTGGAGTGTACCATTGATCCAACCCCACTACTGCATGGCCCACAGCATAGAATAAAAATACTTTCCAAATTGCCAACATGATTACTTAGACATTTTATCTATATCATGTTTTAAAATAAAAATATCTATTAACCAAGTTCCCTAATAAAAACAATTATGGTTAACATACACATAATATTGCAATGTAATGATTATCTTCTAAATGTCCCCAAAGTAAAATATGTACACTCTTCTAGAAAATAGAAGAAATAAAACAGATCTCTCTGCAGAGATTGGTTCTCCAAAATAAAGCTTCTGCCAAGAGGTCACTCTTGACGGTAAAAGTTGGATATCCTGAAGTCTCTCGCTCTGATGTTAGGGCAGATTTGGTCAAGTCACTAATCATACATGGTTGTCTCTGAAAGCTTGCAGACACAGTGTGTTCAAGAAATATAATCTCGGCATGTTTTGTCAATGACTCCTTCAAAAAGAAAATTAGGTTTCTCTCTGAACTCTTGTCGAACCTTTTCATTTCAGAAATGGTTGATGTTAGCTGGATGGCTTGTACGTTAGCAAGCGTTCCTGTAACTCAGCTTGTTCTTAGCAGGATTTCCTCCAACTCAGCTTGTTTTTAGCAGGATTTTCTCCAAATCAGCTTATTCTTGGCAAGATTTCCTCCAACTCAGCTTGCTCTTAGTAAGCATTCCTACAATTCAGCTGGATAAATCAAGATCCCTTCCGTGCCAGGCAAAAAACAGCCCTAGCAGGGTCTACAATAAAACAACCAGTTATTACTAGTTATGTGTTTTCTAGGAAGCCTTATTTCAATGTGAACTTTCAATGGCATCTTTACAACAAACTTCAGTTCCATTCATAAAACATGAAATAAATTCAAGGTTGAATTAATTTTCTCCACAGTCCTTCAAAAGATCAGTTCCCCAAACAATATTGAATGTAACGTACCTATGTAGCACTTCATAGTACTCATTTTTTAAAATCATGAACAGGATTAGGATGTTGCTGGCTAGGCAGCATTTATTGTCCATCCCTAATTGCCCACAGGGTAGTTCAAAGTCAGTCACGTTGCTGTGGGTCTGGAGTCACATCTAGGCCAGACCAGGTAAGGATGGCAGTTTCCTTCCCTAAAGGGCATTAGTGAACCAGATGGGTTTTAGCTTGACAATTGATTCATGATTGCCATTAGAATCTTAATTCCAGATATTTTATTGAATTCAAATTCTATCTGCTGTGGTGGGGTTCAAACCTGGGTCCCCAGAACATTATCCGGGTCTCTGGACTAATAGTCCAGTGATAATACCACTAGGCCATTGCCTCCCCATTGCTGTGAAATATTTTGGAACATCTTCTGATTGTGAAACACGTGTCTCGCAAGTGTTTCACAATCAGATTGTTTAGCAATGTTCATCCTTCATTTTTAACAGTCTTCAATTGGCACATACTGATGTACATGTGATCACCTGCACAGTCCCAGCTTCTGCCATCTTTAATGGCATAGTCAGAAAGTCAGGAGCAATTTCAAAAATCTTCTTTGTTTTGGTTTCAGTGAATTCGCTTGGTCAACTTTCAACTGTTGATCATGAATCTCAAAATAGAACAATTGATCATTAATCTCCTTATTGTTGTTGCTAATCCCCAAGGAGGACTTTACTAAAAGCTTCCTCAAGATCCAAGTATACTCTGTTAATTCACTGTCTCTGTCAGTTCCGATAATAACATGATCAAAATACACCAACAGGCTCATCAAACAACATTTTCCATACACAATCAATGCTAACTGTGCCCAATGTGATCACTATTGTGCAGACATCCTTAATAACATCCTTTATAACAGATTGAAGTATTTCCATACTGTATTGGAGTAGGTTAGCTCAGTTGGCTGGATGGTTGGCTTGCAATAAAGAGTGATGCTAACAGAAGGGGTTCAATTCCTATACCAGCTGAGGTTACTATGAGGGTCGTGCCTTTTCAACCTCAACCCTCATTTGAAACACAAAGACTCTTAGATTCAACCACCACCAGTTGTCTCCCTGTAACATGAGAGCAGGACTGTGGTGAATTTACCTTTCACTTTATGAGTGACTTAAGGTTAACAGATCTTAGTTTCCTGTCTACTTGCTTAAATAGTAAGGTGATATTTGCTACTTTTCAATCTGAAAGAACCTTTCCAGAATTGATAGATTTTAGTAGATGATCACCATTGTATCCATCATCTCCACAGCTACATCTTTCAACAAAACTAGATCTTATACTAATGGATCTTCAATCCAACACCACCTTCTTACTAATGCTCATTTCGTTCAATTCTTTGACCTCCATTTCTGTAGGATTTCTTGTCTCTTCCTCAGTGAAGACAGACATAAAACAATCATTCACGTATCTGCCATTCCTCCATTCCCGATTAAAAATTTTCCTTAGTCTATCTGTAGTAGACCATATTAGTCTTCACCAAACATTTCTTTTTTATGTACCATTAGATATTCTTATAGTCCATTTTTATGGTTTTTTGTTAGTTTACTTTCATATTCTGTTCTCCATTTTTCAGTTTTTTGTTCTCCCATGTTGTATTCTCTAATCCTCCAAATCCTTAGGTTTACTCTTATTCCTGGCAACCTTATAGACCTCTTCTTTTAATCTTATTAATCCTTACTTTTTTTGGAGTCCTTTGCCTTAATGAAATTTATCAAAGAACAAAGAACAAAGAAAATTACAACACAAGAACAGGCCCTTCGGCCCTCCAAGCCTGCGCTGATCCAGATCCTTTATGTAAAACTGTTGCCTATTTTCTAAGGATCTGTATTTGTCTGCTCCCTGCCCATTCATGTATCTGTCTAGATACAACTTAAATGACGCTAATATGCCTGCCTCTACCACATCTGCTGGCAACTCATTCCAGGCACCCACTACCCTCTGCGTAAAGAACTTTCCACGTATATCACCCTTAAACTTTTCCCTTCTCACCTTGAAATCGTGACCCCTAGTAATTGAGTCCCCCACTCTGGGAAAAAGCTTCTTGCTATCCACCCTGTCTATACCTCTCATGATTTTGTAGACCTCAATAAGGTCCCCACCTCAACCTCCATCTTTCTAATGTAAATAATCCTAATCTACTCAACCTCTCTTCATAGCTAGCACCCTCCATACCAGGCAAGATCCTGCTGAACCTCCTCTGTATCCTTTCCAAAGCATCCACATCCTTTTGGTAATGTGGCGACCAGAACTGTACGCAGTATTCCAAATATGGCCGAATCAAAGTCCTATACAACTGTAACATGACCAACTCTTATACTCAATACCCCGTCCGATGAATGAAAGCATGCCGTGTGCCTTCTTGACCGCTCTATCGATCTGCGTTGCCACCTTCAGGGTACAATGGACCTGAACACCCAGATCTCTGTGTACATCAATTTTCCCCAGGGCTTTTCCGTTTATCATATAGTTCGCTCTTGAATTGGATCTTCCAAAATGCATCACCTCGCATTTGCCTGGATTGAACTCCATCTGCCATTTCTCTGCCCAACTCTCCAATCTATCTATATTCTGCGGCATTCTCCGACAGTCCCCTTCACTATCTGCTACTCCACCAATCTTAGTGTCATCTGCAAACTTGCTAATCAGACCATCTATACCTTCCTCCAGATCATTTATGTATATCACAAACAACAGTGGTCCCAACACAGATCCCTGTGGAACACCACTGGTCACAGTTCTCCATTTTGAGAAACTCCCTTCCGCTACAACTCTCTGTCTCCTGTTGCCCAGCCAGTTCTCTACCCATCTAGCTAGTACACCCTGGACCCCATGCGACTTCACTTTCTCCATCAGCCTACCATGGGGAACCTTATCAAATGCCTTACTGAAGTCCATGTATCTGACATCTACAGCCCTTCCCTCATCTATCAACTTTGTCACTTCCTCAAAGAATTCTATCAGGTTGGTAAGACTTGGTTCCCTGCACAAAACCATGCTGCCTATCACTAATAAGCCCATTTTCTTCCAAATGTAAATAGATCCTATCCCTTAGTATCTTCTCCAGCAGCTTCCCCACCATCGACGTCAGGCTCACTGGTCTATAATTACCTGGATTATCCTTGCTACCCTTCTTTAACAAGGGGACAACATTAGCAATTCTCCAGTCCTCTGGGACCTCACCCATCCTCATGGATGCTACAAAGATATCTGTTAAGGCCCCAGCTATTTTCTCTCTCGCTTCCCTCAGTAACCTGAGATAGATCCCATCTGGACCTGGGGACTTGTCCACCCTAATGCCTTTTAGAATATCCAACACTTCCCCGCCCCCTTATGCTGACTTGACCGAGAGTAATCAAACATCTATCCTTAACCTCATCGTCTGTCATGTCCCTGTCCTCGGTGAATACCAACGCAAAGTACTCATTAAGAATCTCACTCATTTTCTCTGACTCCTCACATAACTTCCCTCCTTTGTCCTTGAGTGGATCAACTCTTTCTCTGGTTACCCTTTTGCTCCTTATGTATGAATAAAGGGCTTTGGGATTTTCCTCAACCCTGTTTGTTAAAGTTATCATTGCTGTGAACTGTGCAATAATTATTTAATGACTATCCATTGCCAAAGTAAAGGGAAAAGGAAAGTCACCATAGTCCTACCAACCCATAGGGCTCCTCCCTCATCAGAGAGAACCCACTGATGGTGGTTTAACCTGAGCGTTACCACACCCTCAGGTGAGGAGAGACAATGAGAAGGAGAGGACTTCTTGTTTAATTTAACAACCCATCTCAGCCAATTTGTCCTTCTTACCTTCATGATTTCTTTTGCTGAAATTTAACACCCCTGCCCCAGATTGGGCTGTTTCACTTTCAAACATTATGTAAACTTTGATTTATTACGGTCTTTTGTCCCTAAAGGTTCTTTTACATCATTTCGTTAGCCAGTTGTTCAATGAGTTTAAAAAGCTCATTAATAGGTTTGAGAAATGGAAGGACTCCTGACATACCCAGGTATTTCACCTTCTTAGTATTGTTCTTTGATAGTCAAAATTGGAATACACTCGCTCCGGCGACATTCAAAAGCTCGTGCTGATTATCTGACATTTGCTCGTAAATTTAAAATAATTTAAACATAGCAGAATTGATTTTAAATTGATATGATTTAGAGTTTAACACACGTGAATTATTGAAGCTCATTTCTTTTTGTCTATTGATTAGACTGAAGAGTGACTGGGACCTTTGGTGTGAACATTAATCACTGTCACTTTCACTCAGTTGACCAAACAGTTAACGGACAAAAAGAACTGTCCATGTAACAAATGTCAAAACAGAGCCTTGTCTGAGTTCAACTCATTGTGGCAGCGTGCTGGCTGATTCACGGGTAGCGAAGGTTAAACTAGAATATATGGTGGATAGAATGAGGTAGGCTGCACTGAGGGTATCTCAAACAAGAATACTTGCAGAGAAAATCAATTCAGAACTCTTGTAGCAGAAAATAACCTACATTTATGGCATTAACAGAGTGATCTTTTAATTCGTTTAGGAAATTTTAAATAACTCTTATCGAGTGCAGTAGCATTTTGTGCCTGAGCTTTGCATCTTCCCTCTGGGTAGCCATACATCTTCAGTCAGATTTTCTGTCTCTATAATTACATCTCAAAATAGGTCAGCACATACTTCCTGTCATGTGAGTCACTCTCTGGGCATTACAAATCACTGAATTGCTCAAACTGAAGCAGCTGTAGCTCAGAGCCACCAGGGAGACACTGGAAATGTCCAAATTAACTCAAAGAAAGTGTCTACAAAAATAAAATCAATTCAAAATAATTTCAGAGTTAAGAAAACAACTGCTCAAGAATGACTAATCCAACAAACCTGTGAATGCAGAAAATTAAGAGATCAATCAAATAAATTGCTCAAATATACACTATATTGATATTCTCTGGGCCACCGGTTGTTTTGCTCTCAGTTTGGAAACTACGGTCTGAAAGTAAGTTTAATAGATCATCATTTACAAATCATTTGAATGCACACCAAATCTCCTTTGACAGCAACTTACAAATCCTACAAACCCTACAGACAGAAGGACAAGGGCATAGGTCCAAAGACCACTACCTTTTGCAAGTTCCTCTCCAAGTCACTCACTATCCTGACTTGTAAATATATAACCATTCTTTCATTAGCACCTGGACCTCCTTTTCTAACTGGTCTATGGAGGGTCAGTGCAGACCATAAGACCATAAGACATAGGAGTGGAAGTAAGGCCATTCGAACCATCGAGTCCACTCTGCCATTTAATCATGGCTGATGGGCATTTCAACTCCATTTACCCACCCTCTCCCCGTAGCCCTTGATTCCTCGCGAGATCAAGAATTTATCAATCTCTGCCTTGAAGACATTCAACGTCCCAGCCTTCACTGCGATCTGTGGCAATGAATTCCACAGGCCCACCACTCTCTGGCTGAAGAAATGTCTCCTCATTTCTGTTCTAAATTGACCCCCTCTAATTCTAAGGCTGTGCCCATGGGTCCTAGTATCCCCACCTAACGGAAACAACTTCCCAGCGTCCACCCTTTCTAAGCCATGCATTATCTTGTAAGTTTCTATTAGATCTCCCCTCAACCTTCTAAACTCTAATGAATACAATCCCAGGATCCTCAGCCGTTCATCGTATGTTAGGCCTACCATTCCAGGGATCATCCGTGTGAATCTCCGCTGGACACACTCCAGTGCCAGTATGTCCTTCCTGAGGTTTGGGGCCCAAAATTGGACACAGTATTCTAAATTGGGCCTAACTATGGCTTTATAAAGTCTCAGAAGTACATCACTGCTTTTATATTCCAACCCTCTTGAGATAAATGACAACATTCCATTCGTTTTCTTAATCACAGACTCAACCTGCAAGTTAACCTTTAGAGAATCCTGGACTAGCATTCCCAGATCGCTTTGTACTTCGGCTTTATGATTTTTCTCACCGTTCAGAAAATAGTCCATGCCTGTATTCTTTTTTCCAAGGTGCAAGACCTCACATTTGCTCTCGTTGAATTTCAGCAGCCATTTCCTGGACCACTCTCCTAAACTGTCTAAATCATTCTGCAGCCTCCCCACCTCCTCCGTACTACCTGCCTGTCCACCCAACTTCGTGTCATCAGCAAACTTCGCCAGAATGCCCCCAGTCCCTTCATCCAGATCATTAATATATAAGGTGAACAGCTGCGGCCCCAACACTGAACCCTGCGGGATACCACTTGTCACCGGTTGCCATTCCGAAAAAGAGCCTTTTATCCCAACTCTCTGCCTTCTGTCAGACAGCCAATCCTCAATCCATGCCAGACCTGATGGGCTAAATGTTCATCTTTCTGCACTGTAGGGATTCTATGAATCTACCCTTTAATCGCGTTGAGTTCTAAAGCATCTACATCGGTTTGAGAGGAAATCTTACAGCACAATAGGTAGTATCCCTGCTTCTGAGTTAGAAGCTTTGGGTTTGAGTCCCATTCCAGGATATGATGGCCAAGGACGATATGTTCGTAATGAGGCTAAAACAGGCCAAGTATCAACCTTCATATTCTTCCAAAACACAGATGGTAAGGCAAGAGAGATCCCTGATCAGCCACGTGATGAAAAGAACTTCAGAATCTCTAGCATGTCTACATATTAGTCCAGACTGCATACATGTCAAAAGTACAGGTTTCCACAGTAACCAGGATTTTGACAGTGAATCGTAACACCACCCGAATTTGCTTATTCCGCTATTTCCCCAGGAATGGACTAGAGCAGTAGTCTTAGGGATCACTGTACTATACACAATAATGACATTCTCCACCCCTTCAATATGACTTGTCATAGTGCCAGAGCTAATCAGTGCTGAAGTGTGGATTGTGTTCATTTGACAGTGACTTTGGATCTTGTTTCTCACTGCTAAATTTGTCATAGCTGTGCCTTGTTGTATTTGTAAAATGGGTCTAACACTGTGTAATTTAGCACCTCTCAGTTCTCATCATGAGTTGTAATGTTCTTTTGGCTGGCAGATTGAGAGAGAAAGGGACAATACAATGCCTCCAATGTGTTAAACTGATTTGCAGGAGGACGAAGAAGCATATGGGAACTCACTTAGCCACATTCAGCTTCAAATTGAATTGTTTTTGGAAGGTTTTGGAGCTGCCAGCTAGAAGCTATCTCTGACACCATAATTTATTGTCTCCCGAATGGAAGCTTAGAACATTAAACATTGATCTGCTGCACGCTCAATTATGCCTGCCAGGAGATTTAGTTGAAATCTGTGGATCATCCACATTCCATGGCAAGGTGGTTGTGTATTGATAGATCCTCACGCGATGACCTTAATCATGAATACAAACAAATCTTACATAAATTCCATTTTGCTGCTACATATCAGTTGATTCAAGTCATGACCCTTTGTTTAGTGGCAACAGAAATCTAAGTATACAACGGGATTTTCTTCTGAGCTCAATCTTTCACCAGTCCCGTCAGACAAGTTTTCTTTTATTTGATTTGGTTGTAAAGGGTTGCGTGGTGGCAGTACACAGTGATGCATGCAGATGGTAGTGGCTGTCTAATTCTCCATGCTTCATTTAAATTATTGGAAAGTCGCTTGCACACAGCTATGATCAATGGCACCATCCGTTATTTAGTCTTTCTCCAATGTGCTGTACCAGGGCATCTCCGACTGCAATAACAGCGAAACATCCCAATGCTTTCCTAATATAATTGTACATTATTCTTTGTTCATCTTTCCCATTTCTCACCTCAAAGCTTGTGTAACTTTGAAACTCTGTTTCTTGCTCCACAGATACTGCCAGACCTGCTGACTGTTCTCGGTGCTGTTTGCTTGGATTGCCGGTTACAGGCATGCTTCAACCAAATGGTCTGAATTCAAGTACAAGCAATGGAAACAACTATCCACAGGCCAATCACTGCAGATCTTCCTTAGTTTGTCTTTCTCAGTGTTTACACATGCACTAGGTAATAACTGGCAGTGGGAATCTAATGCATTTTCCCTTCTGCCGTGACACTGACCTTGATGTTTGCTTTTCTAAGACTTCCCACCGTCAGATCAGTTATTTTGATATCAAACCTGTGGCCTTCCCAGTCCACACGTTGTGCTGTGCACCACTATGTAATAAAACTGGTGCTAAGATACAGAGTAACAACAGAATACAAAGCAAGCCCAGCATTAATATAGCATCTTTAATGTAAATAGTGAGAAACAATCATATCTTTATCCTTTAAAACAAATGCAGACCTTGATCAATGGTAGGTAGCATCCTTCAAAAAGTCCACCAATACAATTAGTTCCTTAAATTTGAAGTAAAATAGTGCTTTTGTCCTTCCATTCTTGTTACCTGATGCAGTAACTCCAATTCCACAGTGAATAACTCATCTCCTTACTCCCCAAAGTTTGTCCACCACCTACAAGGCACAAGTCAGCGGTGTGATAGAGCACTCACTGCTTGCCTGGATGGGTGAATAAAATATCTCCACAGAGGCCAGCATCCTGTCACCAAGTCACCCTTGATTTACATATGCATAGTACTAAACACTGATCCAGCGCCCTCAGAGCCAGCTTTCAGAGTGATCAGAACCTCTGACAGCCCTGTTTATATCTGTCAGCCAGGGCTCCCTGATTGGACCAGGTTAACAGCCTGATTCAGGGAATTCATTCTATGAGGCCTACCTGGCTGACCTCGTTACAAGGCCAACTCCAACAACATTCAAAAAGCGTGACACTATCCAGACGAAGCAGCCCACTTGATCTGCATCTCATCCACAAACATTCAGTCCCTCTTCCACTGACTGTCAGTAGCAGCAGTGTGTACTATCTACATGACGCACTGCAGAAATGCACCAAAAATCCTTGGCCAGTGCCTTCCAAACGCACAACCACTTCCAGCTAGAAGGACAAATGTAGCAGATACATGTAAAAAACTACTGACTGCAAGTTTCCCTCCAAACCACTCACGATCCTGACTCAGAAAAATATCGCCATTACTTCACTGTCACTGGGTCAAAATCCTGGAATTCCCTCCCTAAAGGCATTGTGAGTCTCCCTGTAGCATGTGGGCTGTGGAAGCTCAAGAACACAGCCCACCACTACCTACTTAAGAGTAACGAGAGACAGAAATAAATGCTGGCACAGCTAGTGATGCCAATGTCCCATGAGTGAACATATCATCCAATTCTGGTTCTTTATAAATTCTACTCTATTTGAGATTAGTTTTGGGCGTCCAAGCACAATTCAGGCCCTGCACTCCACAGGTACAGACCTAGAGCCCTAAGGGATTGGGAGCCCAGAGCTAAGTGGCAGGACCTTGAGAATACTCAGGACAATCTACAGTTGCATATTGGCTAAGTAGCCAGATTAGAGAAGGCAAATCAGAGCAGGACTTACACAATTAATAATAAAGCCCTAAAGAGTGTTGCTAAATGAAAAGACTTAAGGGTGCAGGATCATAGTTCCTTGAAAGTGGAGTCACAGGTAGACAGGGGTGGGGATTCAGTGTTTCACATGCTTTTCTTTTATTAGTCGGTGCATTGAGTATAGGAGTTGGGACGTCATGTTGCAGCTGTACAGGACATTGGATAACGCACTTTTGGAATACTGCTTTCAGTTCTGATCTCCCTGCTATAGGAAAGATGTTGTAAAATTTGAAAAGGTTCAGGTAAGATTTATAAGGGTATTGCCAGGGTTTGAGCTATGGGGAGAGGCTGGATAAGTTGGGGCTATTTTCCCTGGAACATCAGAGGCTGGGGGATGGCTTTATAGAGGTTTACAAAATCATGAGCAGCATGGATAAGGTGAATAGCCAAGATCTTTTCGGCGGGGAGTATGGGAGTACAAAACTAGAGAGCATAGATCTAAGGTTGAGAGGCGAAAGGTTTAAAAGGGACCTGAGGGGCAATTTTTTCACACGTAGGGTAATACATGTACGGAATAAGCTGCCAGAGGAAGTGGTGGAGATGGATACAATTACAATATTGGAAAGGAATCTGGATGGGTACATGAATAGGCAGAGTTTAGAGGGATATGGGCCAAATGCTGGCAAATGGGACTAGATTAATTGAGGATATCTGGTTGGCGTGGACGAGTTGGACCAAAGGGTCTGTTTCTGTGCTGTATATTTCTACGAGTTTATAAGTTGAGGGGCTGGGCATGACCCTTCATATAAACTTTTGCAGTCAGATAGGGCTACTCACTAACAAGAAAACAATGATTCCGACACAATGTATAAGGGACAGAGCTCCAGTTCATCAACTCTCCATTCTGTTTCTTAACCTATGAACCTCTGGAATTATACATTCCCCGAGGAGAAGACTTAGAAAATCAGTGCCAGCAGCTTTGTTAGCAGAAAAGATCAATTTAGTTCATCAGATTTGTCTCCTTCCATCAATTTTTGCTGTACTTGCATCACAAAGTCAGAATGCTGTGATTGTGTTTGCATTTCAAATCTAAATTAACTGGGATGGATATGACTACTCCAATTAGATTGAATTTCTGCCAACCAGGGATTTAAATGAAAAAAATGATATATAATGTGAAATTATCAATTAGATTCATTTCCAAATACCAGGATCATGCCAAATCCTCAGAATTACATCAGTGTGTCTGACTAGAAATGATATTTGCAGGTTAATTATTGAGTCCCTCAAATCGTTTCATTGCCAAATTTAACACAGTGTGGAGCTGGAAGAACACAGCAGGCCAGGCAGCATCAGAGGAGCAGGAAAGTTGACGTTTCTGGCCGGGACCCTTCTTCAGAAATGGCGGGGGAGGGGTGGGGAAAGGGAGTTGGAGAATAAATAGAGAGAGGAGGGGTGGGGCCATGGAAGGTAGGTAGGATGGTGATTGATGAGTGCAGGTAGGGAGAGATGGGGATTGGTTAGAGAGGTGGGAGGAGTGGATAGGTGGGAGAGAAGATGGACATGTTGTGTCAGGTCAAGGAGGGGGGCATGGGGGGGTGGTTGGACATGGGATGAGGCTGGGGGTGGGGAGATTTTAAAATTGGTAAAATCCACATTTAGGCCTTCAGGCTGTCGGCTCCCGAGGCAGAATATGAGGTGCTGCTCCTTCAGTTTGCGGGTGGTGTCCTTGTGACACTGGAGGATGCCCAGGATGGACATGTCACCCAGGGAGTGGGAGGGGGAGTTAAAATGGCTTGCAACTGGAAGGTGTTGTAGTTTGTTGCGTACAGAGCGCAGGTGTTCTACAAAACAGTCTCCTGCGCTTAGTATCACTGATGTAGAGGATGCCACATCAGGAGCAGCAGATACAGTAGACCAAGTTGATGGATGTGCAGGTGAACCCCTGCCTGATATGAAAGGTTTGTTTGGGCCTTGGGTGGAGGTGAGAGGGGAGGTGTAGGGGCAGGTGTAGCATTTCCTGTGGTTGCAGGGAAAGGTGCTGGGGGTGGTGGGGCTGGTGGCGAGCGTGGAGCAGACAAGGGAATCGAGGAGAGAGTGGTCCCTATGGAAGGTAGATGGGGGTGGGGAGGGAAATATCTCAATGGTTGTGGGGTCGGATTGTTGGTGGCGAAGTGGTAGAGAATGATACGTTAGATATGAAGGTTAGTGGGGTGATATGTGAGGACAAGGGGGATTCTGTCTTTTTTTTGGGGGGGGAGGGGATGTGAGGGCAGAGGTGCAGGAAATGCAAAACATCCGGTTGAGGGTATTTTCGATCACTGCAGGAGGGATGTTACGGTCCTTGAAATAGGAAGACATCTGTGATATGCGGGAGTGGAATGCCCCATCTTGGGAGCAGATACAGCAGAGGCAGAGGAATTGGGAATAAGGGATCACATCCTTGCAGGAAGGTGGGTGAGAGGAGGTGTAGTCTAGGTAGCTGTGGGAGTCAGTGGGCTTGAAATAGATGCTGGTTTCAAGGCAGTCACCAGAGATACTGTGTTCCTCCAGCTCCACACTGTGCTATCTCTGACTCCTGCTTCTGCAGTTCTTGCTATCTCCCACTACCAAATTTCCCTCTTGAATTTATCAGAACTATTTGACTCCATTTATTTCTAGGCAGCTTTGCCCAAATGTTAATCACTTTGGATTCAACTTGACTATTGTGGTTTTGTCGCAATCTGGGAGGTGCAGTAAGTTGCACAGATGAGAATGGGAAGAGACGTAGTCAAATGGGCAGCATTGTGGTAGATGGAGTTCAATGTGGGGCAATGTGCAGTCACGCATTTTGTATCTGGAGAAGACAAATCAAATTGTATCCTTAATAATGAGAGCAGCGAGAGATTAGGAGTTGTGGAGGAGCAAGGGGAGGTAGGTGTCAACATTCACAAGTCATTAAAACTAGTGCACACATAAGCAAGTCTTCTTATCAAGACCGCTCTGATAGAACACCACAGGCCTGAATTCTTAATTTGGTTTTTCTTTCCACAAATGCTGCCAGACCTGCTGAGTGTTTTCAACATCTTCTATTTGTATCTCAGGTTTCTAATATCCACAATATTTTTAATTTGCTTTATCTCAAGAGGTTTGAAACTCAATAATTGTGTGTCTGTTGTTTCAGTTGGTCAGTGCCTCAATCAAATTCCATCTGGATCACCATATAGAGGGGCAACAGAGCAAACTCACCATGTTGTCGACAGGATTTATAGAGTTAAATGATAAGTTATAAATTATGAATTTGCATGAATTTGATTTGCATTTCATTATCATTAGATGGTTCTGGTCATCTAATTGAGGTATTTTAAGTGATTAGGGAATTCATCAAAGTAAATACGGAGAGATATTTTCTGTGATGGGTTAAAGGAGGGAATAAATCTAAAATCAGATTTTGGTGTGAAATCAGGAGCCCTTCTGGAAGTAAAAGAAGTGAGGAAGCTTGAAAACTTGTTCCCCCAAACATCTCTGTGGTTTGGAACCAGCGACATTTTTGAGACTGATCAATCAAGAGATTTTCTTTTGAGTAATAGTATTGCCATGAACGTGTGTGACCCTGTTGTCAGTGAATGTGAATTAGTGTTGTTCATGTAGCTCCCCACAAACACTTCCTACAACAGGCCAGCAATCAAGCTTCTGTTTAAACAGGATAAAGGTTTTGTTTATTTCAAATTATTACTGAAGGTTCCTTATTTATAAGATGATAGTACTATTAACAAAAAATACAGATACCAAGCTTAAAAACAGTTCTAGTCTTGTGTAGTCTGTGCAGTCTAGTATAGTGTGATCTGTTCGAACTCCACCCACAATGTGTGGTTTATGCTCAGTGACATGCAGCTCTGTGATATCTTCACAAGATTGATCCAGGCTCCGAAAACCCTGGCAATATTTAGGAGGAGAATTTGTACATTTATACAAAAAAAAGTGGCAGAATCTTAAAATTCTCTTCCACAAACGGCAATTGTTGCTAGATTAATTGTTAAGTTTAAGTCTGAGACGGGTAGATTTTTGGTGAGTTAAAGTTTTAAAGGGAAAATGGAGTAATCGAACTTAGCTCACAGAATGGTCTCACTGGGTGCTAGAACAGGTTTTCGGGATGAAATGGCTTCCTCCTGTTCTGGTGATTTAATTGAATGGTTCAAGGGGTTGAATGGCCTACACTTGTTCCTTTTTTTTCACATTTAAATTGCTTCTGTGAATCTGGTAATTTACACTGCCAGGCTCCAACTTTGTACTCTGACAGTAAATAGAATTGCCAGAGAAAACAAACGTGCTGAGGAAAAGTACTGTCAGCACTAACAAGACAGGCATGATTTCTATTCCTTCCCTACAAGCAGCTACAGTGAAACATTCAGCTGGATGGCCATTTTGATCATTGCTGCCAGAAGTTGGGGAGTGATAGGTTATCATCTCTAGGAAAAGCACCGTAGCTTCTGGAACAACACAAGCATACGTGGATTATTTTAACTTGCAACAACATTGTTTGCTGAGGGATATCAAAGTGTCTGCCCTTTACAAAATCCATTCAATCTTCCTTTCTTTCAGAAAATTAAAACTGGTTTGGACGTATCAAGCAGTTTACACCTTCGGTTTAGCTAAAAATGAGATATGCATTTCGTGAGTAGCTAAACGTTTAGAGGCTAGAAGCAACACGGAGCCTGGTATTAAATGATACATGGAGGAACGCAGCTATTGTACTGTGGCCAAATTGGCAGGCGATACAACGAAAGGTGGAAAGGCAGGTTGTGAGAGGGACACAGTTTATGGAGAGATATTGACAGTTTAGTAAATGGCAAAAACGTGGCAAATGGACTATAACGGGGAAAATGTGAAATTGTTCATTTTGGAAGGGAGATCAAAAGAACAAAGTATTGATTAAATGGAGAAAAATTACAGAAAGCTGCAACACAAAGAGACTTGAGGACCTTTGCGTACAAAACACAGAAAGCTAGCACACAGGTATAGCAGCTATAAAAAATCAAGAACAAAGAACAGTACAGAACAGGAACAGGCCCTTCAGTCCACCAAGCCTTCACCATCACATGATGCTTCCTAAACTAAAATCCTTTTGCCTCTACATGGTCCATATCCCTCTATTCCCTGCACGTACATGTAATCAGGAAGGTTAATGGAAGGTTAGCCCTTATTTCGGGGGAGTTGGAGTATAAGAGTAGGGAAGTTTTACTGTAACTGTGTAAGATGCTGGTGAGACTACATCTGGAGTACCGCGAGCTGTTTTGATCCCCTTATGTATAGAAAGATATCATTTCATTGGAGGCAGTTCAGTAGGACAACCCCTGGTATCGAGGGACAGTCTCATGAGCAAAGACTAAACATCTTGGAACTCCAGTCAATACAGTTTCGATGAATGAGAGGTGACCTCATTGAAACATATAGGAATCGTAAGGGGCACAGTCTCAGAATACAGAGACGACAATTTACAACTGAGATGAGGAGGAATTTCTTCTCTCAGACAGTTGTGAGTCTTTGGAACTCCTTGCCACAGAGAGCTGTGGGGGCAGAGTCTTTGTGGATATTTAAGGCTGAGATCAGTAGAAAAATCAAGGGTCATGAGGAAAATGGAGGAAAATGGTTGTGAGGAATGTGAGATTAGCCATGATCCAATTGACTGGCAGAGCAGGTTAGAGGGGCCGAACAGCCTACTCCTGCTGCTTTTTCTCATGATCTTAATGCAGGAAAGAGCGCCTTACATACTCAGTTAACGATCTGCACCAAATTTTTACCATATTTATTCATGGGATGTGACATCACTAGGCAGTCCAGTATATATTGTCCACCCCAAATTATCCATGAAGAGCTGGTGGTAAACTGACAACGGAGTGCCTTGCTGGGCCCTGTCTGTGATGCAGTCAGCTGTTAACCCAGCTCTGTGTCTGGAATCACATATAGACCAGACCAGGGAAATATGGCAGATTTCTTTTCATTAAGGGCATTACTCAGCTGGATAGATTTCCTCAATAAATCAATAGATACACGGTCAGTCTTATTAATTTGTTCCAGACTCAGTGTTTTTTTCTGGTTTATGGGATCGGAGTATCACTGGCAGATCCAGCATCCTGAATTGGTCCTGAGGAGGAGTAGCCGGTTTCTGAACTATTAGTGCAACCACAGCCCTGTCAGGCAGCAAGTTTCCAGGATTTTAATCCAGATGCTGTGAAGGAACACTGATAGTCAGGATGGTTTGCAGTTTGGAGAGGAACTAGCAGTTGGTAGTCGTGCCATATATGTGCTGGACTCTAGATCTCTGAATTATACTGCAGCGGCTTTCCTATGGCAGCCTTACATATCCCTGCTTGAGGAAGGGACCGTTAATTGCTCCTGACCATATGTCTAGTGGCACCTGAATGTATGTGAGCAGCAATTAAAGGAGGAATGGAGCAGACTTGGCTGTGACTCTGCAAAGGTTGTACAGTCTGCCAATATGCACTCGGTAGGACCTCGCCTGTGGTACCAGACGGCAACAGGGTGAGTCATGGCCTTCAGATGAGTGGAGAAGACGAGGAAAAAAATTATAGATGCAAATGACACATCTAAGCAGCTTTGCATCTGTGCCAAATTATTGCCTGTCACTCATTGCTACCAACTGCTCTGCTGATGACTCCTGCAAATTATTAATCAGGACACAAGGTGAGACATCTTGTGGTGGCAGAGTGTTTTGCCTCATGAGAGGAAGAAAAGCAAGTCGATTGTCTGCTAATCTCACTTCAAACATGCTTTCGTTCTTTCTGTAAAAGGCATTGGAAGCAAAATCATACAGGCAAGTATCTACTTAAACATACATAACTACCCAGTTACCCATTTTCAGTCAAACATACTCATTTTGCATTTCCTTTCTCAATGCCCTTCATTGCATGCAAGATGTGACTGCTCTATCTCTTCGAATCTATTTATAGGTACCAGTTAGTATTCAGATCCACTCAACTGGAATCCAGATTCACAGTCAAGTATTTCATTTTTGTATGTTGTAGTTAAAATTTGTGGCTGGCTTTTGATATTGCTTTGCTTATGCATTTAAAGGGAAACATGAAACACACAGAAGAGCAAAGGGGTGAGGGGTCACTCAAATTCTTCAGAAAAAAGAAGGATCACTGCTGTTGTGCTTAATCCTCCCTCAGGCAATAGCATACAAAGCGTCTGTCCTCATAAGGTAATCTGAGATCAGAGAGAAACAGAATCCAATTTCACTAAATTTAGAAAACATAAGCTTTAGAATTCTTTCAAGCAACATTTTCAGCTCAGTGAGATTTCAAAGTTAATATACAAAAGGTGATCAGTATGCCATTTTAAGATATGAGAGGAGGTGATGGCTCAGTCATATTATCACTAGACTATTAATCTAGAAATCCATGTAATGTTATTGTGACATTGGTTCAAAACCTGGCACAGCAGCTGGTGGAATTTAAACTCAATAAAAATCTGCAATGGAGAATCTAATAATGACAATGAAACCATTGTTGATTGTTGGGGTAAAAAAAACCCATTTAGTTCACTAAAGTCGTTTGTGCAATGAAACTGCAGTCCTTACCTGAGCTGGCTTATGTGTGACTCCAGACCTAAAGAAATGTGGTTGACTCTTAACTGCAGTCTAAGCAATAAATGCTGGCCTAGCTAGTGCCACCCACAATCCTGTCAACGAATGAGAATTCTTTTTTAATAAATACAATTTCTTTATTCACTGCCTGGCCAAAAATTTTTTATTGCCTATCCCTAATTGCCCCTTGAGAAGGTGGTATGGAGCCTCTTTCTTGAACCACTGCAGTCCGTGTGCAGTAGGTTTACCCACAATGCCCTTAGAGAGGGAGTTGCAGGATTTTGACCCAGCGACACTGAAGGAACTGTATTGTGGAACTATATTCTGGAACCATACAGCACCTTTGTCAATTTTCAGTGAAACTGCACATCCATCATTCATCGATGTGAAAAATTGGTTATGGCCCACTTTCAGATGCATAACTGACATTGCGGAGGACTTACTCACCCCAGTAACAGCTGACCAATTAAAAGGGTCCAAAGTTTACCTAAAATTGGTCCTCGGGCTTCATTTTGATCATTTCATGGAGGCACCTGCCAAAACGTGTTATACCTCCACTTGCAGTTCAGCCTTTGACTATTAATTAATTTAGTCCAGGGGCAGTGACCCTCAGGTAAGTCATATGGTCAGGGAAGATTTTTGGGCAGTATGGGGCAGAAGGGATAGGAGGTGACAAGGCCAACGTTGATGGAAAGCTAGTGGTGTAGGGTGTAAAGGCCCTCCAGGGAGCTGTGGAATCCTCCCCTTTCTCTTTCTGACTCTCGAACAAACTTGTAAAAGTAACTGAGACAACAAAGTGTAGAGCTGCATAAACACAGCAAAACAGCCAGCATCAGAGGAGTAAGAAAGCTGACATTTCGGGTCTCGACCTTTCCTTCTGAAGAAGGGTCCAGACCCAAAACTTCAGCTTTCCTGCTCCTCTGATGCTGCCTGGCCTGCTATGTTCATCCAGCTCTACACCTGGTTATCTCAGATTCTCCAGCATCGGCAGTTCCTACTATCTCCTTCCATTTCTTTGGTGGTGGCCACATCCCTGCTAGGAAAATTGGGTTGGAAATGACCTGTAAGGTAGAAAGGGCCAAAGTTATTTTCAGGCAGTCAACTCAAAAGTTCAAAATAGTTCAAAGCCAATGTGTTCTAAATTGTCCTCATGGTCCTGCACCATTGGCTATGTTTGCAACTGCTTTCATTAAGGAAGCTGGTGCAACAAATGTTAATTTTTACACCAGTATACGTTTAATAATCTGAAAGAATTACACAAAAATATATTCATTATAATTCAGCAAGAGTTTGGCATTTAGAAATTTGTGTTAAAGCCAGTAAACAAGATAAAATGTGAAGAAATTATTCTCGATGAGGTCATGAAAATACGTGGAGTCAATGTGTTAATCAGAAAGTGAGCTGTCTAAGTTCACATCCACAGAAGAGTTCAGAAAAAAGACACTCAAACAAGCAATGGATAAATAAGATTGAGGCTAGTTATTAAAAGAAAGAACTACGGGTACTGGAGATCTGAAACAGAAACAAATTTCTGGAGAAACTCAGGCCGGCTGTGTGGAAAAAAACAGAGTCAATGTTTTGGCTGCAGTGTTTTGATGAAGGGTCAGTGGACATTAACGCTACTTTATCTCCCCACAGATGCTGCCAGACCTGTTGAGTTTCTCCAGCAGTTTCTGTTTTTGTTTGAGATAAGTAATAGTCAGATTTGTTTTTTATTCATGGGGTATGCGTGGACCACAATTTAATGCCCATTCCTGATTGTCTTAGAGAAAGTGGTGGTGAGTTGCCTTCACCCCCTATTGCAGTTCAAGGGCTGTAGATTCACCCACAGTCATGTTCAGGAGAGAATTTGAAGATTCTGAATGAGCATTGGTGAAGGAATGATGATATATTTCCAACTCAGAATGGTGGGTGTCTTGGAGGGGAACCTGTAAGTGGTTGTGTTCCCATGTAACCGCTGCTCTTGTACTTCAGATGATAGGGACTGTATGCAGTAATGTTCTGAGAAATTTAATGATGAACTGCATGAAGTTCCACCCAATGCAATGATGCCACACATTCTTTGAGTGGAGAAGAAGCAGTCTAGCACAAGTTCCCGATGGAGACAAACGTGATATTGCTTGCTCCTGGTACTCCTTTTGCTTATCTCTTACTGTCTAATATTGCTTGAAACCTATTGCCATTATGCAATAAACAACATCCTGTTATCGATAAAAAGTACCTCTTCTTGTTAAGGCTCAACTGTTGCTTACCCTCTATTACGTTAATTCAGTAAGCCCTTAGGCTCAGCACAGAAAGGAAGACTGGAGGAACTCTTGTGGTGAAGTGGCAGCATCCCTCCCTCCGAGCCAGGAGGCCTGTATCCAAGTCTTACCTCCTCCAGAGGTATGTAATAACATCTCTGAACAGGTTGATTAGAAAATATCTAGAAAACAGGATTGGTGGCAGTACTGCACTTCAACCACAAGCCACCAGTGCTTGGTACGGCAACATACGATGGTAAACGTCACGGGTTTGGAAGGAGATGTTGAAGAAGTTTAGATATGTTGCTGCAAAGCATCTTGTGGATGGTACACACTGAACTTTGCCTGAGGATGGTCAAGGCATATGTATATTACAGCAAGCCAGTCAGTGAAGAATACTACTACACCTGATCTTTACTCAGTCTTACATTTATTTGGAATGTAAGCAAGCATAAACTTCCCCACTCAACCACACCACAGTCTCATTAAGCTTCTCTTTTTACACAGACAAATGAAACCTAAATTAATATGTTCCACCAGCTTATAATTAAACTCAATTGGCAACAATTAACATTCAAGTTGCAGTTTTAAAAAAGCATCTGAAGTATGCACTTGAAATGTCTACAGAGCAAGAACTGGAAAGTTGGATTTAGCTGGATAGCTGTTTTACAGCTGGCCCAAATACGGTGGGCCAAATGGTGTCCTTTGGTAATATAAGTGCTACCAGAGGATTTTTATGTTCCCCAGATATCAAAGAGTGAGGATATATTTTCCAAATGCTTCAGCAGATTGTTCACCAACAAAACTAAATCGTCAATTCCAACATTACTTTTCTAATTAAAGTGAATATTCTTGATGGCAGCTAAATGAACATAAGACCCTTTTACAGTAAACACAGAAAATGCTGGAGAACCTCAACAGCTCTGGCAGCATCTGTGGAGAGAGAAATAGGGTTAATGGTTTAAGTCCAGTGTGACTCTTCTTCAGAACCTATTCTGTAAATCTCCCTGTAAATGCTCCTGTCTTTAGAATTTAGAAAAGTAGTTCTGTCGTTTTCTAGGAATATGCCAGGATATAAGGTCCATGGTTCGGAGATAATCAACACTGAACTCATCCTTGGTGCCAACATAATGTTCAGGCTGCTGATTCTGTTCACTGGTTTTGGACATAGAACTGTTCAGAAGTCGATGAATAAATAAATGTTATGACACAACCATCACATGGTTCAATGCCCTTGGAATTTGCCTTCAGAGAATTTTAATCCTGCAAAATAATTCTGCAAGACAAATAATCCAATTCCTTCAAAATGTTGAACGAACTGAATTTTTTTCCAAGTGTGTGTCACTAATTAGTTTGCACATCCAATTAACTGAAATGCAGTGGTTTCTTTGAGACCTTACTTACCAGATGAGACTGAAGAAAACAAATACACTTGTTGATTCAAGGGGGAAGATGAAAAGAAGACATAACCCACATGAGAATCCTCCACTGAATGACAATATTAAGCCACCAGAATTCACACAGTCTTAGTGACTTGCTGTTTTTTTTTGTCCTTTGTTATTGCACTGCGCTCTGGTAATACCCAGGATGTTTCCGACAAATCAGGCATGAACTGTATAACTCACTACAATATGCAGTCATAAGGGTGAATAGCGTGGCTACATTTAAGAGGAATCTTGATAAATACTTGAGATGGAACAGAACTGAAGGTGATGTTGATACAGGCAGATGATGTAGGTTGAGAGGAGGCTGTTGTGGAGTCGAATCTCCAGCATGGATCAATTTGTTGGAACGCATAGTCTTTTAGTGAGTTGCATTTAATTTTTTAATAAACACTATGGAGTAGTGAGGGCTATCATTTTATTTGTAAAAGGGATATCATGTAACTGAAGGCCACCTAGAAAACAGTTTCGGGAGGGGTGGTCATCAATGGTGTATTGGTAATTTTTTAAATTCATTTGTGGGATATGAGAGCCAGTGGGGGGCCAGCATTCATTGCCCGTCCCTAGTTCGCCTTGAGAAGGTGGTGGCAAGCTGCCTTTTTGCAGCACTGCAGCCCACCTACTGTGGGTTGACCCACAATGCCTTTTGGGAGGGAATTGCAGGAATTTGACCCAGTGACGCGGAAGGAATGGGGATATATTTCCAAGGCAGGATGGTGAGTGACTTGGAGGGGAACTTGCAAGGGGGTGGTGTTCCCATGTATCTGCTGCCCTTGTCCTTCTAGATGGAAGTGATTGTGAGTTTGGAAGGTGCTGTCAGAGGATCGTTGTTTAATTTCTGCAGGGCATCTTGTAGATAGTACACACTGCTGCTACTGCGTGTCAGTGGTGTAGAGAATAGATGCTTATGGATGTAGTGTCAATCAAGCAGGAGCTGCTTTGTCCTGGATGATGTCAAGCTTCTTGGGTGGTGTTAGGGCTGCACTCATCCAGGCAAGTGGAGAGTATTCCATCACACTCCTGACTTGTGCCTTGTAGATGGTGGACAGGCTTTGAGAAGTCAGGAGGTGAGTTACTCACCACTGTATTTCTAGCTTTTGGCCTGCTCTTGTAGACAATGTGTTTATGTGGAGAGTCCAGGTGAGTTTCTGGTCAATGGTAATCTCAAGGATGTTGATAGTGGGGGATTCAGTGATGGTAACACCATTGAATGTCTAGGGAGGATGGTTAGATTGTCTCCTGCTGGTGATGGTCTTCACCTGTCATTTGTCTGGTACAAACACTATTTGCCATTTGCCACCTCAAGCCTGGATGTTGTCCAGATCTTCCTGCATTTGAATATGGGCTGTGTCAGTATGTGAGGAGTTGTGAATGGTGTCGAAAATTGTGGAATCATTGGCAAACATGCCTATTTCTGATTTATGAAGGAGGGAAGGTCGTTGATGAAGCAGTTGAAAATGATTGGGCCTAGGACACTACCCTGAGGAATACCTTCAGAGATGTCCTGGAGCTGAGATGGCTGATCTCCAGCATCGACAACCAACTTCCCATGTGCCAGGTATGTCTCCAACCAGCAGAGTGTTTGTCCCCTGAAACCCATTGATTTCACTTTTGCTAGGGTTCCTTGGTGCCACACACAGTTGAATGCAGCCTTGATGTCAAAGGTATCACTTTAACATTATCTCTGGAATTCACCTCTTTTATCCATGCTTAAACGAAGGCTATAATGAGGTCAGGAGCTAAGTGACTCTGGTGGAACCGAAACTGAGCATCAGTGAGCAGGTGCTGCTTAATAGCACTATTGATGACACTTTCCATCATTTTACTGATTATCAAGAGTAGACTGATGAGGTGGTAATTGGCCGAAGTGGATTAGTCCTCCTTTTTATGTACAGTCCATACCTGGGCAATTTTCCACATTGTTGGGTAGATGCCAATGTTGTAACTGTATTGGAACATCTTGGCTAAGGGAGCAGTAAGTTCTGGAGCACAAGTCTTCAGTATTATTGCCGGAATGTTGTCAGGGTCTTACAGTCTTTACAGTATCCACTGTCACCAATAATTTCTTGATATCGTGTGGAGTGAATTGAATTGGCTGAAGACTGGTATCTGTAATGCTGGGGACCACTGAATGAGGCCAAGATGGATCATCCACTCAGCACTTCTGGCTGAAGATTGCTGCATATGCTTCAGCCTTATCTTTTGCACTGATGTGCTGGGTTTTTCCATCGTTGAGGATGGAGATAATTGTGGACCCGCCTCCTCCAGTTATTAATTGTCCATGACCATTCACTGCTGGATATGGCAGGACTGCAGAGCTCAGATTTGATCTGCTGGTTGTGGAATCGCTTAGCTCTATCACTCGTTGCTTACGCTGTTTGGTATGCAAGTAATCCTGTTTTGTGGCTTCACCAGGTTGACACCTCATTTTCAAGCATGCCTGGCACTGCTCCTGACGTTCCCTTCTGCATTCTCCATTGAACCAGGGCTGATAGCCCGGCTTGAGGGTTATGGTTGAGTGGGAGATGTGCTGGACCGTGAGGTTGCAGATTTGCTGGAGTATAATTCTGCTGCTGTTGATGGCCCACAGCTCCTCATGGCCAGCCCAGCCTTGAGTTGCTAGATCTGTTCAAAGTCTGTTCCATTTAGCACAGTGATAGTGCCACACAACATGATGGAGGGTATTCTCAATGTGAAGGCAGGACTTTGTCTCCACAAGGACGATGTTGTGGTCACTCTTACTGATACTGTCATGGACAGATGCATCTGCAGCCATCAAATTGGTAAAGATGAGGTCAAGCATGTTTTTCACTCTTGTTGATTCCCTCACCATCTGCTGCAGACCCATTCTGGCAGCCCCCATATTGCTGGGCTAGTAATGCAGAGGCTGAGATGAATACTCTTAGGACACGGGTTCAAATCCCACCATGGTTGTTGGTGGAATTTAAATTGAATTGATAAATCTGAACAATGAAGTCAGTCTCAGTGATGGTAACCATTGTAATTATAACCATTTGTGAAAGCTTCACAGAATTTGAAATGTGAGATCTGCTTTCTCTCTACTGATGCTGCCAAACCTATTGAGTTTCTCCAACACTTTCTGTTTTTGTTTCAGATCTCCAGCATCTACAGTTTTTTTGTATTCTTATGTTGATTTTAAAAAAGCCAGTTGGATTCATTCATTCCCTTTAGGGAAAGAAATGTACCATCTCACCCGGTCTGGCCTATATTTGACTGCAGACCCGCAGTAACATAGAGGACTCAGAAATGGCTAAGCAAGTCATTCATTTCAAGGGTAATGAGGGATGGTCAAGAAATGCCAGTGATACTTGCATCCAATGTAAAATAAGTTACTAGACGTGTAAGACAAGGATCTGCCTGTTGGAGGCTAGAGAATGGTACAACCATTGCCTCTTAAGCAGGGAAGATCTTCCTTTCAAAACAAGTACAAAAGCAGGAGCGTATCTGTATAGCACTCCTATTTAACAGCACTAGTTTTGCATTGAAGATCAATCATAATCTATTTTGAAAATAAGCTGTTGTGATCTCCAGTGCTTTGGCTGCCTCAGGATTCTGAGCATCAATTAAAGGACTAGTGAGATAAAATGCAAATTAAACAATTACAGAAGTTTAGACAAGAATTAATGCAGATTTAAGACAGTGACCAATGTAACCCCAGAATTCTTTAACAGTCCCAACTATCTACAGTATCCGTTTTCTAATGATTTCCTTGTCTATTTCAGGTCAGTTTCATAAATTCAAAACTTGATTAAGTTGCACACTAGTGGGGGAGGAGAAGGATAGAGGTGAACTTCAAATAATATTAAAACGGGATATTCAGGTCAAATCCAGAATAGTTAATAATAAATCATTTTTACAGACAGTGGTAAGTGTCATTTCTTTTTTGATTGCTTCACTTGCCTGGAATGGAAGATGTTACTGGCTGGATAATGATCTGAAATGGACCAATTAGAAAAATAACATCTTAATTAGCCGCAGTTGGATTGACTGGGATTTGGAAATGGCTTTGCAGTTGGTCCCGAGAGGTAAACTCTGACCTATATTCTTTCTTCCTGAACAGGATCCCTGTTGCCTTCCTGCTGCTTAGCCAGTCTCCCCCAGGGTCCATGGGTTGGAATGTCCATTTGGCTCATTTCTTTGGGTGCTGAACTGGATTCAACTCCCCAAGCTGGAGGTCTAAGGTTGGCCCAAAAAGTGGATCTTGTGTCTATTAGCACATGCAACCTGCTCATTTAAAGAAGTTGAATTTTAAATTACTCAGTATTTGGGGCAGAGGCCGTGTATTGGTAATGTCACTGCTTTAGTAACACAGAACACCAGGGCAATATTCTGGGTTGTGGATTTGTAATCCCACCATGGCTAGTGTGGAAATTTAAATGCAATAAAATCTGGAATGAAGAACTATCTTAATGAGAACCACATAACTAGTGATTTGAATTCATTTGGTTTGAGTTCCGATTGTCACATGTACCGAGTTACAGTGAAAAGTATTGTTTAGCATGCTAACCAGACAAATCATACCTTACATGAGTATATTAGTGTCGATTGTCCTTAAGAGGAACACCACCTGGTTGCCTAATATCCTTTAGGGAAGGAAATCTGCTGTCTTTACCTGGTCTGTCCTATACAGGACTCCAGATCCGCAACAATGTGGGTGACTCTCAATACCCTCATGGTAATTAGGGATGGGCAATAAATTCTAACCCAGCCAGTGATAGCCAAATCCTGTGAACAAATAAAGCAAAAAAAAACTGATTGGGGATGTAAGTCGCTGTTGAGAGGTTAGACCAGCAACAGAGTTGAGAATGAAGCTAGTGGTAGAATTTGGGGAGCTGTTGTGCTCCTCCCGAATCTGCAGGAATGCGCTTTTAAACGTTAAACTTTTGGCTCCAGATGGCAACATTCCCTCTAAATTTCCAGATCCGGAAGTCAATTCAGCAACCAATGCTTTCAATTCTGGTCTCCCTGCTATAAGAAAAATGTTAAACTTGAAAGAGTTCAGAAAAGATTTATAAGAATGTTGCCAGGGCTGGAGGTCCGAGCTATAGGGAGAGGTTATTTTCCCTGCAGCGTCAGAGGCTGAGGGGTGACCTTATAGACGTTTATAAAATTGTGAGGGGCATGGTTAGATCTTTCCCCCAGGGTAGGGGAGACCAAACCTCGAGGGCATAGGTTTAAGGTGAGAGGGGAAAGATTTAAGTGGGACCTAAGAGGCAACTTTTTCACACAGAGGGTGGTACATGTATGGAATTGTGGAGGCGGGTACAATTACAACATTTAAAAGGCACCTGGATGGGTATAGGTATAGGAAGGGTTTAGATTGAAGTGGGCCAAATGCTGGTAAATGGATTAATTTAGGATGTCTGATTGGCATGGATAGGTTGGATCAAAGTCTGCTTCCATGCTTCAGCTCTATGATTCTATGACTCTATTACACTTTTGGTTCCAGACAGCAGTGTTCCCTTTAATGTTCTTTCCAGCTGCAACCAGATTCAGAAGTCAATGCAGAGAACAGCATGCTGACTCCAATTGCTGTCCACTGAATCTTAGAGCAGCTACACGCACACAGCTTGGGAAGAACATTACTACGCAGTACTCCACAGGCAGGGACGGACAAAGAATCCCAAGTGGAGCAGGCCACGCTTAAAAGTTTCATTTATTTGAGGTGACCTAAAACAGATACTAGTTCTGACATTTCTCTATTTAAGGGGGCCTGACGTCTGCTTTGGAACATCATCAGAAAGCAATTCCTCCAATTTTGGGGAGGGATGGGAAAGAGGCAGGGGCTACTTTGATAATGTTTAAGGATATGGCCCCTCTTCTTATGTTTGAGCATGCGCAATATCTCAAAGGATCTGTGTGTAACTTATGAGAGAAATTTTCAGCGTATAGCTTAGAGGGAATATTACTACCAAGAATGCCTCAAAAACAACCCAATCCAATATGGTATTGGACATCTTTCGGATGTCCTTAGAGTAAGGCCATTAATCTCCAAAACTGATCTTCCTTGTACCTATTTTACATCCACAATACACATACAACATGTTCCAATTTCTGTCCAATTCCTGAGGGTCTGTGGAATCTCTCCAGTGGGTCTGTGAAATGATGAAAAAGGGATAATATTAAGACCATGATGTGGGCTCAGCATGCAATGTTGGTCATTACTTTAACGTTCCTGATGTGTTTGAGCGGTGTAGCCAAGTAGGCAAAAACCAATGGGTGCAAATCTTCCCCTGCCTAGTGTGAGATGAGCAACACTGACAAAGATGGGAAAATATGGAGAGAACAAGAAAATCAGTAATGGGAAGCAATTCTAAATTGAAGGGATAATAGGAGGGGACTTGAAACTCAGTAGAGGGGGCTCACATTCCAGTGATTTTGAACTCTACACATGGGGAAGAGCCATCAAAGGCATGGGATTTCACAAAACCATGGCTCTGGGGTTTAAACGGGCTCATTAATTGGAAAATGAAGGAGTTAAACTGAAATGGGGGTAAGACAAAGGACTAAAAGATCATAGGAGCCACAGGGACAGAAACAGAAAAGAGAACATGAAGGATGTAGGGTTTACCTGGTCTCATATGTGGATCCTGCAATTTATCCACAAGAACACAAGATGGAATCTTGTTGAAAATATGGCTGACATTGATGGCATGGTGGCTCAGTGGTTACCACTGCTGCCACACAGTGCTAGGGACCCAGGTTCAATTCCACCCTCAGGTGACTGTCTGTGTAGAGTTTGCACATTCTCCCTGTGTCTGCGTGGGTTTCTTCCAGGTGCTCTGGTTTCCTCCCACAGTCCAAAGATGTGCAGGCTAGGTAGATTGGCCACGCTAAGTTGCCCATAGTAGGATGTGTAGATTAGGTGGGTTATGGGGGTCTGGGTGGGATGCTCTGAGGGTCAGTGTGGACCTGTTGGGCCAAAGGGCCTGTTTCCACACTGTAGGGATTCTATGATGATATGATTGGTTGCAAAGTGGACAGAATAAGTTACTGATTTTTTCTTTCTTTCACAGGAGGAGTAAAATTTTTCGAATTGTACACTCTGCTTGAGGCAGTTGTGGTCATCATGCCCCACTGATACAGTACTGCCACCGATCCAGCTTCAATTTGAATTTCATCACAACACATTCCCTGCCAAAGACCACCCATTCTAAATCCCATCCTTAAGCAATCAGGATTAACAAACTGCACACACTAATTTCCTCCTTGTCATGTCAGCTGGGCAGCAGTCATCACATGCAATTCAGGGAATAACCGGGAGTATTTCCTAACTAGCTTCCGCGGCTAGCGCTGGAAGACCACACTTTGGAGCCACCAGATTGTCTCACTGAACTGTAGGTATGCAAAGACCGAGGACTGAATTTTACCAGAAATCAGCTCAGCATCAATTTAGGTGAGTTTCACAAAGGGTTTCTCTCCTGGAGCACTGGTGAGATTTCAGGATTTGAGTGAAGATCTGTAGCTCGGGTGTGGTTGTAGATGTTGGTGTGTTTGCCGAGCTGGGAGGTTTGGTAGCAGATGTTTCGCCCCCTTACTTGGTGACATCCTTCATGCTGTGGAGCCCCCTGTGAACACATTGAATTAGACCCAATATACCGACCGTTACAACACACAGCTGGAACTGGCACCGAATGGAAACAGCAAAAAAAAACCATACAAATTCAGTCAAGTTTTCCTGCTCCTATGATGCTTCTTGACCTGCTGTGTTCATCCAGCCCCATGCTTGTTATCTCCCATACAAATTCGACCTGGCACAAGACAACAGCACTACACAGGAGGCTCCACAGCACTGAGGATGTCATCTACTAAGGGGACGAAACGTCTGTTATCAAACCTCCCAGCTCGGCAAACACACCAACATATACAAAGGCTGGGTTTGGTTGCATTATTTACTGATCCTTGCCTCATTAACAATGTACAGTGTCTCTGTGGTGAGCAGCTCACCATAACTTCCCTCCTCTAGAAGTGGAAATGCCAGGACTGCCCAGTATACCTGGCATGGTGCCATCTTAAAGCCCACCTGTTTAAGTGTTGCCAGTGAGGGGTTGCTCTCACTGTGCACACGGTGGGTAGCAAAACGAAAGGAAAGGCTTTTCAGGGCACATAGGCAGCACGGCTAACATTTTGTCACAAGTACAAGCGCACATTTGTAAATCTGCTTCTAGTAAAGAATCCAGCCACACAAGTAGCCATCCTCACATCTTCTCATTGTTCAATGTGGGATCATCACAAATTGGAAAGGCTTCCATTCACTGATAATGTTGGTGGACTCTCCACCTTTCAATTCAGGTTACCGAGTGCGTCTGGCAAAATTACCTGCTGTTCCTGTGCCTGCCTGTGCATTTGGTCAAAGTCATTAAAACTGACTGAGAATATGGGGTCATCCTCTGTCTGTACCTGAGCAGGTGCCAGCCTCTGTAAGTCCCTTCAGTGCTAGGAACCTGGGGGTGCTTCTTCCTCAGCAAGCTGCAGAGAATGTCCCTGATGTGCTCTCCAGACTGTGCTTTCGAGTTCGATCTAGATGTGAAAGTCTTGGAGCTGGTACGTCATCTGAAAGTTCAGTGGCTTCCTCCTCAGAGTTGATTAAGAGGCCCGAGAAGCACCAAGAATGGGTTGACAGGGAAAAAGCCGTTATGCCAACCTTGCCCAGGGACAGGAATGAGAATCAAGTTGAGCTTTGTTCACTGAATATGGCAGCTGGGTCAGTGTGACTGAAGCTGTGGTCACAGTGACTGGAGATATGCCGATGGAAAATAGGCAGTGCCAATGGGGGAATGTCGTATTCTGGACAATTTAAGAGGCAGTTGCTAAATCTCTTGGATTATCTCCCAGATGAAGGTAGGATGTAAGTTGTCACAGCACCAAGCACAACAATACTCAGCATCATATCAGCTGTACAAAATGCCTTGGCAAGATATGAGACAAGTCCCTTCACAGGATGTTAACAACCTCCACATTCTGACATGTAGATGTGCAAGAGGATGGAGTGAGGACATAGATTCATACTTAATCATCCATCATGGAGGGGTTGGGTAGCTCAGTTTGCCTAGATGATTAGAGTGTGACACAGAACCAAGCCAATAAGGAATTATAACCATGTTATAAATATAATGATAAATTATATGACCATAATAGAGGACAAATGATGCATATTTAAAGAGCTGATGCCGATGCTATGGGCTAAAGGGCCTCCTCTGCACTCTAACAGTTCTGTCATTCTGTGAAAAGCATGGGTTGAGACCCTATAATTGCTGTCACAGTTGAGGAAGGCCCTGTTTCATCTTCACCTTCACTCCTTACCCTCAAGCTATACATTACCAAATGCCCCTCTGTAATAGACAAGAGTGTCATCCTTTATACTTTATTCATTCACGGGATGAGGGTGTCACTGGTTAAGCAATATTTATTGCCCATCCCCAAAGGGCAGTTAAGAGCCAACCACATTGCTGTGGGCTTGGAGTGACATGTCGGCCAGACCAGGTGAGGATGGTAGATTTCCTTCCCTGAAGGACATTATTGAACCAGATTGGCTTTTCTCAACAATCAACAATGGATTCGCAGTCATCATTAGACTCTTAATTGCAGATATTTATTGAATTCAAATTTCACCATCTGCCATGGCAGGATTCAAACCTGGATCCCCAGAATGTTATCTGGGTCTCTGGATTAACAGTCCAGTGATAATACCACTAGGCCATTGCCTACCCCATAGAAACTGAGAAGATAGGCAGGAACAGGAGTAGGCCATTTGATCCCTCAGGCCTGCTCTGCCATTCAATATGATCATGGCTGGCCATTGAGCTCATTACCCTAATCCCACCACGACATCCCTGCAATATTCCTTGATGCGTTGAGTAACAAGAGCAATATCAAAACCCTCCTTTGAAAATAGTCTTTTATGGGATATTGTTGCATTCCATCATTCAAAGAAAAGGTTTGAGAACCATTCCTGAAACATTGATGCAGCACCAGAAAGTGAAATCTACTGATAATTGTTGTATTGGGTCTTAATTGTTGGGCTGGGATTTTTTGCTATAGACATAGATGGAAAGCAAATTGTCTTGGTCTACAGGAGCCAATTAATGACCAGTTCATTGCTTCCCCTATGTGTGACACAGGAAAACTGAACAGTGACATGAAAATGAGGGAAATCAACAGAATTCTCAAACATTAGGGCTAAGCAGATAAAGTTATCAACTGGAAAGGATGAGCAGAGAGTCAACAGAAAATCTCAGATTCAGTTGTCTATTTTCGCTCTTAATTAATCTTACCTGATCAGCAGGGCTTAAAATTGTGTTCAGTGTATCCAAAGGGAAAGGGAAAACATTAGTCAATATTCCTACTTCTCACCATATGTCACCTCTGCTGGAAAATATGCAGTTTGGAAAGTGGCCAAAACAGGATTAGTGCCAGTGTGGCAGTGTAACCCACAAGAAAATATCATCATCACTGCTAATGTCACCCAATAGTCTTTATCCATCTCAAATACAGCCAGCAGCTGCAGCTCAGTGGACCCTACTTTCAGCTCTGAGTCAAAACGTTGTGAATCTGTGTCCTGTTCTGAGATTTGAACAGAAAACACAGGGATGGGACATCAATGCAGTACTGAGAGAACGCTGCACTCTCAGTCAGGTTAATGAGGACAACTTATAACTATAAAATGTTATAGTTTATTGTGAGAGAAATTGAATACAAGAGTAAGGAGGTTATGCTTCATTTATACACGGGGCACTAGTGAGACATTTTGGAGTCAAGAAAATGGTGAAGTTTCAGAGGACCATAGGGCTGCTCTATCATCAGAAAGAAACAACTGATAGTGGTTTAACCTGAGGGACACCACACCTCAGGCAAGGCGCGAGGTGGAGAAGGAGAGTCTTTCATGGTAACCTCAGCCAGTGGGAACTGAACCCACATTTGTTGGCATCACTCTACATTGGAAACCAGCCATCCAGCCAACTGAGTGCTGCATACAGTACTGGTCACCTTTTTAATTATTTAAGGATATAAATGCGTTAGATGCAACTTAGAGAAGGATGCAAAACTAATACCTGGAATGGGCAGACAGAGCAAGTACTGCAAATGCTGGAGTCAGACACAACAATCTGAAACGTCAACTTTCCTGCTCATCTGATGCTGCCTGGCCTGCTGTGTTCCTCCAGCTCTGTGCTGTACCTGGAATGGGCAGACTGTCTGATGAGGAAAGGTTAAGCAGGCTAGGTATGTATCCTTTAAGTTTTAGGAGAGTAAGAGACAACTTGATTGAAACAGATAGAATCTGAGTGTTCTTGTCAGAGTGAATGTAGAAAGAATATCTCCTCTTGTGGGAGACTCGAGAACTAGGGTGACAGTTTAAAAATCAGGGATTGTCAATTTAAGACAGAGATAAGGAAAAACATTCTGTTTCAGAGCATTGAGTCTATGGAAATCTCTTCCTGTCAATGCAGTGAAAATAGAGTCCTTGAATATGTTGAAGGCAGAAGGAGATATAATGTTACTGTGCAAGGGGCTAGAAGGTTGTCAGAAGTTGGTGGGAATGTAGAGCTGAGATTACAATGACATCAGCCATGACCTCATTAAACACAGTGTATGTGATGAAAGTGAGATGGTCACCTGATGCAAACTTTTCACCATGTGCAGACACGGATTACCTATTTTTCACAATGGCAGAGGACCGTGCTCAGGCATAGTGTGCATCAGTGTTCAGAGCGTGAGCAGTCTAATTGTTGGTTACTTGCTTGTCATTCCACGATCACGAGTTTTTGACCTGGTGGAGGGAGTGGCTAGACAGGGCATCTTCAGGGGCATCTTGTCGACTGGATTGCATGGCAAACTGGAGACAAACCACAAGAAAATATCTGTGCCCCAGCCTCCCCCTCCCCTCAGAGCTTGTTCAGCGGAGCTTACGAAAGTTGGGAAGTAATGTTTCCCAGGGAACAATCCTGGAACCATTTTACGCCCAAGTTTGTTCCTGGCAGCTGCCATTCAGTTACATGCCTGTGTTTCTGCACATGTGGAGTTACTGCGCCACCTAGCTGTGGCATTGACAATAAATGCAGCCCCTATTGAATGGCACAGCTGACTCGTGGGGCCAAATAGCCTCATGCATATTTTCGTATTGGAGCAATTGTAATGAGTTCAGCCAGGCAGACCTCATAGAATGTGCCTCCTTTTGGGTGAGAGATCAAACACAGGCTCTGAAAACCTTCTCAGGAAGAAATAAAAGATCCCTTGGCCTTGCCACCATTTCTGCAAAGAGCAAGGGAGCTCTCCCTTGTGCCCTAGTCAATATCTATCCTTCAATCGACTTCACAAAAACAGATCTGCTGATCATTATCATGTTGCTATTGTACCAGCTTTCTGTGCATAAACTGACAGTTCTTCCCTGGATTAATTGAGACAATCTCTGTGTTGGAAAGTACATCACTGCCCATGAAGCAATTTGCAACATCCCCGGGGTTTGAGGTGTTCAATATAAATCCAAATCTCTTCTCCTTTTACAAGAGTTTTAATTAAACAATGTACAGTCAGCATCACGTGTAAGGTCATAGATTGTGATGTGCAGGTAGAAGAGGACAGAACTGATTTAACTGTAACACTCTCTAAGAATTAAGAACTTCCCAATGATCAGAAGGTGGCTTCACTCATGAAAAAGGCACATGTCTGAGATGCCAAGAGATTGTATATGGCAACAGAACCTCAGTCCATTGTAAGTCACGCCTTCAAGTGAAAGCAAACGTACTGCAGACAAATTTGAAGACGACACAAAAATAGGTGGAAAGGCAGGTTGTGAGAGGGAAACAAACAGTCGACAGCGAGGTATGAAGTACAATGAGGGCGAATGTGAAGTTCATTTTGAAACAACTGAATATTATTGAAATGGAGAAAAACTGCAGAAAGCTGCAACACAAAGGGACCTGGATATACTTGTGCACAAAACACAGAAAGCTAGCACACAGGAGCAGCAGGAAATCAGGAAGGCTAATGGGATGTTGGTCATTGTTTCAAAGGGGTTGATTTAAAAGAGTAGGAAATCTTACCGCAACTGTACAAGGTGCTGGTTAGACACATCTGGAGTACCGTGAGCAGTTTTAGTCCCCTTGTTTAGGGAAAGATATCATTTCGTTGGAGACAGTTCAGAGAACGTTCAGTTGGATGATCCCAGTGTGGAGGGACTGTCTTATGAGCAAAGGCTAAACAGGTTGGTAGTAAACCATTGAAATTTATAAGAATGAGAGGTGATCTCATTGAAACATATAGGATTCTTAAGGAGCCTGAAGGAGTCAATGATAAAAGGTACTGCAGATGCTGGAGAATCCGAGATAACAAGGTGTGGTGCTGGATGAACACAGCAGGCCAAGCAGCATCATAGGAGCAGGAAAAC
>JAHRHZ010000026.1:1527062-1547752 GCA_024137785.1 Ginglymostoma cirratum | reverse complement strand
TCGGGCCTAGACCCTTCATCAGAAAATCTGATTTTCTGATGAAGGGTCTAGGCCCGAAACGTCAAGCTTTCCTGCTCCTCTGATGCTGCTTGGCCTGCTGTGTTCATCCAGCCCCACACCTTGTTATCTCTGAATGAGTCAATGTTGAGAGGACGCTTCCCCTCATGGGAAAGTCTAGGTCCAGAGGGCACAGTCTCAGAATAAAAGGGCCCCAATTTAAGCCTGAGAAGAGGAGGAATTTCTTCTCTCAGAAGGTTGAGAGCCTTTGGAACTCCTTGCCACAGAGAGCTGTAGGCGACAAAGTCCTTGTGTATATTTAAGGCTGAAGTAGACTCTTGATTCATAGGGGAATCAAGAGCCATGAAGAAATGCAGTAAAGTGGTTATGGGTAATACCAGAGCAGCCATGATGCTACTAAATGGCAAAGCTGGCTGAGGGGCCAAATAGCCTACTTCAGTTCCTATTTCTTACAGTCTTATGGTGTTATGAAAGTGAAAAAACACTAATTATAAATCTGTGAGGAACGGGTGGCAACTGGAGCAAAGAATAAATTATTCAGTCAAACCACAGTTTCCGTTGTAAAGATATGTGCGCATTCTACAGTGAGTGACTTTTCATCGAAACTCCTGTAAACCAGCCAAATGCATCACTAGCATTTGTTACATTGATCTCTCTTGCATTGACAGACGAGCATGCTAAAATCCCCAGGTAAGCAGACAATTTCTGAGAAACCCCTAAAAGTTAAAGCAAACAAAATAAATCCTGAACTGTAATGCCGAAAGTAGAAAGATTATTGCCCAGCTGACTCATTTCAATGTACAGAACTGGATTTCCTAAACACGTAATTTTGTATTTTTTTGTCAAGTAGAAACCAAGGCTGGGTGTCATATCCTTTACGTCTATTGGTATCACTCTGTATTTTGCTTCACTTCTCAGCCCAGTGAACAGATGGATGATAGGGATCTTTTTTATTCATTCTTGGATGTGGACATTGCTGGAAAGTTCAAGATTTATTGCCCATCCCTTGTTCCCTTTGAGAAAATGGTGGAGGGCACAGTGTTATCAGGAAGGACATCCCAAAGATTCTTACACAGTGACTGAAGAAATCAGTAAAGTCAGGATGGTGCCTGTATGCTCCTAGGCTTCAGTTACCCTTTCTCTTGTAGTTGACGCATGTCACAAGTATGGAAAATAATTTCAATGAAGTCCTAGCAACGTGCATACTCCAACAAGAGGGCAGTAGTGGCACTGAGAGAATATTTTTCAGGAGCTGGATGGATGGGGTGCTCAACTTTATGGTGCCCTGGATGGTGAGCAGCTTTTGTGAGTTATTGGAGCTGCACTCACCCAGACAAACGGAGAACATTTGTATCTTGTTGAAAGACTTTACTGAATGAGGAGATGAGTCAGACACTGCAGGATATCCACACTTAGCACCTTCCTTGCAGCCATAGGACTCATGGACTGTTTCTGGTGAATAGGAATCCCCATACCTGGGTGTTGATGGCAGGGAATCTGATAATGGCAATGGCAATGAATGTCAATGATAGGCTTGTGTATGGTCTTATTGAAGAAGGTCATTGTCTAACACTTCTAAGCCCGAATGTTACTTCCACTCAACGCAACCTCAATGCTGTCCTGGGTTTGCTTCATACGGGCTTCGACTGCTTCATGATCTGTGGAGACCTAATAGAGAAAGAAAAATATGCTGAAATCAGCCAACTTCCCCACTTCAGATCTTATGATGAAGGGAAGGTCACGGAATTCAGAATCACAGAATTATGATTACAGCCACAGCACGAGGTCAGTCAGCCAATCGTGCCTGTCCCAGCGTTATTACCTAGAGGTCATTGAGGAAGTAGCTGAAGATGGCTGGACCAAGGATACCACCCGAGGAAATCCTGTAGTGATGTCCTGTAACTGTAACTCCTCCTTAGGTTTAACTGTTTGGGCACATCGCTGATTGCTTTTGAGAAGGTGGTGATGAGCTGCCTTCTTGAACCATTGCAGTCACTCACAATTGTGCAGGTTACATAGCAAGAGAATGAGTGTGCAAATGCGTCCTAATTTTTAAAATATTTCTGTTTCTTTCACACTTCACAATGAAACACATAAAAATGATGTTTCATTTTCCAAGGATAGAGGTCTTAAGAAGATACTTTATATTTAAAGATAGTAGGAACTGCAGATGCTGGAGAATCTGAGATAACAAGGTGTGGAGCTGAATGAACACAGCAGGCCAGACAGCATCAGAGGAGCAGGAAGAAGGGTCCAGACCCAAAACATCAGCTTTCCTACTCCTCTGATGCTGCTTGGCCTGCTGTGTTCATCCAGCTCCACACCGACTTCATATTTAAAGTTTGGAGGACATCAGTTTTGAAGGTTTGTGGAAAAAGGAATTTAATTCAAATTTTGTGGGCATGCTTGCAGTAGTTTCTCAAAAAGAGGTCATTGAAAGTTCACTGTGGATGGGGGATTATTCTTTCACAAGGCTTCCAGGAAATCACATGACTAGTAATAACTGTTTTCATTGCTACAGAGTTTCATGGGGCTTCTATTGAACCATGACTGGCTTAGAGACGCTCTCCTTTAGTCCAGCTGAGTTAGAAAAAAGCCGACTAAGAACAAGCTGAGTTAGAGGAAAGCTTGCTATGAACAAGCTGCCCAGTTGATTTCACCCATTTCTTTAAAGAAAACATCAGTTCATGGTGAAACCTATTTGTTTTTTTTTTGAAAGAGCAATTGATAGAACATGTCAAGATTGTATTTCCTAAACGAGCTCCTCAGAGCGAACCATGCATGATTAGTGACTTGAGCACACTCGCCAGGGGATCAGAGTAACGCATTCTGGAACATGAGATAACAAAGTGTAGAGCTGGATGAACACAGCAGGCCAAGCAGCATCAGAGGGGTAGGAAAGCTGATGTTTTGGGTCTGGACCCTTCTTCCTGCTCCTCTGATGCTGTCTGGCCTGCTGTGTTCATCCAGCTCTACACCTTGTTATCTCAGATTCTCCAGCATCGGCAGTTCCTACTATCTCTGTAACATTCTGGAACATCCTATGTTTTACATTTTTACCTTCAAGAATAACTCAAAGTGGTGTGTGTGTGAGTGTGTGTGTGTGTGTGCGTGTGTGTGTGTCCGTGTGTGTGTGAGTGAGTGAGTGTGTGTGTATGTGTATGTGAGTGAGTGTGTGTGTGTATGTGTATGTATGTGAGTGAGTGTGTGTGTGTATGTGTATGTGAGTGAGTGTGTCCGTGTGTGTGTGAGAGAGTAAGTGTGTGTAGATAGTTGAATAATCATTTATAGTTTTTACTGATTAACATACACAATCATTTATTGCATCGTTGTTAAATCTGTCTTTTAATAACAAACCCATTTGTTTATTAAAAATCCGGTTGCTTTATCTTTTTGTTTAAAGCTAATGTAGATAAGGAACTTACTTGGTCATCTTGATAACTGGGAAATGTATTTTTGTTACAGAGATAGTAGGAACTGCCGATGCTGGAGAATCTGAGTTTTTTTCTGAAGAAGGGTCTCGACCCGAAACATCAGCTTTCCTGCTCCTCTGATGCTGCTTGGCCTGCTGTGTTCATCCAGCTCTACACCAATGTATTTTTGTTTCATGTTGCAACCCATTGATTAATGGGTCTACAGCAATAGAGCACTCGTCCAGCCTCATCTGTGACACTGTACATGGTCAAGTGCTACCTTCATATTAGAGACAGTTATTCTCACTTCACCTGTGGAATTGCTCAGTTTTGCCCATGTTTATACCCAGGCTGTAATGAGGTCTGGAGTTGACTGGTCCAATCCCAACCCAAATTGTGCATCAGTGAGCAGGTAAGTGACAATAGTCACCATCAGTTTGTTGATACTTGAATGGACTGGTGGAATAATAATTGATCAGATTGGATTTGTCCAACTTTTTATGGACAGGCTCATCTGGGAACTATTATATTTACTAAGTATCTGACTTGTGATCCCAATACTTATCCTTCAATATGTATTACAAGAACAGGTTACCTGGTCAATAACACAAAGCTGTCAGTGCTGCACACAAATTGGTAGTCACATCTCTCAAGCACTTCATAGGCTGTACGTTTGAGACTTCCAGTGGTCAGAAAAAGCACGATCAAGATTAAAGTCTTTCATCTTTATTTTTACACAGGTGATCAGTAATTTTTCAGAATCCATCTAAATGGAACGAGATTTATGTCCTGGAAAACATCCTATTCTTTATCATTTGAAACTGCAAGCAATGTGACAAAATATCCAGTATAACGAAGCCCTAGAGGCTGTGTTTACTTCCTCTTTTAAGTTTTGGCTTTCATTACTGTTGTGTCATGGATATACTGACATAGTGAGTTAAATAGTTCACGGCCTTCTATACTGTGACTGAAAGGAACAAGGAGTGAGTCTCACTTAATTACACAGGTTGTGGAACCTCTAGAGCCACATAGGCCTGCAGCATGGAAACAGGCCCTCCAGCCCAACGTACCCGTGCCACCTAGTTTTCACAATTTAAGCTAGTCCTATTTGTCTGTGCATGGTCCATATCCCTCCATACCTTTCCTATCCATGTACCTGTCCAAATGTTTCTCAAATGATGAAATTGTATTCACTTCCCCCACTACTTTTGGCAGCCTGTTCCAGACACTCACCACCGTCTGTGTGAAAAACAATCCCCTCTGGACCCTTTTGTATCTCTCTTCTCTCATCTCAAAACTATGCCCTTTAATTTTAGACACCTCTACCATGCCAGTTATCTACCTTATCTATGCTTCTCATGATTTTATAGACCTCTGTAAAGTCACCCCTCAGTCTCCTATGCTTTAGGAAAAAAGTCCTAACCTATCCAACCTCTCCTTCTAACTCAAACCTTCCATTCCTGGTAGCATCCTAGCAAATGTTTTCCGCACTCTCTCTAGTTTAATAATAAGTTGTGAAATTGGCGATTACTGCAAGGATAAAGAGACTCAATGCCCTGCAATTTCTCACTACATCTCCTCAAGTGGTCGTTTTTCACATAAAACCATAGACAATGAGCAATGCAACCATATAGGACATCTGAGAGGACCCTTTGCTAACTTTGTCCATCCTTTCCAGGAAGCAAATTGAGATTGGAATCTGGTTGTCTGTCTTCTTCTGTCCAGGATAGCAGAAGTTGATTTTCGTTCTGGGTCAACATCCTGAAATTGGCTCCCTCAGGCATTTGGTCTCCCTACAGCATGTGGACTGCCAATGGTTCGAGGAGATAATTCACCACCACCTTCTCAAGGGCAACAAGGGTTGTGAGATAAAGGCTGGTCAGCTAACAAACCCCATGTCCCAGAAGTGAATTTAAAAAATCGTTGCCACTGCTCCCACAATATAGTAACACCATAAATGGCAATAATTTATGCATTTTATCACCAGGTAGCTGCTTAGGGTGGCATGGTGGCACAGTGGTTAGCACTGCTGCCTCACAGTGCCAGAGACCCGGGTTTAATTCCACCCTTGGGTAACTGTCTGTGTGGAGTTTGCTCATTCTCCCCGTGTCTGCATGGGTTTCCTCTGGGTACTCTGGTTTCCTCCTACAGTCCAAAGATGTGCACTTTAGGTGGATTGGTCATGCTGAATTGCCTGTAATGTCCAGGAATGTGTAGATTAAGTGGGTTGTAGGGGGATGAGTCTGGGTGGGATGCTCTGAGGTTCAGTGTGGACTTGTTGGGCCAAAGGGCCTGTTTCCACACTGTAGGGATTCTATCTATCTTATCGTACTTTCTGAGACAAAGTTTTGCAAGTATGGTTGACCTACCTAAAATGAAAGTATGGCAAAAAAAAAGCTCTTTGCTACAAATAATGTACAATTGTGGGCACCACACTAAGGGAAGGTGTGAATTTGTTGTAGAGAGTGCCACAGCAGAAGCAATTTACCAGAATAGTTCCAGGAATGAGAAACTTTGACTATAAGGATGGATTGAAGAAGCTGGGATTGTTCTCCTTGGAGAGAAGAAAGCTGAGAGATCTGATGGAGGTTTTCAAAACCATGAGTAGGCTGGACAGAGTTGATAGGGTAAGGCTGTTTCCGCTTCTAAAGGAACAAGAATGAGAGGGCTTAGATTTATGGGGATGCACAGGCAAAGGAAGGACATTGTGAGAAAAAGCCTTTTTCATACATTGCGTCATTAGGGCATGGGATGCGCTGGCTGAAAATGCAGTGGAGGCAGGTTCAGTTGAGGCATTCAAGAGGGGCATTGGATGGTCGTTTGGATTGTGATTCTATGCAGAGATATGGAGAAAGGGCAAGAATCTGGCACTACATGGTAGAGCCAGACTAGATAACGGAGCAGGTACAAACACAATGGACCGAATGGCCTCTTTCTGCATCATAATAATTCTGTTATTCTACTAAAACATTTCCACCTTGTGTAGCCCATAGCGGAGTGAGTGTGTACAATTTGCCTTTCAGTCCAGTAGCAAAATCTATCCAACAAAATCGCATTTCATTCATAAAACCTCTGTTAAAGTGAGCTTCTGATCTAAATATAACTAACCAAGACATGGGTCTCAGTGGGTCATGGGTGGTAATCGATACTTAGAATACATTGTTCAAACATTGTCCATGTGTTCGTTTGCTTTGCTAGATGATAAGAAGTTAAAGCGTTTTAGAAAAAATGTTTTAGGTGATCGCACCCGAACTGCATGATGAATTAATAACCACTGCAGCAAGAACGTTGAAATAAATGGTAATGGAAAACAGTTTGTGTAACACTTTGATGGACGGGAAGGAACTCCTCAACATAATGACCTTACACGGTAAAAGAGAATTAAAGAAAAAACAAGTCTAACAGCGAAGCTGGTAGAACTTTCACAGTCTTTTTGCTGAGTGAGTTCGACATGGGAGACAAATGGATGCTGCAAGCTTTTGCCAAAGAAAATTCTATTAAATGTGTATTGTACACACTGAGACATTCCAATTAATTTTGTTTGTGCAAAGAGAAAATAAACCATGTTTCTCATTATCACAAAGTAATGCATAAATCAGCAGACTATATCCATACGTTTGGGCCACGTCATGATTTAAGGAGAAAGTAATTTTATTAGTGCACATGATAGTTAAACAGGTTGCATTTTTACATATTAATATGGTCATCTTTATATAGAGTATAACAGGCTGGTATGAATCAGTTTGAATACAAATCTATTTGTTCTAGTGATGATTATTTCACAACGATTCCCGTAGAAGAGCACTGTCACTTTGAAGTCTCAGGTTAGTTATTCAAAGCAATTCTCAATACTGCAGTGAATAGCTGAATAATCATTTAGAATGTTACAAAATACAGGAGTAGCAAGGCGCCAAAAAAAACAGCTTTTAAGTTTTGTCCAAGTCTAATCAGTCATTGTAATGCAGGTATGCTCAGTTAAGCAGTAATGTTGGCAACTGTTATCAGATTGTTCTGGAGAATCGAATGCACAGTTTACATCACTGGCAAGAATATGTACACATGTCTTGTCTGAAAACATCTATCAGAGCCAGCTCTGCTGGCTTTTGTATGTTCTCATGAGGAGTGAGGTGGTTGAGCAAGACAGTTCATTATTGTTTTATCAGACAATTTTCAAGGAGCAAGTAAAGTAGAGGAAGGTCTATCGTTCCAGATTTGGTGGCAGCATTTTATGACTCAAGGGTGGAGTACAGTGGTTAAGATGATGGAATAGTTGGTCTAGATTAATGACCCAGTGACATAAGCTCAAATCCCACAGTGACAGTTGAGAATTTAAATTAAATTTAAATTAAGTAAATCTGGAATAAAAAGTTAATGTCAGTAATCATGTCTGTGAACCTATCAGATTGTCATTAAAAACCAATCCAGTTCACTAGAGTCCTTTGGGGAAGACAGACTGCTGTCATTATCTGCACCGGCTCACGTGTGACTTCAAATCCACTGCGATGTGGTTGACTCTTAACTACCCTCTGAAATGACGATAACAAGCTATTCAGTTGTATCCAAGAGAGCAATTCATTGCCACCTTCTCAAGGGCAATTAGGGAGGACCAATAAACATTCTCCTTGCCAGCAACATTCACATTCCACAAGTCAATTAAAATAAAAGAAATGAACTTCACAAAAGCATAAAATAGTAAAATTATTTAGAGGAAATCTTAGTACTATATTGAGTTGAGAATACAAACATTCCAATCAAAAATTAAATATCCTGCCATCTATTGCATGATAAGCACTCATTCCTATTTAGTTTCTAAACCTCTAAGATCTGCAATGAGCTTTTTCTAGCTCATTACAAACATGACTTAATGAGTGTCAGATGTTTTTGTAAAGTTGGGTGAAATTTGAGCTGCCCACAGCTATGATTTGTAGTATTTATGTGCCTTTGTGGCAAAAGTCAAACACTATTAATTGGCACAGCACCCACAACACTAATTCAGTCACCAAGTGATGAAACTGCTGAAGATTAGGGACTGGACTTTCTTCTTTTTTGGTGTGTGTGTTTGGATTTCATCACCAAACTTATCCTAGCCCCACATTGCTGCTGGCATCCATCAAGTGAATCTTGATTAGTAATATGAAAAAAGCTGTAATTACAATGAAATTTAATTCAAACTTCCATCAGTAAGTCCTTAAAAGATAATTGTATATCACATCTGAAGGGTGTCTAAGCATCACTTCCCAAATGCTGTTCCTGTCTACCAACCAAAAATGTTCTGCTCTCACACTGAAGAATTTGTGGGCTCTTTTATCTAATAGAACCAGAGAAACAATTTATATACTTGACGAGTTTGAGGTTGTAGTATGACTGTGGCTTCAAGGCTATTCATTTCAGATTTTGTTCTATTTTTTCATTGATGAGATGATGGTGTCACTCACCAGGCCACCATTTATTGCCCATCCCTAATTGGCCCAAAGCCAGGTAAGAGTTAACCACATTGCTGTGGGTCTGGGGTCACATTTAGGTCAGACCAGGCAAGGATGACAGTTTACTTCCCTGAAGGGCATTAATGAGCCAGATGGGTTTTTCCCCTGACAATGGATTCATGAATTAGACTCTTAATTCAGATTTATTTTTACTGAATTCAAATTCCTACCATCTGCCATCGTGCAATTTGAATCCAGGTCCCCATAACATTACCTGGGTCTTGGAATTAACAGTCCAACAACAATACCACTAAGCCATTGCCTCCCCTTGTTTCAGGGTTACTCTTTTAAAGGAACACTCAATAGCCTACTTATTTAATCATTGGGTACAAGGGCTAATTAAAAGATAGCCGACAAATATAGCAATTAAAATAGCTACATGATGACTTTATAACTGGAATCATTCTGACTTTATAATGGAGCCATGTAGAAATCAATGTATGTTAATTCAGTATCAAGGTGGGATTTGTCATCGCTTGGCTGGTGGTGAGAGGGGCCCGACCAGTGAGATCATTTATGCACGCCCGGACTCTCTGCGCCACCGCACGCTGCCCTCGAGGCTGCTGCGGGGGGGACGAGACTGTCAATCACCTCCTTCTGGAGTGCGCCTACGCGCAGGAGGTCTGGAGGGGATTGCAGTGGTATGTGTCGAGGTTCGTCCCGAGCAGCTCCGTGACACGGGACTCCGTGCTCTACGGGCTGTTTCCCGGGACGCACACCGAGACCAACATCAACTGCGCCTGGAAGACCATCAATGCGGTGAAAGACGCTCTTTGGTCTGTCCGCAACTTGCTGGTCTTCCAGCGGAAAGAACTGACCCCGACCGAGTGTTGTAGACTGGCGCACTCCAAGGTCCAGGACTACATGCTGAGGGACGCACTAAAGCTTGGGGCGGCCACCGCCAAGGCGCGATGGGGAAAGACCACCGTGTAAGACCCCTCGGCCGGAATATAACAGGGGCCCTTTCAATAACTGGGTCCAGCCGGGGCCTCCTCCAACTGGTCAGGGGGCCAACCGGGAGCTTTTTTCCTTTGTTGTTTGCTTTTGTTGTTTTTTTCCTTTAGTTGGCGTCCGTACCCCCCCCCACCCCCCCGGGTAATCCAGAGCGGATAGTATGACCGGGTAGGTCTGTAAATTTGTTTATTTTTATATTTCACGAATAAAGTATATTTTTTCAAAAAAAAAAAATCAAGGTGGGATTTGTCAATACCTATCAGACCACGTGTGAAATATTTGGTTTTAATGCCCCATGTCACAAATAAGCTGGAGAGGAGTAAATTACTCTCTTTTAAGAAAAGGCCCTTTCTTGTTGCTGCTTTACGAAAATGACATTGGGACAAGCTGTGTAAGAACATGCGATGAATCACAATGTGAGGGAAATCCTCTGGAGGGTGAGGCTTTGCACCACAAAGCCAAAATGGAAATACCCAAAGTATATTGAAACTAATAGTGAAGAAAAAATATCATGAGAGTTATGGGTGAGGCCAGTTCCTATTCAGATTTTGACCACTACAGACTTTAATTTGTTCTGTTGATAATGTCACAGCAACAAATGAGGTAAAGTAATACCAACAAGGAAATTAAGAGAGGCACCCTGTTCATTCACCCCGAAGCATCCCTTCAGTTTGGCCTTCAAAGCGAGATGTTGACTTGCTCTTACAACATTGCAAATAATCATTTCAAGTTACACTTGAAACAACCCCACATTTAAAGGGAGAAAATTACTGCTATGAACAGAAAAAGCTCTTGATCTCCCAGTGTGGCAGTCTTGTCGAGGAGGAGCGGTCTCAGCTTGGAGTGGCAGATTTGTCCTGTTGTGGAGATCTTCTTCAGCAGCTTCCGGTTATTCCAACAGCCCAGCATGAAGGTCTAGTCTTAGTGTGGAAGTCTTGACTTGGCATGGAGGCCTCATCCTTGCTTTCAAGGTGCTTCTGGGTCTTCCAATGGCCCAGGTTGGAGATCTTGTCCTGGCATAGAGGTCTCGTCTCGTCTCGGCATGGTAACCCCGGCTCAGCGTTACAGTCTCGGCCCTGCCCTGCCTGGCGATTTCGGCTTGGTTTTCCAGTGCACCCCAAACCCAGGAGCCATTAATTGAACTTTTACTTTTTGTTTCTTCTTCTTCCTTATTACTTCTGTCACTAATTTAGGCGCTGTGGTATGGCGAATTATAAATCTATTTGCTTTTTGTTGTAAAAAATACACAACGCAATAAATATCGATTTCTGGTTTGAACATGCTCAGTGACTGAACTGGCACAGTCTTCAGGTTAGAGAACCTGAAACATTTAACATCTATGAGTGAAGACATTTCTTCTCATCTCAGTCTTAAACAGCCAATCCCTTACCCTAAGACTGTGCCACCTGTTTTCAGACTCAACAGACAGGGGAAACATCCTATCTACATCCATCCTGTAAGAATTCTGTAAGTTTCATTCAGATCATATCTCATTATTTGAAGCTCTAGGTAATGCAGGCCGATTTTCCTCAATTTGTCCCGGCAATCCTGTTTTCAATTGATAATCTTGTGTTCCTTCATTGCCCTTCCTTTGTGGCAAGTATATCCTTCCTTAGATACGGAGGCCTAAAATGTACACAATACTTTATTTGCGTCATCATACAAAGTTGACAAGGGACTCAAATATTACTGCTAGTCCGTGGGAACCTTATCCCCTACACCTTATTGAATGATGGAGCAGGCTAGAGGGGATAAATAGCCAACTCTGGCTTCCAGTTCACGTGCTTGTAGTGTGACACTGTCTTGGATCACAAACTGTATCCAAATGGTTCCTTTAAGATTTGGATGAAAATAATTAAGAGAAGGCTCGACAATAGAAATTTTCTTAAATATGAATGTTTATTATAATTAGTAATAATGATTATAATGGTAATAATAAATGGAAGAGAAAAGAGAAAAGGAACGAGTCTCACACCCATCTAGAAAAAGCAACTAGCCTCATGCCCTTCTGCCCGTCAGGGACCCATCGATTGATGGCTGGTCTGGAGGCTTAGGTTCATTCCTGGCATGGTTCACGATTCCGAGCCGAGGCGAAGTCCAGTGACTTCGAACAAAACTCTTGCTGTTACACAGTGTAACAAACAGCCAGCACAAAGAAAGCAGATACAGGAAGACAAAACACAGCTACAGAAAAACAAGCTGCAGGTGCCGTCTCTGGCCCATAAACGGATGTTAACAAGACCCATCCAAGGTCATACAGCTTGTCGAGTATCATCAACAATTTTTGCCTTTCGACCCATCCTATACAGACACTCAACTATATAACAAGATACTGAGACAGACGATCAAAACCTTGGTAAAGAGGAAGATATTAAGAGATGCCTTCCAGAAAAGAAAGAGAACTTTGAGAGGCTAAGAGGTCTACAGGAGGAATTCCAAATTCTTGATAGATAAAGGAATAGTCACAGATGGCAAAACAATTAAAGTCAGGGAAATACAAGAGGCCTTAATTGGACAAATCCAGAGGTCTGTAAAGTTGTGGGGCTGGAGGAGATTACAGGGGCAAAGTCGGAGGGGGGTTTGAAACCAGGATGAGAATTTTAAATGCTTGCTGTTTAACATCCCTGTGAAAATAAGCATACAGATGCTCTGCTGCTCTGTCAACAAAACTTTCAACTTCTTCAGCCATTTCCAAAAGCTATAATTAAGACGTGCGCATTATTTATCTCTCACGTCATTTACCGCTTGTTTATGCCTTAAAACATGTGGACTGCTGCTTTCCTAGATCTGTCACTTCCTCTTTCTGTTGAAAGTAATTTGAGTGGATTATTCAGAATGTTACATTCTCTGCCAGCAATTTCTTTAATTATTCCCAGTCACTGATGTATCAGCTCCACTTTGTGGCTTTAATTGTGTTTGTTCACCATTATTCTTAGTATATATTACGATCACCATGAGTCATAAGGAGTGTGATTGCCAGAAAGGAAAACAATTGATACAATTGTAATTAAAGTTTGGAGATTACCTGATTCACCAGTGAGATGCAGTCCTTCATTCCCATCAACAATTCCCACCTCCCACCCTCCCCCAGCTGTTTACTCACCACTTCTTCATCATTCAATGTTGGAGAAATAGTCTGCATCAGGTCAATACCAGGGCTGGTTCTGATGTTGTCAGAGGCAGCTGACACAATGCCACATAATTACATCATGTCATTAAAATTAATGGTTTCTTTACATCACTGAGGTACATTAGGGGCTAGTATATAAGGGCTGCATTGACACACAATGGTCAATGACTGACAGCTTTAAAGTAGGAAAACACTTTGTTCTCATAAATAGCCTGATCATTCTTAATGAAAACCTCGTATATCTAGTTGATGTGATGATAGAACAAAGATTCATGTTTAATATTGCTCATATGGTGTTGTATATGTTCTCATGTCTGTATTAGATAACATTGCTGAGTCCTAAGGGTTAATTCGTCACTCATATTCTTTTTAGCAATTTAATCATTAAACCCATTTTCACTGAGGAAAAGACTATGAGGGTGACTCGATGCAGGTTTTCAAAATTGATGAAGTAAACAATTTGGATTCTGATCATGGGAACAGTGGAAGCCTGCAAGAATTCATTGACCTTAAACAAGTTTGAGATTATAAAAAAACTTTTATCCTATAATCAATGTGTTGAACACACTCCCACAGAAGGTAATTGATCTGGATTTAATTGGAATCTTTCAGAGGAAAGTTAATCAATGCCTCTTAAGTAATGGTGCTGGGGGTTTCTGGAGGTATAAATAATGCAGTTTGATCAGGGAGATAGCCAAGGGGAACATCTTTAAAGAAGGAAACAATGGCTGAGGGGTATTATCACTTATCTGTTAATCCAGAATCCTGCGTAGTGTTTGAGTGAACCTGCTTCAAATCTCATCATGGCTGAAGGAGACATTTGAATTCAATTAAAATTGAAAATCTGGAATTAAGGTTCTAATGATAACCATTAAATGATTGTTGTTTAAAAATGCCATGTGGTTCGCTAATGTCCTTTAGGGAAGGAAATTGCTGTCCGTACCTTGTCTGGCCTACTTGTGACTCCAGACCCACAGCAATGGGGTTGACTCCTAACTACCCTCTGAGCCATTAGGGATGGGCAATAAATGATGACCTAGCCTGTGATGCTCACATCCTGTGAATGAGTTTTTTAGAAAGGGTTACATTGATGTCTGAGAGGGGAGTCTATGGATGAGCAATCACACATCATCCTTAATGACCTTCCACTGCATCACCCCAGTCTGATAAGCTAATGGCAGAAAGAGCAGGAAAAACAGGGGTGGGGGATGAGGGGAGGTGGTGGTGGGGATGGCTTTCAATTACATGCCCTGCTTTGCTTCACCTTTTCCCCAGTAGTTCCTTTCACTTCCTTCACACATTGAGAGCAATTAGGAATGAGCAACAAATGCTGCCACTGTTAGTAACACGCACCTCCCCAGAAAGCTGGTTCATTCTGTGCCTCTCTATGTTAACACTATTGTATCCAGGGCTTTCTAAGCTGGGAGTGGAAGCAATGAAATGGGTGCAAAGCACACATTTAAGTACCTTCCTATCATGTCTTGGAGAGAGACAGAGAATGTATCACTGCAGCTCCATTCAGAGTGATTTGTGGGACAGCAGTAGGCTCAGGGGGCTCACTTGCTGTCCAGTGTCACTGTCCAGATACACTGCCCGCAGTCCTCAAACCTTCTCGCAGCACTGCCTCCCACCACCCTACATTATGATCCCCAACCCAAATTCACGACAGCAGCAGCAGCATTATGGCCTGCCCTTCTCCTCCTAGTTAATAGGATCATGGAATCCCTACAGCATGAAAGCAGGCCCATCAATTCCACATTAACCCTCTGAAGAGCATCTCACCCAGACCCAGATCCCCACCCTTTTCTTGTATCTTTGCATTTCCCATGGCCAATCTACCTAACCTGCACATTTTTGGACTGTGGGAGGAAACCAGAGCACCTGGAAGAAACCCACGAAGACATGGGGGGAGTGTGCAAACTCCTCACAGACAGCTGCCTGAGGCTGGACTCGAACTGTTGTCCCTGGTGGTGTGAAATGCAGTGCTAACCACCGAGCCATCCAAATGAGATAGGGATAGCAAAACTGGGAAGGCAATGGCCTAGCGGTATGATTGCCAAACTGATATTCCAGAGTGGATTTGAATCCTGCCATAGCAGTTGGTAGAATTTGAATATAATTTTTAAATAAAATCTGGAATTAGGAGTCTAATGATGACCATGAATCTATCGCAGATTGTTGGAAAACCCCATCTTGTTCACTAACATCCTTTAGAGAAGGAAATCTGCCATTCTTACCTGGTCTGGTCTATATGTGACTCCAGACTGACAGCAATGTAGTTGCCTTTCAACTGCCCTCTGGGTAAATAGGGAAAAGCAATAAATGCTGGCCTGGACAGTGAAGCCCTTGTCTTATGAATGAATTAAACAAAACTCAAATGTATGTCATGAATTCTAGAAGGACCATGCGTAATTAAACCAACAGCCCTTGCTCAGACTGTTTTTTTTTTGTAAACTCTAATATGCTCTTGTCTGGATCTTGCACACCCGAATTCAAATCAAAAGGAAGAAGTAGGTTTAAAAGAATTGATTCCCATCAAAGTTAGTTCCAATAAAATTAGTCTTTAGGTAAATACAACAACTTTGTCTATGTCCTGCCTTTAACAGAGGAAGAACATCCCAAGGCACTTTGAGCAGACATTAACATCAAGGCAAACAAGGCAACAACGGGGAGGGTTGCTAAAGAGGTGGATTATAATGTGGATCTTAACAAAGAGGAATGAGATGGCAAGGCAGAGGGGTTTGAAAAGGGAACTAAAGATCATGATGCCTAGATAACTTAAGGTGGGGCCCTTGGGAATACACAAGACAAGACACAAAGATGAAGAGTGAGAGAAAGGTGGAGGGCCGCAGCAGGATTAAAACATAAAGAATTTTACAAGAAAGATATTGCAGACTTGAAGCCAGTCAGTGAGGGCAGGGGTGAGCAGGACATGATATGAGTAAGATACAATTGTTCAGGATTAGACAAAGTAGCTAACAATGCAGAGATTGGAGAGGGGTCAACACAGATGGTCAATATAGTAAAGACCACAGTTGATACAATGTGAAGCTGGAGGAACACAGCAGGTCAGATAGCATCAGAGGAGCAGAAAAGTTAATGTTTCAGGTCTGCACCCTTCATCAGGACTGGGGAGGAGGAAGGGAGCTCAGAAATAAATAGGGGGAGTGGGGCTGGGGGAAGGTAAGTGGCGTGATGTTAGGTGGATGCAAGTAGGGGTTTGTAGAGATAGGTCAATGGGAATGTTGGCGCAGATAGGCGAGAAGGAAGATGGACAGGTTGCGTCAGGCCAAGGACATGGGGGTTAGAGGGAGGGCTGGACATGGGATGAGGCTGGGGGTGGGGAAATTTTGAAGCTGGTGAACTCTATGTTGAGGCCATTGGGCTGTAAGCTCCCGAGGTGGAACACAAGGTGTTGTTCCTCCAGTTTCCATGTGGCCTCATTGTGTCATTGGAGGAGGGCCAGGATGGACATGTCGCCAAGGGACTGGGAAGGGGGGATCTGAAATGGCTGGCAACTGGAAGGTGGTGTTGATTGGAGCGTACAGAGCCCAGACACTTGGCGAGTAGATCAGCTAGCGTGCGCTTAGTCTCTCCGATGTAGAGGAGACTGTGTCGGGAGCAACGGATGCAGTAGACCAGTTAGAAGACGTACAGGTGAATCCCTGTCAGATTTGGAATGTTTGTTTGGGGCCTTAGATGGAAGTGAGGGGGGAGGTGTAGGGGCAGGTGTAGCACCTCCTGTTGTTGTCGGGAAAGGTGCTGGGGGTGGTGAAAGGGTTGGTGGGGAGTGTGGAGTTGACAAGGCAGTCGCAGAGTGAGCAGTCCCTACAGAAAGCAGATAGGGGTGCGGAAGGAAATATTTTTTTGACGGTGGTGTCTGATTGCAGGTGGTGAAGATGGCAGAGGATGATGTGTTGGATTTGGAGATTGGTGGGGTGGTATGTAAGGACCAGGAGTACTCTATCCTTATTGTTTTTGTGGGGAGGGGGTTGACGGCAGAAGTGCGGGAAATGCAGGAGATGTGGTTGAGGACATTATGAATCGTGGGAGAGGGGAAATTATGGTCCTTGAGGTAGGAGGACCAGAGTGGAACGCCTCATCCCGGGAGCAGATGCAGTGCAGGCAGATGAATTGGGAGTATGAGATTGCATTTTTCCAAGAGGGTGGGTGAGAGGAGGTGTTGTCGAGGTAGCTGTGGGAGTCAGTGGATTTGAAATGGATGTCAGTGCTGAGTTGGTTGCCGGAGATGGAAATGGAGAGGTCCAGGAAGGGAAGGGAGGTGTCAGAGATGGTCCAGGTGAATTTGAGGTCGGGGTGAAAGATATTGGTGAAGTGGATGAACTGTTTGAGCTCTTCATGGGAGCACGAGGCCGCATTGATATGGTCATCAATGTAGCAGAGGACGAGGTGAGGGATTGCACCAGTGTAACAGTGGAAGAGGGACGGTCCCACGTATCCTACAAAGGAACAGGTATAGCTTGGACCCATGTGGGTGCCCAAAGCCACCCCTTTAGTTTGTAGGAAGTGGGAGAAATTAAAGGAAAAGTTGTTGAGGGTGAGGACAAGTTCCATCAAGTGTCATCAGTTCTGAGGAAGGGTCACCGGACTCGAAATGTTAACTCCGTTTTCCCCTCCACAGATGCTGCCAGACCTGCTGAGCTTTTCCAGCGATTTGTCTTTGTTCCATCAAGAGTCAGATGAACGTGTCAGTTTTGGGTCATACTTCACTGGGATCATAAGTGTTTCTGCCCAGAATCCGATATGGTATCATCATTGTGGGTGGTGCTTAGTGCATTCTTCAGTTAGTAACCCTTTCAGACCCTTACGCCGTTATACAACCATTTTCAAATCGGGTGTTGAGGGAACAATTGGCATGAATTTAGGGAAGCCAATAAGAGCACCAAGGACTTTGGAAAGGAAGAGGTGACTGGGACAACAAAGGAGGACAATCACATGCTGAAGAAGCATTAAGTAAATGATAAGTAACGGACAAATGGTTTAGAAAGGTAGGTGACATCATTATAAACCAATCTAAAACATGGCAGCTGAATTTCACCAGAAATTAACTAAGTGTCATTTTGGGCAAGTTTCATTGAAGGTTTCTCTCGTGAGCCCTAGGGAATTTTATTCCCAACATCACCTATACCCCCATGGTGCCCCACTCATTTTACTCTCCCACCCTCCACAAGTGAAAGGATTAGCCACTGCCCAGATATCCCAGGATTCCTGGTGCCAGCGCCATCTTTAAATCTAACTGTGCACCCAGCCAAGTGTTGGTGGCTGCACAAATTTCCTGTCAATTACCCCAGACGTGTTGGCAGAGGGGAATTGGCCCCCACTTTGCCAATAGGGAGCTGGAGGGCATGCTGAAAAGATGGATGTGTTATTCACTGACCATAGAGTGCATCCTGAGATGTTGATGTTTGGTGTCCAAGATGTAGTCCTGGCGGAGCATGCAGTGAGTTGGAGTCACCAGGTACCGCCTGTGACATTCACATTGGGATTGGTCAACATTTAGATTCGATTCAGTAGGTGGAAGATTGGTTAGAGGTGCACTTGTGGTACAGTGACAACGTGCCTAACTCTGGGCCAGGAGGCTTGGGTTCAAGTCTGGATGAATAATAGATAAAGCGAAGCTACTCCCAGCTGATGGGGAGACTAAGACCAAGGAACATATTATATAAATTACAGCCAAATATTTCAGGGGGGGAAGTTAAGAACACTTCTAACTCAAAGGAGTAGGAGAGATTTACAACACATTTTCACAGCAGGATAGTGGGTGGATTGTTATTTTTAAAACTGAGATTAATATATTTTTGATAACCAGAAGTATTAATGGGTGTGTGGACAAGGCAGTTCTGTGGAGTTAGTTTGAAGGTGAGCCATAGTCTTGTTGAATGGCAGAGTAGGCTTGTGGGGCTGAATGGTCTCCTCCTGTTCCTATGTTCCCGTGAAATATTAAACTATTTAAATGAACATCATAATGGATTAACCTAACTCTCAGCTTTATTTAGGAACACGGCTCGAATGAAATTCAAGGATTCACAATATTTTGTTGTTTTATCAAGAACATTGAAGAATTGCTGTGCCGTGCATCAGAATTCCAGATACAAATGCATAACTAATCACAGGAAATATGACAATAATGAGGCCATTTTTGAGTCTTCATGAAATTACTGCAAATATTGATATTTTTAACATGGAAGCCAGAACAGTGCACAGAATTTCGACTGCAGCTTAATTAGTTGCTACATCAAAAAGCAGCTATTGTGTAACAGCATAAGGAGAAATCTTTGTGTAAATTGTCCTTTAAAGTGAGACTTTTATCTTGATCACAACTCAAGGGTCAACGAACATCAATCATGAGAAGAAAGGCTGTTTGATTTTTCTACCTCCCTGGCCTAAAGGCATTGAAAGCATTCGTACAGATTCACTTATTGGCAAACCTGAGGTGAGTGGGCTCGCCACAAAGAAGGGAAAACCTCTCTTTAGTCACATGTCTTTTACTTTAAAGCTGTTCAAGGTATCCAGTAATATCCCTGAGCATCTCTTTCACTGACATGTGGGGATGCAAACCATTGTTGATTGCTCCAGTCTATGCTAGCCCTGAAATATAATTCAAAATGCGCCATCAGAGAGGATTCTATACATTTGTTTCCAGGCTGCAGTTAACTTGCAATTTAAAAGTTTGAGATGTGAGCAAGAGGAGTCAAGGATGTCAAAGATGGGACAGGAAAAGCATTGGAACATTTAGCTTTGAAGTAAAACAGAATATCATCATATTTTCTATGGGTACCTGAAATTCTGGTACGCAAGTCACAAGGCCATGATTACATATCCTAACTTGCACCAAGTTCTATTTATTAATGACCTTTATGCTCAATGGGCTACATTGCTTCCCAGTCAGAAAGCTCCTCAATTTTAATATTTTCAATACTATTTTTAAATATCTGCATAATCTCAGACCTCCATGCTTCGTACAGCCCAAGAAATCTCAACTTCTCTCAGGCTGACCCCTTCAGCATCTGTGACTTAAATCTCTGAGCCATTATCTGCTATAGCCCAAAACTCTGAAACTCCTTCCCCCAACCTCTCTAACTCTCTCCTTCACTTTCTCCTTTATTACACTCCATTGAAACCTATCTAACTTCACATACTCTTAGTTATCCATCTTGCCACCTCCTTTTCTGGCTCGGTATTAGATTTTGCTTGATGATCTTTCTGTGAAGTGCTTTCGATATTTTAGGTTGTTGTTACCTTTTGAACTTTTATCCATCTATCAGCTTATTCATCCAGATAACTTGCACAATTTCAAACCTTTCTTTTCACTTTTCCCACTTCTACATTACACACTCCTAAAAGGTATAAAATGCTATTATTCCCGGGCCAATGAGCTCTCACAAAAACCAACATGTGACAGAGGACTCCCTAGTCCGCTCCACACTCCCCTCCAGCCCCACCACACCCGGCACTTTTCCTTGTAACCGCAGGAAGTGCTACACCTGCCCCCACACCTCCTCCCTCACCCCAATCCCAGGCCCCAAGAAGACTTTCCACATCAGGCAGAGGTTCACCTGCACATCTGCCAATGTGGTATACTGCATCCGCTGTACCCGTTGTGGCTTCCTCTACATCGGGGAAACCAAACGGAGGCTTGGGGACCGCTTTGCAGAACACCTGCGCTCAGTT
>JAHRHZ010000026.1:1491221-1525781 GCA_024137785.1 Ginglymostoma cirratum | reverse complement strand
CCCTTGACCTGTCTGTCCTCCCTGGACTGACCTATCTCCTCCCTACCCCCCTACCTACACTCACCTTTACTGGCTCCATCCCCGCCTCTTCGACTTGTCTGCCTCCTCTCCACCTATCCTCTCCTCTATCCATCCTCTATCCGCCTCCCCCTCTCTCCCTATTTATTTCAGAACCCTCTTCCCCTCCCCCATTTCTGATGAAGGGTTTAGGCCCGAAACGTCAAGTTTTCCTGCTCCTATGATGCTGCTTGACCTGCTGTGTTCATCCAGCCCCATGCTTGTTATCTATGTGACAGAGGTGGTCATTTCTGAACCAATAGAATCATAAGTCAGAAAAAAAATTCTATCTCAAATATCCAGAAATTAGTTGGCCCACTTAAAATATTGCCCACATTTCTGATCCATACCCAATGAAGAGCCATGCAAAGAGGTACAAACACAATTGACAATAATGATACTCAGAATGTGAGGCTATAACTGTGGTGAAGGGTGTAAAAGGGTAAATGCTGAGAAGTGCCTGAAGTAATACTCACTATGATGAAGTCATGTGAACTTGATCAGAGAACAACTCAGGACCTCGAAGGAGTAAGACCTAACATCTTTGTCATCCTAATAGTTGTAGTGACAATGTAACTTGTACTTAGTCGCTATTATGCAATAAATTGCTTCTTATTTAAGACAAGAGCTACTTCTCATTAGGCTGTGAAGTGGTTTTCCTCTACCACACTCGACCAAGAGGACACTGTAGGTCCCTACACAGAAAGAAAATGGTGTCAGCAAATCTCAGAGACAGCCCTTACACCTCAATGAGAATTCATCTTGCAACCAGGCAGAACCTACAGCCAATGGTAAGAAGTATTTCAGACCTGGTAAGAGATGTGTGCCAATGACTAAGTAAGGAACTCCAAGCAGCTGAAGCACTTGTCTCACAAAAACTGTTACAGTTTATAATGATGCCAGTAATCTGTAAGGGCAATCCCAAAACAAAGTTCAGCCACAGAGTGAATGGCCCCTTGTCTATTTACCCTATCCATGCCCCTCACTATTTTATAAACCTCTGTCAGGTTGTCCCTCAGCCACTGACCCTCCAGGGAAAACAGCCCCTTGTCTATTCAGTCTCTCCCTATAGCTCAAACCCTCCAACTCCAGCAACATCCTTGTAAATCTTTTCTGAACCCTTTCAAGTTTCACAACATCCTTCCTATAGCAGGGAGATCAGAATTGCTTGCAATATTCCAAAAGTGGCCGAGCCAATGTCCTGAACAACCTCAACATGACCTCCCAACTCCTACACTCAATGCACTGATCAACAAAGGCAAGCCTACCAAATGCCTTCTTCACTATCCTATCTCCTTGTGACTCCACTTTCAAGGAACAATGAACCTGCCTCGCAAGGTCTCTTTGTTCAGCAACACACCCCAGGACCTTACCATTAAGTGTATAACTTCCTGCCCTGATTTGCCTTTCCAAAATGCAGCACCTCACATTATGGGCACTCCTTGGCCCATCGGCCCATCGAATCAAGGGCCCGTTGTATTGTGAGGTAACCTTCTTCACTGTCCACAACACCACCTATTTTGGTGTTATCTGCAAACTTATTAACCATAACTCTTATGTTCACATCCAAATCATTTATATAAATGACAAAAAGCAGTGAACCCAGCACCGATCCTTGTGGCACACCACTGGTCACAGGCCTCCAGTCTGAAAAGCAACCCTCCATCACCACCCGCTGTCTTCAACCTTCGAGCCAATTCTATATCCAAATGGCTAGTTCTCACTGTATTCCATGTGATCTAACCATGCAAACCAGTATACCATGAGGAACCTTGTAGAACACTTTACTGAAGTCCATATCTTCAGCTATTTTACCAATGACCTCCCTCCATTATAAGTCTGAAACAAGAAGTTCATCATTGACCGTCAACGATTGCACAAGATGGAGGACGGGGAAAAAAATGTGGCTGTAAAAGCTACTCTTTATTGAGGTATTTTCAGCGATGGAGCTGATTTTCTCAAATCCTAGGAACAGTAATTACTGTTTTATAAGCTGCTAAATTGTTTTGGAACATTGGAAAAAAAGATCAAAAGAACAGCTCTTTAAAAAGGAGGAAGAGAGACAAAGTAGTGACCACATGGGAGGTGAAATAAATGGAGAAGTAAACCTGCAAAGTTGACTGTCTCTAATGTTTGTTTTTTTTTTCAAACAGAGGGTGGTGTGTGTTTGGAATGAGCTGCCAGAGGAAGTGGTGGAGTCTGGTACAATTAGAACATTTAAAAGGCATCTGGATGGATATATGAATAGGAAGGGTTTGGAGGGATATGGGCCAAATGCTGGCAAATGGGACTAGATTAATTTAGGATAGCTGGTCGATATGGATGAGTAGGGCTGAAGGGTCTGTTTCTGTGCTGTCCAGCTCTATGACTCTATGACTTATTTGTGACCCCTCAGATATTGACGCAGTTCATCTTCGACTGCAACAAGATCTGGACAATACCCAGGCTTGGGCTGACTTGTAGCAAGTAACATCTGTGCCACACAAATGTCAGGCTATGACCATCACCAATAACCATTGCCCCTTCACATTCAATGGTGTTACCTTCACTGAATCCCCAATTATCCACATTCTGGGGTTACCGTTGACCAGAAACTGAATTTGACATACCAGATAAAGACAGTGGCCACAAGAGCAGGTCAGACCCCACAAATACTGTAGCGTGTAACTCACCTCCTGACTCCTAAAAGCCTGTCTACCATTTACAAGGCACAAGTCAGGAGTGTGATGGAATACCACCCATTTATCTGGATGAGTGCAGTCCCAACAACATTCAAGAAGCTTGACACCATCCAGGACAAAGCAACCAACCCAACTGGCACCACATCCACAAGCATCCACTCGCTCTACCACAACACTCAGTAGCAGAAGTGTGTACTATCTACCAAATTCACTGCAGAAATTCACCAAAGATCCTCAGACAGCACCTTCCAACCCGCAGACACTTCCATCTAGAAGGACAAGGGCAGCAGATACACGGGAACACCACCCCAGCAAGATCCCCCCAAACCACTCACCATCCTGACATGGAAAAATATCACTGTTCCTAGGCACGTGGCTGGGTCAAAATCCTGGAATTGCCTCACAAGGGTATTATGAATTAACATACAGAATGAGGACTGCATCAGTACAAGAAGGCAACTCATAATTACTTTCTCAAGGGCAACTATGGATGAGTAATATACGCTGGCCCAGCCACCAATATCTACATCTCTTGAGTAAGTAAAAAAATGAAGAAAGTTACGAGATTATTGTGGCCACTGAAAACCGTTAAAGGAAAGGATTTGTTTTGTGGAGCCACAGAGAACAAGAATTGTTTATTAATGCCATGACTAATAGGATTCATTCAAATAATCTGCACTAAAGGCCATAACTTTCACTCACAAAATGTGGGAATGCCTAATTTTACTTGCAAAATACAGCGATTATCAATTTTCACAGCAAAAGATGGGATTTCTCTGGTTCAACTGCATGAAAGAGTCCAGTACAGAAGCTGCAACATTAGAATTAAAAGTCTTTAAAGGAAAATAAATAATCATATTAAGAAGTCATGGCATCAGAATTGATATTGCCACAAGGATTTAATTCAGAGATGGACCAAATAAAACACAAAGATGGCCATCTTAGAGAAGACAGTTCTTAAGATATAGGATTGCTTCCAAACTAAATACTAAGTCAGAAGCTGAACAAGTAAATGCTTTTGGGTATAGGTTGGTGCATAGATGATGATGCTATAATTTATCAAGGTATAAAAAGAAGCTGCATTTGAAGTTTGTGGAAAAGTATAGAGGCCTTTGAAAATTATTTTATTCTCAAAACAAATAAAATTCTTGAGTGAGCAGGCTTGACCATATAGGTGAATTAGATTTCCCACTCTCTGAAGCCTGCACCTTAGCTGAACAAGGTGAGCATCAAATCAAACTTTACTTTGTCAAGTTAATAAAGTTGAAATTTTGCTGTAGAATTCTGGTTTTTCTCTATATTGAAGGTGGCAGGTGTTGGTGTGCAATTGAGGGGGAGAGGGTTGAATGCCAAAGTCATAGTTCAACCAGGGCACCAAAAATTCATGGCATAGATGCATTTGAGAGGAAGAGAGGTAAGTTCATGAGTGAGAAAGGAATGGAAGGATCTTCTGCTAAACTTTGTGCAGCTGACTACTAAATGATTCAGATAGTGTGAAATTTGCCCTGCTATTCTGACCCTCTCCTTGTGTTTTTATCCATTTTTGTGCTTCTTTCTAACAATCCTCTCTCAAGTATAAATGTTCAATACCAAAAAAATGTCACTAGCTCACCAAAGTGAATCTGATGCTTTTGCATTAAGATTAGCAGCACACGTTCCAACTGGAGTATTCCAGCCTAGCTACATCTTTCTGAGGAAACAATACCTGCTATTACACATAAAAGGGTTACGTGATAAATGGAAAATATTTAATAATATTTTTCATGGGACATCAACCGTAGAATTTCCAAACCATCCAGACAAGCGTCAATATGTTGAATTCCATGAGACAAAATCATTGCTAAGGTTACTTCATATTCTGTATTGCACTGAAACAAACAATTAATCTAAAATAGTTTACCAGTAAACTCAAAGGCTGTTCAGGGTTAATTTAAATACGAAATAATGGAGATGAATATGAATATATATGCACGAGAGAGCAAGAAAGGTAAAGCATTATGTACCACCGTGAAAAACAATACTTTTAAAAATAACTAACCCTCCGATCAATATAAATGCAGTTCCCATTATCTTTTATGTCTTGCATCAATGATTTCCATATAAAATAGCATTTGTAAATTATTTTGTATATTAGTTGTTATTGATTTTCATGAGAATGAAACATGGCATCACATTCCAGACAATAAAAACTTAAACAAGAAGAGGAAAGAATTGTCAAAATAGAGTGGTATTGTAATGGTATGGTAGCCAATAGAAAATGCATGTAGTAATTACAGTCTATTTTGAAAATGTGATCCTAATGTCCCTGGGGTCTGTAGAACCTAGGCAATGGGATCCAATCCACATTGTGAAGTGTATCCAATTAGCCTTTCATTGCTGTACATGAGGTTTCTCATTATGCCCACTTCCTGAATCTCGTGGATCTGTGCTGAAAAATGAGAATCAACTTGCAGAATGCAGGAAGGGAAAATAACATTGATATTGGCAGCTGAAGCCTCGAAAAAAAACCTTTCAAAAATAGGAGTCAACTTAAATGCTGAGTATAAAAGTGAAAAGTGAGCCTGAGTGTGGATTGTTGCCACTATTATCAGCATCTGATATAAAATGAGCATGTCTTAAACTGAGCATTTTTTGCAACACAGATCATGTCATCTGTTTACTCTCTTGTGCCTCGTAAGTGAAACATGCATTTGTAGTGTGAATCATTGAAATGGACCGCTAATGCAAGTAGAGCAAGGCATGCCTGAAAAGGGTGCGGGTGGCTTAAAAACAAGTGTATGAAAAAACTTGATTCTTGCGGCTAATAAAAACCAGTCAGCCTAATGTACAGACTCTACTTAAATACCACCATTTACAGAGTTTGTCAACCCCACATCTATAAACAGCTTTGTTCAAAGTAAGGAATTCTAGTTTGAAAAGTGTATATTTAAATTTCCTGTTTACAGAATTACTGGCAATGAGAAAGGGAAAATATTTATTTCATTTTAATAAAAATAAATCAATCCACCTGAAATACAGGCTCCTTCTCTTGTTGATTTGGAAATCTTTATAGCAATAGGCTTTAATATTGCACTCTATTATGTGAGCATTTTAGAAGTCACTATGCCTGTGCCCCTTCCTGAAACTATTGGAAAACCATTGGCTAGAGAGGTCCATGAGTAACTCAACAAGGCTCCTGGTTGATGGGACATTCTTTACATTCAGCTTTGTAACTGGAAAGATTTAAGCAAGGAGGAGACTATAAGAGTTTGGACAGATAATTAGTAGGAGAATTCATGTGAATATAGAAAGGAGCACAAGCATACTTTGGACAAACATCCGGAAGTTGTAAAATAAATGCGTAAATGAGAGACAAATACTTTTGCAGCATTTAATGTAACTTGGGTCTTGGAGCAGATGAAAAGGAACAAATCAGTAGGGCAATATGATCTGAAAGAAAGGAGATGGAAGAGAAGGTCGAGGGTAAATTGGAATAATAAAGGCAGTGAGTTCCAGATTCCAAACACCCTCTGAGTGAAAAAGAGACATTTCCCCACGTCCCCTTTAAATTTTCTGCCTCTTGCCTTAAATTAAGATTGTACTGGTCTAGAATAGAAAGCAGGATCAAATGATAACTGCATAATGTTGTAATTAATGGAGCTCAGACCTTATTTTGGATCATTGCTCATTAAATATTCATGCAAAATATTGAAGATGTCCTTCTACAAATATCATTAAACTTAATGACAATACTGAGCTTTCATAAGCAATGTTCACTCTAAGCTGTGCAGTTGGAATATGACACACATGTAGCTGGAATTTATCATACAGGCAGTTGGAATATATCACATATGTAACTGAAATGTATTGCATGTGTAATTGGAATGTATCACATGTCATTGGAATGTATCATATATAATTGGAATATATGTGTACTTGGAATATATCACACGATTAGTTGGAATATTTAGATTTTTTTATATTTAGATTTTAATGTCACATGTACTAAGTATAGGAATACATGAGTACAGCGAAAAGTGCACATAGTCACCATTTCCTGGTGCCATTTTGGTGACAAAACTAGAATTAAAGATTTAGCAGGGCCAAAAGGTAAAGGACAAAAAAGTCCAGATTTCAAAAGCCAAAGTCATTTTCTCCACAAATGTGCCTGGAACGTCCCCACACTGAGCAAGTCGGTTGATTTTGGGATGTGTTTGGGTGGGATGCGCTTCGGGGGGCAGTATGGACTTATTGGGCCAATTGGCCTGTTTCCACACTGTAGGGATTTGATGGTTCTATGAATGTTCAGTCACAGTGCAGGCACCTGGGCCCAGCTACAGCCTGGACTCTAGGCCAGCCCATGAGTCCTATGCGGAGGAGCCACACTTTTGCCACCAATGCCCAGAACTCCGCTGCTCCCAGTGCCAGGGCACACAGGAGGGGAGAAAGGCCTGCCCTCGTCGCCAAATCCATCATCGATCACCAGCTATGGGAGCCCGGGAGGAACCAAAACCACCAACTGCCTCACTGACTCATTCCTGCCGCTGAACCGGCCAATCCCCCGCCGACTCCAGCCCACGCTCAGTCCTCCGGCCTGTGCTCGATCCCCCGCCGACTCCAGCCCACGCTCGGTCCTCCGGCCTGCATTCAATCCCCCGCTGACTCCAGCCCACGCTCAGTCTTCCGCCTGCACTTGATCCCACGCTTGGTCCTCCGGCCCGCGCTCAATCTGCTGCCGTCACTCTGGTCCATGCGGGATCCAATACCGTAGCAGTACACGGCCCATATGTTCAGTTCCTGCCTGGTGTCCGGTCGCGATCCGACTCCTTTGCTCAGGTGGGGATAAAGTTAAAGGTAATGGTTGGACGGTGGGGGGTTGGGAAAAAAAACTGCAGAGAGGGGAGAGGATAAAGAAAGGAGAAGGAAAGGGAACTGGCGAGCAGAGGAGCTCTGGCTGGAACGTGTTATCTTGTGGCCATCTTGTGTTGAGATAACACATGTGTAATTGAGACATATGACATGTGTAGCTGGAATATATCACATATGTATCTGGAATGTATCATACAAGCAATTAGAATATAACACACATGCTGTAAACAGGCCACATGTGACCAATCTTCCCTTTAAGTTGCTTTAAGAAGTTCATGGGCAACCACACAGCTGCCTTAAAGAGACAATTCCATGCAACAAACAGGCCACACACCTCAAACAGAAATTAGAGGGAGCATTGGTCATGAAACATCTAATCTTGCCCTTTCATAATTCCATAATTTCTTCAAATTGCAACAACTAACTATATCTTAAACTGACCCAATGCCTTTGCCCTAAGCACTCTTCAAGGAAACTTATTCCTGCATTCCATCAGCCTCCATGAAACAATTATTTATTGCATTTGTCCTAGACTCGAATATCATAACTCTGCTGTCACTGATCTGCTGCATTTTTGTGAATGAGAGCATTAAACATATTCATCGCAATATAGAGAAGATAAAGAAAAAGTACAGGATATTTGGCCTAACTCCTTTGAGTTATTATAAACTCTCTGTGAGAAAATAATTTTTAATCATATTTGCCCACTTTGTTGCCTTTGCTCGCTTTTCCCTCACCCACTTATCCATTTTAGTCCAGAATGTTGACATAATTACTGTCCCATTCATAGAGTGGTAGGGTCATTTAAGACACAAATGGAGCCATTCAGCCCATTGAGTCAATGCTGGCTCCCCAAAGACTAATACAATCCAGTCCCACTCCCCCACTTGGGCACCATGGCTCTGCAAGTTTAATTTTCAAGTATCTAATGTCCATTTGAAATAATTGACTATTTCCACTTTCACGACCTTCGGAGACAGCGAGTTTCAGATCATGACCATTCACTGCATAAAAATGTTCTTCCTCAAATTCCCAAGCAACAGATTTTGGGAGAAACTTTTCCCATCAGTGGCAGAGTTTTATATCCCTTTACTAACACTGGGAGCAAGTTCCATAGCTTGTAACTCTCCATAAAGCAGCTTTTTCACGCCCCACTGTTCATAATCAGGTGCATTCAACCTAAAATCTATATTTCTTCTTTATTCAAAGAAACAGACTGCTATGTCCAATCCTTTTAAAACTGTAAATGATTCTGACAAATCATTTCATAACCTGTGATGTTCTAATGAAAATAAAAGCATTTTTCAAATGTTTTTGTATATTTTTGTTTTTCATTAAACTAGGCAGCATTCTAATGGACATGCATTTTACCTTCTCTAAAACATCCTCACTTTTGGGTACATGTTGTTACATGTGTACTGTGCCTTTAAGAGAGTTTACTTTTAATACCTTCTTGTGCTGTGTGTCTGTACTGTTGTGATTCTAGCTGACAGTGTGTTGTGTACGTGTAAGCTGCATGAACATAAAAATTGCATCAGAGGAGCAAGAAGGCTGACGTTTCGGGCCGAGACCCTTCTTCTGAAAGTTTTCTGCAGAAGGGTCTAGGCCCGAAACGTCAGCTTTCCTGCTCCTCTGATGCCGCCTGGCCTGCTGTGCTCATCCAGCTCTACACCTTGTTATCTCAGATTCTCCAGCATCTGCAGTTCCCACTGTCTCTGAAACATAAAAATTTACTGGTTGCTGCATTATCTGTTTTACAACTTATAATGTGTTTTGCTGTTTTAAATAAACTAGCCTGCAAAGATAATTGATTGATTATTAGACCATTGTCATTAATATGAAATGTGTTTTGGGGTAAAGTGTCTTTTCACTTCCCAATCTGAAATCGTCATGCTTACTGGGTTACTTCCTGCAGCTGTACATTACTTTCACTGCAGTATACTGCCAGCACTCTCATTCTCAATTAGACAGTACAATCCAATAACTATGGTTGAAAATCATTTTTATTCAGCTATACAAGGCATGCTGACATGACTAATATTGAGCAAGTAAACTATTTAGAAAATAAATGTTTTCTCAGCAACTCAAAAAGCAACAACGTCAGTCTTGTTGTGTTTGATTTATTGTGGATCACAGATGGGCTAAAGCCTTGGGGCTCCAATTTTCTGATCCATAGTCTATTCAGGCATCCCTTTCTTGGAGGTAGGTGCTAATGAATTAAACCTCAAGGTCACAGCTCTTATAGAGTTTGGAAATTGTCATTTATCTAACCAAGCTAAAGATCACAGGTGAGGGTACAACATTCTGTTCTAGCCTTCTTTTTCTGTCAATTAAAGACACGGATTTAAATAAAATTCCACATTTCTTTCTTTGCTAAAAATACAAAATAAAAGTGCTCTGAGTAAAATGAACATGTTATTATGCAAATTATTGTAATGGATTCATTACATTCACCTGAACAACAAATACTCAATTAGGAGACTGGACCACTGGGCAAGACAATGAGCTTTTCTCGTGATTGACAATAACCCAAAACCCAAAGAAAGAGTTTACATTTTCTTACATTTACCTTCTTCAGTAAACGATTAGCGTCCTCAAAAACTTCCTCCTTATGCAAGATTTTTTTAAATTCCGGATTCTTTAACTTAAAACTCCCTCACTCCTCATTTCAATACTGAAAAAGCCATTCCAGCATTTATTTTCCACTTTAAAATGTATTTTTTCCAGCTTTTAAACCAAAAGATCTGCTGATACTGTAAATCAAAAACAAAAACAGAAATTGCAGGAAAAGCTCAGAAGTCTGGCAGCATCTGTGAAGAGAAGTCACTAGAAGTTTTGAGGAAGAGTCACTGGACATGAAATGTTAACTCTGATTTCTCTCCACAGATGCTGCCAGACCTCTGAGCTTTTCCAGCAATTTCTGTTTTGGTTTTTCCAGCTTTTGTTAGTTTCATGTTCTTGCTCAAGAGCGGAGATAAACACAACAAATTCAAGGAGACCCAGCCATGAAGAACACATTGTCAAATTTTAAAAAGACAATAAGAAGATATGGTAGTAAAACATTGGTTTGTTAATTCAGCATCATGAATTAATCAGCTGGAGATGTGAGTTTAACTCTCACCATGGTAGCTGGGAAATTTAAACGGTGAACATTTATTAATGTTTCATACTTTAGGATACAACATTTTGTTTTAGGAATTAAGTTTGGAATTGAAGCTTTGATAAAGTAAAAGCACTCCTCAAGTAAATTTGGTTACAGTATACTTGGGCTTTATCACACATAAAACGATGGGAAATTTTGTTTTAAGAAGTTAACATCTAGAAATGCAAGATCATAAAACAGCATGTGGCCCTACTTAGCTCAAGAACTAGCGACAAGATGTCTGCAATCCTCACAATAATAGCAATCCTGAGAGATGTTTCTGTTTTGGGATTTACAGATAAATTAGCTTTAAAGTATCTTGAAATGCTTAAGGGTTGTATAATCCATTACTTTTGTATAATCCAAATAGGAATTTTAAATGAGGGTTACTTAACTACGTGAGCTGTTCAAGGACTTTCTAAAGAATGCTCCATCATTATGGAGATAAGTGGATGTTAGTGAAATTTTCTGGTCTCAATTTACCAGGGCATCTGCTGACAAAGTTAGTTGCAACTTAGACCTGTTGTGTGCAGTTTGCACCTCACTAAGATAATCAAAGAAAATTACAATCAATAAACCTGCAGTGTCAGCAGAGAAAGTGCTAACTTCATTATTTTCCATATGGATTGCAGATAGAGCTTAACCTCAGGATAGGTTTCAAGAAGGTAGAATAGCTGGAAGGTTGTTAACTTGAAGCTAGCAGAAATATCTACAATAGTCCTCACGGAATCTTGTGGAAAATGGAAACATTCTGCAGATTAGTTTGGAAGTATAGAGAAAGCTAACTAAACAAGGCACTGAAGCATTGCAGTCAAGCTGTAGTAAATGAAAGTGTGAGAATAACTAGAATTAAGGACATTCCAAGTAGTTTCCGGAGGATTGGTGTTCCAACAGAAGCCAATAATCTGAAAAAGCTTTTGTGTGTTCATACAGCACACATATAACTGAAGATGGGCAGTGGAACCATGTGGAAATCCTGGCATGTAGACCTATGATGGAATTGTCTGAGAAGTGTAATCTCATAATAGATTATTCCTCTGCTCTTCAATACCACCTGCAAATATCTCCTACTCTGAATTAGACTCAGAGACTTTAGACTTTACCACAATATTTTCCTTAGTAGTTATTAGATCATAGTCGAACTCCTGGGTAACTTCACAACGGTCACCACCATCCCACACTCCTTCCAACTCCCGTCTGCTCCCCTAACACCCCCGACTACCCCCGACAATCCTTCCAACTTGATCGGACCCCCTTCGCCTGACTACACACTGACAGACCTGACTAATGACCCAACCTGATGACCCTTCCCCAGCCAATTCAACTACCCACACCCACAATCAATCCTTCTGCACTGTTTACTTCAAACCAAAATAGAAGTGATCTCAATGCAAGCAAAAATAATAAAACATCAAATTACATCAGATTTGGAAAAAATAAGCTGTAAGGGCTTTAACAGTGGTTTCATGGTGATAAATTTCCAACTTCTACTCTTACAATTTGGCTGGAATTTGGGGTTGAGCCAGGTCTAAAATAGTAAAACACAAGTGACTTATTATCCCTTTTGCACTGAGCCTGATTTTTTTTTCCCATTACCTTCAATTGCTGGGCATCTTGGGTGATATTCATCAAGCAATCAGTATCACATAAATCTGGTCATTATCACATGACTGTTTGAGGGAGTTTCCTATGTGCAAATGGACAGGTGAGTTTCCCAAATAAGAACAATGATGCTACCTCAAAATAATTTCATTTGTGGTAAAGCACTTTGAGATTCCTGAAGTGGTGAACATGTTTAACAAATGCAAGTCTTTTTGATAAGTTACCAATTTGCTATGAGCCCATATCATACATGGGCCAGTTTCATCTTCATTGCCCTTTCACAACTACCAAGCTCATTCAGTGTCCTGTGCATACTTTTCTGTTGCATTTTTCTTTTCGATTTAATGACAGACAGCCAACAAACCTGTGGTCACAATTTGTGATAAAATTGTATCATTGCCATGGTTTTAGAAAGGGTCTTGGCACCTGAGACTGGGCAGTTTTTCTTCATAAAGACTATATCTTGCAATGGAAGTGAGAGTAAGGTACTTGCATATGATATTCGTCACTTGATATTTTCCTTTGAATATTGGCTTACAAATTTGCTGCTTGTCAAGTGTTAAAGACTCGTCGTTTTGTAGTTTGGTCACATGTTTATACAGGTACAGACACATATATCATCAGCAGACACACCAAACATGGATATCGTTCCTTGTCTCTCATCGTTGAGGTTGATATGATGACACTAACTTTGCATTGAGAGCCTGATTAGTATAAAAAAAAGACTTATCTTTGCCAGCAAACTAAGTGCACCATTTTATACCAGTATCCCTCATAAAGCTGAATACAAGACTTGGTTTCAGTGAGGCAAATTAATTTGTGATTAATTTGAACAGAGGTTGGTTCAGCATTGAACAGATTAGCAGTGAATAATAATAAAACTGCAATCTGATTGATGTATTCAGTTGATGTCACAAATTGCAAGACTGAAGCTCAGCATCTTCCAAACCCCTAAGGTTATATTCTGTCTTAAAAACAGGGTTGCTCATTAAATAATACCTACTGCAAACGTATGGGATAATTTTATTCAGTTTTAGGTCATTTTTGTGCTGTCAGAATCTATCACACTGAAGAATTAATGATTAGCATTAGGCCCTGTGTTGGAGTATGTGACAGAGAATTAATCAAAGCTTCAGTTGATGGTTAAGCATTCGAATCAATTCAAGGTCTCCTCTTTCACTGCTACATTCCAGGAAACAGTTGGAATTTTAAAGCACACAGTTCCTTTAAAAAGATATGAGATAGAAATTTTGCTACTTGACTTTCAATTAAGTTTATTTTTAAGAATTCAGCTGAGTGGCACAGTGGAGGGAAGCCTCGCCAAAGTTTGGTAAGTGAAATGACTCAATTTTTAATTCTTAATACAGAAAACAATTGGTTTTATTTTTGTAAATTGTACGGAGTCGAGGAAAAACCATTTTGGCTCAGCAAGTAGTGCTCTCACCTCAAACCCAAAAGGTTCTGGGTTCAATGTTCACTCCCAGAGTTGGAAGCAAAGGTCAAGGCTGATAATGCAGCCTATCATTCAGTGCAGTATTTGGAGAGTGCTGTCCTGCTGGAAGTGCCATATTTTGATGGTAGTTAATTGAGGTGGTAAGATGAGTTGGTAAACAGGTCCTGCCTACTCCCTCAAATGGATGTAAAAAAATCTTCAGACTCCATTTTTGAAACAAATGCATTGTATTTCCAGTACCTGGCCAATATTTATTGCTCAATCAACATCATACAAACAGGTTATCCTAAAGCTTTTTTCTGTGAACTTGTTCTTCTTCCTTTATTAAGTAGTCGATTGGGATTGATGATGTCTTGCTCCCACTACAATTCAATGGGTTCTGAGATAGTCAAAAAGTTCAATGTGTGACCACTTAGGCAAGTTTTTTTAAAAATCTATTCATAGGATGATGACGTAATTGGCCGGGCAGCATTTATTGCCCATCCCTAATTGCCCAGAGGGCAGTTAAGAGTCAACCACATTGCTGTGGGTCTGGAGCCACATGTAGGCCAGACCGGGTAAGGATGGCAGTTTTCCTTCCCTAAAGGACATTAGTGAACCAGATGGGTTTTCCCAACAATTGACAATGGATTCATGGTCATCAGTAAACTGTCAATTCCAGATATTTATTGAGTTCAAATTCCACCATCAGCTGTGGTGGGATTTAAACCTAATTCCCCAGAATGTTATCTGGACTTCTGGATTAACAGTCCAGCAATAAAACAACTAGGCCATTGCCACCCCCTTCCCAAGGTAGTCTTTGAAATACTGGGCAGAGAAGCTGTTTGGAGGTTTGTACGTGCTTTCCAACACCTCCATGTGTTTGTTCCTGTCGCAATTGAACCTTCTCAAAGCAGGGTGAGATGATGGCATAGTGTTATTGCCACTGGACTATTAAACCAGAGACCAAAGGTAATGTCTGAGGACATGAATTTGAATCAATGAAAATCTGGAATTAACAGCTAGCCTAATGATGACCCTATGACAAACATGGATTGTTGTTAAATCCCAACTGGTTCACTTCCGTCCTTTCGGGAACACAAAATCTGCTATCCTTACTGATCTGACCTACATGTGACTCCAGATTCACAGTAATGTGACTGCTGTCTGAAATAACCTAGAAAGATCAATTAGCAATTAGGGATGGGTAATAAATGCTGGCCCGGCAAGTGACGCCTACATCCGATAAATGAATAAATAAACAAGAAATGTCAGTCAGTCACAAGCTAGAAACTCTGATGAGTCTGTAGGGATGTTTGATTTCTTCTGAGATGCTTTGAGAAAATTCCTTACATTGTTCCACTATCCTCCTTGGAATCTCTTATCCAAGTAGAGTACTTGCTTCGGGAGTCCCGGTGTGAGGCGGATGAATAATTTTTCCCACCAGGTAGAGCTGGTTTCAAGGGATGAACTCTTGATGCTGGTAAGTTGGTTTGGGAAAGGATACAGCTATTGAATTGTCTTTCTTGCCTCAAAATTTGGAGGATCTTCCAAGGTCATCTCAGGCGATAAGTCTCTAGTGCACAATCTATAGCAGGCATGTCAATGTTGTGGGATCTTCCTATACATGCGTTGACAGCCATGTTTCCTACATTACCCAGTGGTTATACTTCAAACATTTCATTGGCTAAAAGGTGCATTGAAACACAGATTGTGAAAAGTTCCATATAAACCTAAATCTTTATTTTTAACCTAAGATAAAAAAAATGTAATGCAAGTTTTTATCATAAGCTTTTGGATAAAAATTCAACAATGGTTCAAGTGATGACTAATTGATATCTACAGCACCAGTTCCCACCTTCAGTTCACTCCCCTCTACAACATGCTATTTCACTTCTATATGTCATTGCTTACAACAGGAAAAGGTGAAGCAAAAACAATACTAAGTACGAAGAAGAGATAATAACTGGCCCAAAGTCTTCAATCAAATGATTGGTGGCTCAGGCTCATTTAGTTCAAGGCAATGATAACCAATTTTCAGACACGGGTTTCACACTTCAGAAAAACAATCAGATACTCTCCTATGATTATTAGTAAGTTCAAGGTATATCAATATCTCTTGTGGTCTTATTGATTAAAATCATTGTCCAATCTGGCATTACAAGGTATGAACCTTGGCCAGCCTTATGTAAACTCATAAGGCTATAAAACCATAAGGAGTAAGAACAGGATTAGGCCATTCAGCCCTGAGTCTGCTCCACCATTCAACAGGATCATGTCAAATCAGGTATTCTACATGTCCATTTTCATATACTTTCCCACGACCCTTGATTTCCCATCTGATCAAGTATCTATCTCAGCCTTAAATATACACAAAGACTGTGCCTCCACAGCTCTCTGTGGCACAGAGTTCCAAAGACTCACAACCCTCTGAGAGAAGAAACTTCTCCTCATCCTAGTCTTAAATTGATGTCCCTTTATTCTGAGACTGTGACCTCTGGCCTAGAATCTCCCATGAGGGAAAAATCCTCTCAGCAATTACCCTGTCAAGCCCCTTTAAAATCCTATATGTTTCAATGAAATCACCTCTCATTCTTTTAAACTACAATGAGTAGAGTCCCAACCTGTTTAGCCTTTGCTCATAAGGAAATCCATCAATACTGGGAATCATCATAGTGAACATTTACTGAACTGCCTCCAGTGAAATGATACCTTTCTTTAAATGAGGGGACTGAAACTGCTCAGAGTACTCCAGATGTGGACTCACCAGCACTTTGTCCATCTGCAGTAAGATTTCTTTACTCTTATACGCAACCCCCTCGTAATAGGAACCAACATTCCATTCGCCTTCCTGATTTCCTGCTGCACCTGTATGCTAGCTTTCTGTCTTTCATGCACAAGTGCCCCCATGTTCCCTTGTGTTACAGCTTTCTGCAGTTGTCCTCCATTTAAATAATAATCTGTTCTTTTGTTCTTCCTTCCAAAATCTGTAAACTGTTTCTATCCCTCTCACAGCCTATCTTTCCACCTATTTCAGTCATCTGCAAATTTGGCTGCAGTACATTCACTTCCTTCCTCCAAGTCAGTAATCTATGTTGTAAACAGTTGCAATCCCAACACTGGTCCCTATGGAACCCCACTGGTCAAGGGTTACCAACCTAATAAAGAACCCCCTTATCCCCACTCATTGTTTCCTTCCCATTAACAGAATTCTCTATCCACGCCAATATACTACCTACAAGACTGTCAGTTCACATTTTATTACTGAACGTTTTGTGAGGTACCCTGCCAAACGATTTCTGGAAATCCAAATCCAACACTTCTACTGGATCCCCTCTATCCACTCTAATTGAGAGTTCCTTGATAAACTTGAATACATTAGTCAGCCATGATTGCCTTTCATAAAGCCACGCTGACTCTGCTCGATTCAGTTATCATTTTCTAAATGTTATGTTATTACTGCATTAAGATTGATTCCAATACTTTCCAACAATATGTATTAGACTAATTGACCTATATTGCACATGTTTTGCTTTTCTCCCTTTTTGTCCCTTGGCAGTTTTCCAATCCTCTGGTACTTCTCCAGAATCCAACAACTTTGAACAATTAAAACCAATACAGCCACTATCTCTGTCGTTATCTCGTTTAGGATCTGACGATGTAAGCCATCAGGGGATTTATCTGCCTTCAGCCCCACTGGTTTGTCTAATACTACATTTCTTGTAATATTGATTGTATTTAATTTCTCCCTCTTATTGTTCAGTATTAGTGGAATGTTTGAAGCATCTTCTAACATAAAGACTGATGTAAAATATCTGTTTAACTCCTCTGCCTTTTCCTTATTCCACATCACCATCTCCCCAAATGCTTCTGTATTTTTTTTATATATGTTTGAAGAAGTTCTTATTGTCAGTTTTTATATTCCTCATTAGTCTGCCCTTATAGTTTATTTTCTCTCTCTTTACTATCTTTTTAGTCCTCCTTTACTGGATTCTAAATTTATTCCAATTTTCAGGCTATTGCTGATTCTGCTTCCTTAAATGCCGTTCCTTTCAACTTGATACTCTCCTTAACTTCCTTAGTTAGTCACAGTTGGTTTATCCCTCTTTAAGAGTCTTACCTCCTTACTGGTATCTATTGGCCTTGGCAGCAGTTGGCCTGTTACAATGGCTTTCAGCAGCCTTAGGCTTGATGGGCCAAGTGGCCTTCTCCTGTTCCTAAGTCCTGTTGTCCTATGTTGGTAAGTAGTGAAAATTTCAACCAGCACTTCCTTTCATGGTTGCTCACCAGCAGACCCTGTACCCAACCATAAGGCAGGACCTAAAACAGAGCATATAACCTAACAGTCTGGGAATTGATTCTGGGATTGCAAAGCTGTTTTGCTGACTCAGTAGGGTTTGTCAGACGAGAAGCTGAGCAATTTCACATAGATAGATCCCCCGAGCTGGATCTCCAGTTTGCATTTGTTCACCTCAGCTTGAGCAGTGTACTGGATTTAATGGTATGGGGGGAGGAGGGGTGGAATAGTTGGCACATTCTTGCTGTCCTTAGTTACCAAGGAGTAAAAGAAGGACTTGCATTTATTGAGCACCTTTCATGACATGAGCAAGATTTCTCAGAGTGTATTCAGGATATATTCCTGGAACCATTTATTGTGGATCCAACTAAGGATCAGGCTATTTTGGATCTGATAGTGTCTACTGAAGCAGGTTTACCAGAGAAACACATGGAGCTAAAGGCTGGTAAACCCTGTGGACATGATAGATTGCATCTTAGAATATTAAAGAGTGTCATTACAGAGATAGAGGATGCACTCATAGGAAACTTCCAAAAGCCTCTAGTTTCTTAGAAAGTCCCAGAGGACTAGAGAACTACCAAAGTAACATCCTATTCAAAAAGAGAGGGATATGGAAAACAGCTAACTATTAACATCTGTTGTGGAAAATTATCTGTCTGCTGGAAAGGATGTAATAGCAGAGCATTTAGAAATATATAATATGATAAAGCAGAGTCAGCATGGTTTCATGAAGGGAAATTCATGCCTAACCAATTTATTAGAATTCTTTGAAGAGTTAACAAGCAGGGTATATAAAAGGGAAGCAGTGGATGTGATATATTTGGAATTTCAGAACATGTTTGATAAGATACCAAACATTAGGTTACTTTATAAGATAAGGGCCGATGTAGTCGGGGCTATATTAGCAGGAATAGAGAGGGTTGGCTAACTGTTAGAAAACAAAGAGTTGGAATAAGGGTAACAATGGACGCCAACCTGTAACTAGTAGAATGCCACAGGGAACAGTACTCGGGCCATAATTATTTACAACATATATTAGTGAGTTGGGTGAGGAGAATGAATGTACTATAGTCAAGTTTGTAAATGGTGGGAAGACAAGTAGTAAGAATGACACGTAGAGTCTGCAAAGTGATAGAAACAGGTTAACTGAATGAGCCAAAACTTGGCAGATGGAATGTAATATGGAAAAAATGTAAGGTTATGCACTTAGACAGAAAGAATAGAGGAGCTGAATATTATTTAAACAGTGAAAAACTGTGAAAGCTACAGCACATAGTGATTTGAGCGCCTTCATGCACAATTCTCAGAAAGCTAGCGACAACCTCAGTAATCGTGAAGGCAAATGGAATGTTGGCCTTTATTTCTGGGGAGTGGAGCATAAGAATAGGTAATAAGAACAGAACTTGCTGAAGAAGCTCAGCAGCGCAGCAGTGTCTATGGAGAGAAAAATAGTGTTAATGTTTCAAGTCCAATATGACTCTCCTTCAGAACATAGGAACCCAAATGTTATCTCTGTTAACATTTAACATGCTGCCAGACCTGCTGAATTTCTCCAAGTTTCCAACCTCGGCAACATTTTTCTTTCATAAAAATAGGGAGGTTTTGGTAAAACTAAACAAAGCATTAGTCAGACCACAGCCTGGAATACTATGAACAGTTTTGATACCTTATTTAAAGGAAGTTATACTGGCATTACAGAGAAGGCTCATTGGGTTGATCCTCGGTATGGAGGGATTTTCTAATGAGGAGAGGTTGAGTAGATTGAGCCTGAACTCATTGGAATTTTGAAAAATGAAGAGACCTTACTGAAGCATATTTTAGCGGGGGTTAACAGAGTAGATGTAGAGCGGTTGTTATCGCTTGAGGGAAAGTCTAGAACCAGACAGCATAATCTCAGAATAAGGGATAGTACATTTAAAACAGAAGTGAAGAGGAATTTCTTATCTGAAAAGGTGTTAGATCTCTGGAATTCTTTAGCACAGAGATGTGTTGAGCCTGGGTCATTAAGTATATTCAAAGCTGAGATAGACAGATTTTTAATCTGTAAGGGAATCAAAGGTTATGGGGAAAAGTCAGCAGTGTGGAGTTGAGGATGATCAGAATAGCCATTGAATGGTGGAGCAGACTCAATGGGCTGAATGGCCTACTTCTGCTCTTACATCTTATGGCCTTATGACCACTGATGCCTCAAAGTGCTTTACAGCCAGATAAGTTGTTTGATGTGTAGCCGTTGCTGTAACACATGAAACGTTTCGGACAAGTCGTGCACAGCAAGCTCCCACAAGTAGTTCCCCACAAGTGGTTTGTGTATTTTCTTCTCAGTGATTCATAGCCATTCTCAGAGCCCTGTGAACAAGAAAGGCATTACAAGAACTTCCAGGAAAAAGATAATTATCAGTTACAAAATTATTAGTATTCTCTTGAACACAATGAAGGCATCACAGAAATAGATAATATAAAAATTGGAACAATAAAGAAGAGGGCAATAAATCATAAACCATTGTGCACCTGAGCCAATAAAATGTATCCAGCATCTGACTTATTCTGTGACTGCAGTGCCGATGTAGCTTTGCTTTATTTGAAGAATATAAATTAGTCAATTTGCAGCCTTTTATAACACTTTCACTACTTGTGGTTTGTAACGTGCAGCCATAATAATACCAAGAATCTGCCCCAGCTTTTCAGCAGTGTCTTGAGATGAAAACCTGATTGAGAATAAACAGGTGATCTCTCACATTGCAATAGCAATGATTCACCAGACAGCTGACAGATAGAGATTGTAAGATGCCAAAATTAACCAAAGTTAGTTCATCAAATCTAACACAGCCCGATTGGACTGCTGTCTCAATAGAGAGAGATGACAGATGGTGGTTTAACCTGAGGTTCACTACATCTCTGGTAAGGGGAGAGGTTGAGAAAGAGAATCCTTCATGGTGACTTCAGCTGGTGCAGGAATTGAACCCACACTGTTAACATCACTCTACATTATAATCCAGCTGCCCAGCTAACTGAGCTAACCAATATCAATGGCTACAAGGATGGCAGAAGCTCATAAAAGCAAACCACCGGAATGATGTTGACCAAGTCTCGAGAAATTTGGGAGGAGCTGTGGTATGATGAGGTTCATGGAAATTATGGTGATGTAACTGATCACATGACTAACATCAGTAAGAGAGAAGACACCAGTCCAGACTGAGCATGTGAAGACATGGGTTTAGACCCTGCACTAGAAAGCTGTGTTTGATAACCAAGTCTGTACAGCTGTAAACAAAGGGGTGTTATGGTTCATAAGGAGTTGAAGACACTCATTTAGTGATAAAGAGCAAGCATTCTCAACAACAGTGTATGTGTAGACACCAGACTGTGCTAAACTGGTATCTCAATATACAGGTAGTAGCATTGGTTTAAAGCACAAGATAAAACAGTTAAACTTTAAATGAGATAACAAGGTGTAGTGCTGGATGAACACAGCAGGCCAAGCAGCATCAGAGGAGCAGGAAGGCTGACGTTTTGGGCCTAGACCCTTCTTCAGAAGGCCCGAAACGTCAGCCTTCATGCTCCTCTGATACTGCTTGGCCTGCTGTGTTCATCCAGCTCTGCACCTTGTTATCTCAGATTCTCCAACATCTGTAGTTCCTACTGTCTCTGAAACTTTAAATGAAACATTTTCCAAGATTCTGGACTCAATTTTAATGCCTGTTGGTTGGCTGACACCAAGCCAGGACACCTAGAATGGAGTAGAGGACTCGGCCACTTATTTCAGTCTCGCCAATTACAATTTTATATGGCAAACAGCAAGAATATTCGCCCCGGACTGGTGGATTATCCTCCTTAAGTCTGTAAACTGGGTTAACATCTACTATGTTAACCTGAAGCTCAAGAAGAGGCCTAATGACTCCCCCACCAGCTAAAAACTGCTTCCAACGGTAACCAGGGTCAGGAGAAACCCAATACATTCATTTTTTTTTAAACTTTCCTGCAGATAGAGTCACAGAGTTATAGAGATGTACAGCACGGAAACAGACCCTTCAGTCCAACTCGTCCATGCCAACCAGATATCCTAAATAAAGCTACTCCCATTTGCCAGCATTTGGCCCATATCCCTCTAAACCCTTCCTATTCATATACCCACCCAGGTGCCTTGTAAATGTTGTAATTGTACCAACCTCTACCACTTCCTCTGACAGCTCATCCCATACATGCACCATTCTGTTTGAAAAAGTTGCCCTTTAGGACCTGCTTAAGTCTCTCAACCTAAACCTATGCCCTTTGGTTTTGGACTCCCCCACCTGGGGGGGAAGACCTTGTCTATTTACCCTAAACCATGCACCCCATAATTTCATAAACCTCTATAAGGTCACCCCTCAGCCTCTGACACTCCAGGGAAAATAGCCCCAGTCTATTCAGCCTCTCCCTGTAGCTCAAAACCTCCAACCCTGGCAACATCCCTGTAAATCTTTTCTGAATCCTTTCAAGTTTCACAACATTCTTCATATACCAGGGAGACCTGAATTGCAATGGCCTAAACAATGTCCTATACAGCCACAGCATGACCTCCCAACTCCTATAACTCAATGCACTGACCAATAAAGGCAGGCATACCAAACGCTTTCTTCACTATCCTATCTACCTGTGATTGTACTTTCAAAGAACTCTGAACCTGAACTCCAAGGTCCCTTTGTTCAGCAACACTCTCCAGGATCTTATTATTGAGTCATGCCCTGATTTGCCTTTCCAAAATGCAGCACCTCACATTTCTCTAAATCTAACTCCATCTGCCACTCCTCGATCCATTGACCCTTTTGATGAAAATCCCATTGTACTCTGAGGTATACCTCTTCGCTGTCCACTACATGTCCAGTTTTCGTGTCATCTGCAAACTTATTAATCATACCTCCTATGTTCACATCCAAATCATTTGTATAAATGATGAAAAGCAGTGGACCCATCACCGAACCTTGTGGCACACTGCTGGTCACAGGCCTCCAGTCTGAAAAGCAACCCTCCACCACCATCCTCTGTCTTCTACCTTCGAGCCAGTTCTGCATTCAAATAGCTGGTTCTCCCTGTATTCCGTGTGATCTAACCTTTCTGACAAATCTACCACAAGGAACTTTGTCAAATGCCTTGATGAAGTCCAAATAGATCACATCCACCGCTCTTCCCTCATCAATCTTCTTCTTCTTCAAAATCTCAATCAAGTAGTGAGACGGGATTTCCAACGCACAAAGCCATGTTGACTATCCTTAATTAGTCCTTGCCTTTCAAAATACATGTGAATCCAATAATTTGCCTACCACTGATGTCAGGCTCATTGGTCTATAGTTCCCCGACTTTTCCTGACCACCTTTCTTAAATAACGGCACCATGTTAGCCAACCTCCAGTCTTCCGGCACTGCACCTGTGGCTATCGATGATAATAATCTCTCAGCAATGGGCCCAGCAATCACTTCCCTAAAAGAGGAGAAAGTCTCTGAAACACATGAGGAAATCGTAGATCTCCGTCATGTTCCCCACCCTCCTAGCCTCCTAATCTGCTCCTGAGTATGACTCTCCCATATTGAGCCATAACCCTTCAGGCTGGTTCACAGTCTTCAGTTCCCACTGCTGGATTTTGCTCATCAGGTAGTTGTTACCCTCTGAGACTTCACAGCAACGACTTCAAATAAACAAATAAAACCAAGAACCACAGATGCTGAAGATCTGAAACAAACAAAAACAGAAATTGATGGGGAAATTCAGCAGGTCTAACGAAGGGTCACAGGACTCAGAACTAACTCTGTTTTCTTGCCATATCTGCCAAGTCTCTCCAACGGTTTCCACTCAGATGAAATCTATTGGAGTTGAGAACCCGGAAGATGGGGATTCAAAGGGCACAGAAAAGAAGAAAGGTTTGTATTTTAACAGCCAATGAAGTATTTCTGAAAGGAAGTCATTGCTGTAAAGAAGGAAGAGGACACTAGGTGCTTGACATTTTCTGTTGGCACATAAGCCCAATGGATGTTGCCCAGAGCAAAAATTGGACATTTCCAATGTGCAGTAAGCAATTGCTGACATACTTGTGGTGAAATCATGTCAAAAAAGAATGAATTTGACCACAGAGCAGCTCCAAATGAGCCACAGAGATTCTCAGTGTATCTTTGGAGGAGAAATAGATCTTTCAAAGCATGTTCTGCACTTTTTCACAGCACTGTTGGAGTTTACCTCCATGGGCTATCTGTTCTGGGACTCCTAGATAAATTATTGCGCTGCCAGTGAGAAAGATTTAATTTCCCAGTGCTGCCTTTCCACATATTAATGTGTCAAATGAAAACATTTTACGGGGGAGGATTTAAAGTGTCCGCTTCGACCTGGTGATAATCTGCAGCTTTTTGGAAATCAGGGAGCCTATTCTATATATTTGCTTTTGAGTCCAGCAATGGACACGGTAAATACTTATATCCTTCAAAGCTATACATTAAAAATGAATATGTTTATATAATTCTATGTCTTAGTTTGAATATTTTAAAAAGAGGGACAGGTATACCCCCTTATTGTCCTCTTCAGATGTTTCGCACAGACCTTCCCTGGCTTCAGCTCTTAGGCTGTCACATTCAGATATCTTAAGAATGACACTTTGCAAATAGACTACTAATTGTGTGAAATGTACTTTTAAGTGCCTAGAGTTTAAGTTGATTTCAATTATTTTAGAGCAAATGCAGCCTTTATTGAAGGGAAGCTTCACTGCAAGAAAGAGAGAGATAACTACATCAATTATCCTGTTGTGTCACAACCAGAATATAATCACTCACATCAAAGTGAACCATTGAAAACTTAAGGTAGAACTCAAGGGACCCTGATCATGATCTTCCTCCAAGTGGAATTTCCTGAAATTCGAAACAAAAAATTTGAGAGTACAATTGATTGTGCTGCAAATCCCATTAATTGTAACAGTGATATGCCTCAAGTTGATTGAAATCAATGATACAACTTCTGTTTTATTTAATTTCTGACTGATGGCAGATACCTTTTGGTATTAGCATTGGTTTAAGTGCTTAGAAGTTTAAAAAAAATCCAGAATTTACTCCCTTTCATTATTACCAACATTGCCTTCTTCCTAATTGAATTGAGTGAGATATTGATTGAAAGATCATCATGTTCATCGCATCCATTTGAAACACTTTTCTATCATTGAATCATTACAACTAATAACTGGTTCTGAATGATTAATGAGGCAGAATTTTGCCCAGCATTCCGGGAGGTGGGAAATACTCAATAAAGTGAGATGGGCCAGTTTGCAAGCATGGGCAAGGACTGACAGGTGCCAACAAACCTGTTCACCCAGAAAGCCAATTAACATTGTTGGGGGGCACTTTCTAACCACAAGGCAGTTTTACCAGCATTGCAAGAGGCATGCCTCCTTGTAGGATTTGTAGAACAGTCCCTCTTCCATAACTACACTGGCACCATCCCTCACCTTTTTCTCCATTATATTGGTGATATATTGGTGCAACCTTGTGCTCCTGCAAGGAGCTCAAGCAGTTCATCAACTTTGTTAACACTTTCCACCCCACCTTCAAATTCACCTGGACCACTTCTAACACCTCCCTCCTCTTCCTGGATCTCTCCGTTTCCATCTCTGGAAACTGACTCACCACTGACATCCATTTCAAACCCATCGACTCTCACAACTACCTCAACTATACCTTCTGTCACCCACACTCCTGCTAAAAATCTTATCCCCTACTCTCAATTCCTCCACCTCGGCCATATCTGTTCCCCCCCCCCCGAAGATGAGGCGTTCTACTCCCCCCTACTTTAGGGACCATAGTTTCCCCCCCCTCTCTAATTAAGGATGCCCTCAGCCGCATCTCCCCCATTTCCCGCACTTCTGCCCTCAAACCCCCTCCCCAAACAACAATCAAGATAGAGTCCCACTAGTCCTCACATACCACCCCACCAACCCCTGAATCCAATGCAACATCTTCCAACATTTCCTCCGCCTACAATCAGACCCCATCACCAGAAAGATATTTCCCTCCCCACCCCTGTCTACTTTCCACAGGGAACGTTCACTTTGCGACTCCCTAGCCAACTCTACACTCCCTGCCAACCCTTCCATCACACCTGGTACCTTCCCCTGCAACCACAAGAGGTGCAACACCTGCCCCTATACCTTCCCTCTCACCTCCGCCCAAGGCCCCAAAAAAGACTTACAGATCCAGCAGAGATTCACCTGCACCTCATCCAACCTGATTTATTACATCCTTTGTTCCCAATGTACTGGGAGACCAAAAGCAGCCTAGGGGACCAGTTTGCGAAACATCTGCGCTCTGCATGCATCAACCAACCCAAACTTCCGGTTGCCATCCATTTTAATTCCCCCTCCCACTCCCCTGGTGACATGTCGGTCCCTGGTCTCCTCCACTGTCAGAGTGAGGCTAAACATAAACTGGAGGAACAGCCTCTGATATTTTGCCTTGGGAGCTTAGAGCCCAAGGGCCTAAATATTGACTTCACCAGCTTCAAAATCCTTCCACCTCCCCCCCACAGCCTTATCCCATGTCCCGCCTCCCTGACCTGACCTAACCTGTTCATCTTCCCACTCACCGATCCACTCCAGCTTTCCCACTGACCCACAACTGTAATCCCTTACCTGCATCCACCTACCACCATCCCACCTACATTTTCCCCAGCTGTGACCCCCTCCTTCTATTTATTTCTGTGTTCCGCTCCCCCTCCCAAGCACTGACGAAGGTTTTCGGCCTGAAACGTTGACTTTCCTGCTCCTCTGATGCTGTCTGACCTGCCGTGTTTGCCCAGCTCAACATTTATTGACTCCACCATCCAGGATAATGCAGCCCACTTGATCAGCACCCCATCCTCCATATTTTGCATTCATTCCCTCAACCATTTGCCAAAGAATGAACAGTATGTACCATTTAACAGATAGGCTCCAGTGGCACACCTAAGCTCTTTCAACAGCCCCTGGCAAACCAGTAGCATCTACCACCTAGTGCTCAGGCAGCAGATACATGGGAGCACCACCACCAGCAAGCTCCCCTCTAAGTCACATACCATCCTGACTTGGAAATGTATTGCCATCCCTTCAGTGTCGCTGGGTCAACTTCCTGAAACTTCCTATGTATGAATTGTGGGTGTGCTAGACCTACATGGATTATAGCAACTGAAGAAGGCAGCTCACTACCACCTTTTCTAGGGCAAATAGGAAGGGGCAATAAATGTTGCTCTTGCCAGCGATATTCACTTTCTGTGAACTACTAAATAAATGCAACAGTTCCAAACTTCCACCATATAATACAAAATCCAAATCCATTCAAAACCAAGTTGCAATAAATTCCAGTGTACAGATTCAAATTTTTAAATCTAATTTTTGCATGTGCACTACCGTTTACAGGTTCATAATGCAGTTAAATTATAATTTTGTGTTTGGATGCTACATGCACTATTTACATGCCTACTTATGTATTCAATGTTTTAATTGCAGTTTTGTCTTTAAATAAGCTACATAACTATAAAAAAGGCATATTTTAGCATGGGCAAATTATAATTAGCTGTTTTGATCTGCTGTAAGCCCATAAACCACTCATGGGATTTGAATATAAGCCATGCGAACGAATCTGGAGTTATAGATTGTTTTATAGATTTGAGTGAACATGGTTGTTTCAGAATTAGACAGAGAAGTTATCTTCTTAATCACAGTCTCATCTCCTCTCACGTGAAAGTCGCAGGTCCAGTTTTTGTGAGAAAAAAATTCTGTCAGAGAATGAGCTGCCCCATTCATTCCCATCTACTTACACAGAAAGTGTAGTGACTGGAACAAGGTCAGCCAGGTGGACCTCATAGAATATGAATTCCCTGACTGGGGCTGTTAATTTGGTCCAATCAGGGAGCCCTAGCTGAAAGATATAAGCAGGCGTGTCGGGGGTCTGCTCACTCTCAGAGCTGGCTGAGTAGAGGCTGGACCAGTGTCAAGTACTCTTCATGTGTAAACAAACGGTGACTTGGTGACAGGATACTGGCTGGAGTAGAGAAAAATACGCTCCTGAAGAAATTCACTTCCAACGGTTGTCTTTGAGCTGGGGCAAGCATTTCTGGCACCATACCGTTATTTGAGAAGCTTGACACATTTGATCCTGACCTCGAAGGCAGGCCCCAGTATGTGGAAAAAATGTATTACCTTTTCTGGGAAAATGACATTAGAGCAGATGAAAAGCAATGAGTAAGTCTCCTGACACTGGCAGACCCATAGCTTCATTGGTTACTAGGAGTCTAACATTTCCTGAGGCACCCTTTCAAGAGCAAACATTGCCACCAGAAACTGGCTCTCAAAGTAATCCAGGGGTGTCCAAAATGAAGAATGTTAGTGAGAAGTTATGTCCAGTGGCCAGGACTGAATGCAGACATAGCCGTGTTGGTGGGGCAATGCCCAGAGTGCCAACAAGGACAAAAATTACTACCAGCAGCTCGTCCACATTCATGGGAATAGCCAGGTGACCCCTAGACTTGGTTGTATGTCAACAATGCAGGTCCTTTCATAGGGTCAATGTTCTTAGCCATTGTGGGCACCCATTCAAAGTGGTTGGACATGCACAGAGTTCATTCATCAAACACAGAGACAGGGTAGAAAAGCTCATGCATCTTTTGTGATACACAGGCTCCTTGAAGTGCTGGTCACAGACAATGGGCCATCATTTACCGGCAGGGACTTTGAGGATTTCCTAGATGTCGTTTGGCATATATGGACAGCACTATACCAGGCATTATTCAATGGTCTGGCAGAAAGTGCAGTCCCAACTTTGAAGGCAGGCTTAAAGAAACATCCACAGCTTCACTCGATAACAAACTATCTCAGTTCCTATTTGATTATCGGACCACCCCTCATGCAACTACAGGGAAAGCTCCAGCAGAGAGTTACTAAATGGGAGAAGACTCTGCACCAGGCTAAACCTGATCTTCCCAAGCCTGGGAGAAAGGATGAAATGGGATCAGGAACAGCAATGTCAAGCACAAGGTTCTTCTAAGCCAGAGAGACGATTTACTTCAGCGGCTGAAGCTTGGTTTCGAAACCACAGAAACGGCCTGGAATGGGTAATAGGTATGGTCGATGTGAGGTCATGTCTCGTGACGTACAAAGTTTGGGCAGGTGATGTGGTCCTGAACAAGTACATGGACCAAACGAAAGCTGCAAACTCAAAAACCAGGTAGGACAGAAACATACCCGGCCCCTCAGACCAGCTGGAAAGGCTGTTGGAACCCATGGGTTCTCCTTTTCTGTCTAGAATTGAAGAAACCTCTGAGATGGACAAGCCAGATGTTGCAGCCTCGACATCTTTATCATCTGAGGAAGAGGATGAATTTCTTCCGAGACGCTCTGGGTATAAGGGGCAGGCTACGGTCCGGTACACATCACCTGTATCCAAGGTCGAGTTGGATGAACCGGACCTGGTGCAAAAACATCCCAGGGATACTACAAGAGGGAAATAACAGGCCTACATCCTCAGACTTAGAGGGTGAGTGATGTAGTGATTGGAACAAGGACAGCCAAGTGGACCTCATAGAATATGAGTTCCCTGAGATTGGCGCTGTTAACCTGGTCCAAACAGGGAACCTGGCTGACAGATATAAACAGGAGTGTCAGAGGTTCTGTTCACTCTGACAGCTGGCTGTGAGGAGGCTGGACCAATGTCAAGTACTCTCTGCGTGTAAATAAAGGGTAACATGTTACAGGATACCAGTCTCAGTGGAGTTATTCAAAAAGAAAACAGAATGCTGCCAGAGCATATGTTCTGGCTAAAATTACTAATCAAATGTTTTTGCAAGGTGTTTAACTAAGAAAATAATAGCTGCAAATAAGCAATAACACTACAATTTATTGTGTTTAACTTGCTCATGTTCATCAGAAATTGATTAACTTGATGAGTTAGTTTATCTAAAACTGTAAAACACATTACAAGTCATGAAGCAGATATTATACCAATCTATCTCCTTTCTGACTATGCAGTTTGCAGATACAGATGAAATTAACTGCCAAGTAGAGTCACAATATTGTATACATACTGCATGTGGGATTCTTAAAGGTGAACTCGCTTAAAGGCACGGAACACATGCAACACATACAACCCTTTGAGCAACTTACATGGATAATATCCATTTCAGGGCATTACTCCTAACCTTTGTTAGTTGTAATGTAAGTACTGCAATTCATGGCACCCTCTAAAAACCTGGTAATAAGGTTTTAGATCAAGTAATGAGCAGATAAACATGTTAAGAATCTTATATTTTTCCTTTCTGAGACAATCTAGAATTAGGAGATACATTTGCAAAACAAAGGGTCTCCTATTTAAGCTGAAAATGAGGAAAAATGTTTTCTCCCAGAGGGTTGCAATTGGTGAATCTATGGAATTGCCTTTCCCAGAGAGTGGTGAAGAAGGATCATTAAACATTTTAAGGCAGATTTCGACAGATTTTCAACCAACCAGGGAGTCAGACGGAGTATTGTATCAGAGATAAAAGGTACAGCAGATGCTGGAGAATCCGAGATAACAAGCATGGGGCTGGATGAACACAGCAGGTCAAGCAGCATCATAGGAGCAGGAAAACTTGACGTTTCGGGCCTAAACCCTTCATCAGAAATGGGGGAGGGGAAGAGCGTTCTGAAATAAATAGGGAGAGAGGGGGAGGCGGATAGAGGATGGATAGACGAGAGGATAGGTGGAGAGGAGGCAGACAAGTCGAAGAGGCGGGGATGGAGGCAGTAAAGGTGAGTGTAGGTAGGGGGGTAGGGAGGAGATAGGTCAGTCCAGGGAGGACGGACAGGTCAAGGGGGCGGGATGATGTTAGTAGATAGGAGATGGGGGTGTGGCTTGAGGTGGGAGGAGGGGATAGGTGAGAGGAAAAACAGGTTAGGGAGGTGGAGATGAGCTGGGCTGGTTTTGGGATGCGGTTGGGGGAGGGGAGATTTTGAAGCTTGTGAAATCCACATTGATGCCATTGGGCTGCAGGGTTCCCAGGCTGAATATGATTTGCTGTTCCTGCAGCCTTCGGGTGGCATCACTGTGGCATTGTAGGAGGCCAAGGATGGACATGTCATCTGAGGAATGGGAGGGGGAGTTGAAATGGTTCGCGACTGGGAGGTGCAGTTGTTTGTTGCGAACTGAGCGCAGATGTTCTGCAAAGCGGTCCCCAAGCCTCCGCTTGGTTTCCCTGATGTAGAGGAAGCCACAACAGGTACAGCGGATGCAGTATACCACATTGGCAGATGTGCAGGTGAACATCTGCCTGATGTGGAAAGTCTTCTTGGGGCCTGGGATTGGGGTGAGGGAGGAGGTGTGGGGGCAGGTGTGGCACTTCCTGCAGTTGCAGGGAAAAGTGCCGGGTGTGGTGGGGCTGGAGGGGAGTGTGGAGCGGACAAGGGAGTCGCGGAGGGAGTGGTCCCTCCGGAAGGCAGATAAGGGTGGGGAGGGAAAAATGTCTTTGGTGGTGGGGTCTGATTGCAGACGGCGGAAGTGTCGGAGGATGATGCGTTGGATCCGGAGGTTGGTGGGGTGGTATGTAAGGACGAGGGGGATTCTTTTTTGGTTATTATTGCGGGGACGGGGCGTGAGGGATGTGTTCCGGGAAATGTGGGAGACACGGTCAAGGGTGTTCTCGACCACTGTTGGGGGGAAGTTGCAGTCCTTGAAGAATGAGGACATTTGAGATGTACGGGAGTGGAATGTCTCATCCTGGGAGCAGATGCGGCTGAGGTGAAGGAATTGGGAATAGGGGATGGCATTTTTGCAGGAGGGTGGGTGGGAGGAGGTGTATTCCAGGCAGCTGTGGGAGTCAGTGGGCTTGAAATGGACATCGGTTTCTAGGTGGTTACCCGAGATGGAGATAGAGAGGTCCAGGAAGGAGAGAGAAGTGTTGGAGATGGTCCAGGTGAACTTCAGGTTGGGGTGGAAGGTGGTGGTGAAGTGGATGAACTGTTCGAGCTCCTCGTGGGAGCACGAGGCGGCGCCGATGCAGTCATCAATGTAACGGAGGAAGAGGTGGGGTTTAGGGCCAGTGTAGGTACGGAAGAGGGATTGTTCCACGTAACCTACAAAGAGGCAGGCATAGCTTGGGCCCATGCGGGTACCCATGGCCACCCCCTTTGTCTGTAGGAAGTGGGAGGAATTGAAAGAAAAGTTGTTGAGGGTGAGGACGAGTTCGGCTAAGCGGATGAGGGTGTTGGTGGAGAGGGATTGGTCAGTTCTGCAGGACAGGAAGAAGCGGAGGGCCTTTAGGCCATCAGCATGGGGAATACAGGTGTATAGGGACTGGTCGTCCATAGTAAAAATGAGGTGTTGGGTCCGGGGAATTGGAAGTTCTGGAGGAGGTGGAGGGCGTGGGTGGTGTCACGGACGTAGGTAGGGAGTTCCTGGACCAAGGGGGTGAAAATGGAGTTTAGGTAGGTGGAGATGAGTTCGGTGGGGCAGGAGCAGGCGGAGACAGTGGGTCGACCAAGGCATTCAGGTTTGTGGATTTTGGGGAGGAGATAGAAGTGGGCGGTGCGGGGTTGGGGAACAATGAGGTTGGAGGCGGTGGGTGGGAGGTCACCTGAGGTGATGAGGTTGTGGATGGTTTGGGAGATGATGGTTTGGTGCTCGGGGGTGGGGTCATGATCTAGGGGGCGGTAGGAGGAGGTGTCAGAGAGTTGGCGCCTGGCCTCAGCAATGTAGAGGTCAGTGCGCCATACTACGACTGCCCCTCCCTTGTCCGCGGGTTTTATGGTGAGGTTGGGATTGGAGCGGAGGGCTGCACGTTCTGCGGGGGAGAGGTTGGAGTGTTTGAGAGGCGTAGAGAGGTTGAGGTGATTGATGTCTCAACGGCAGTTGGAGATGAAGAGGTCGAGGGAGGGTAGGATGCCTTGGAGTGGTGTCCAGGAGGAGGGCTTGTGTTGGAGGCGGGAGAAGGGGTCAGTCGAGGAAGGGTTAGATTCGCGGTTAGAGAAGTAAGCGTGGAGGTGGAGGCGGAGGTGGCGGGAAAACTGCTCAATATCCAAGCGTGAGCGGTATCCGTTGATATGTGGGTGGAGGGGGACAAAGGTGAGCCCTTTACTGAGGACTGACCGTTCATCCTCAGTAAGGGGGAATAGGCAGGAATGTGGAGTTGAGGCCAGATGCAAATCAACCGTGATGTTATTAATCGGTGGAAAAGCTTGAGGGACTGAATGACCTAATTCGACTCTTGGCTCATGTGTTTGTATGTACGTTAGCAGTACCTCAGCCATTCTTCATACTGAACCTACAACTGGTCTGTCAACTGTCCCATGTTTGAAAGTAGAACATAGAACAGTACAGCACAGTACGGGCCCTTTGGCCCATGATGTTGTGCCGAACTTTTACCCTAATCCTAAGGTCAATCTAACCTCCACCCCTACCTTATACTATCATCCATATGCCTATCAAATAACCACTTTAATGCCCTTAATGAGGCCGACTCCATTACCCTCTCTGGCAATGCATTCCATGTCCCGGCCACTCTCTGAGTAAAAAACCTACCTCTGACATCTCGCCTATATCTACCTTCACTCACTTTAAAACTCTGCTGCCTCGTAATAGCTACCTCCACCCTAGGAAAAAGTCTCTGGCTGTCCACTCTATTTATACTTCTGATCATTTTGTACACCTCTATCAAGTCATCTCTCATCCTTCGTCGTTCTAAAGAGAAAAGCCCTAGCTCTCTCAACCTTTCCTCTTAAGACCTTCCCTCCATTCCAGGCAACATCCTGGTAAATCTCCTCTGCACCTTTTCCAATGCTTCCACATCTTTCCTGTAATGAGGTGACCAGAACTGGACACAATACTCCAGATGTGTCCGAACCAGGCTTTTGTATAGCTGGAGCATAACTTCACAGCTCTTGAACTCAATCCCTCTATTAATGAAAGCTAACACGCCATATGCCTTCTTAACAACTCTATCCACCTGGTTGGCAACTTTCAGGGAACTGTGGACATGAACACCGAGATCCCTCTGCTCCTCCACACTGCCAAGAATCCCTCCGTTAACCCTGTATTCTGCTCTCAAGTTTCTAATTCCAAAATGAAGATTTGCTAATGATCTGACATCTCACTTTGGTATCTCACACATGAGCCCAACACTTTTGTCGCTTTCCATCCTCTCTGAATTCACTGTTGCTTGAAAGTCACTCACAATCATAGAGTTATACAACATGGAAACAAGCTCTTTGGCCCAACTCATCCATGCCAACCAGATTTCCTAAACTGAACTAGTCCCATTTGGAGATAGTGGGAACTGCCGATGCTGGAGAATCTGAGATAAACAGGCGTAGAGCTGAATGAACACAGCAGACCAAGCAGCATCAGAGGAGCAGGAAAGCTGACATTTCGGGTCTGGTGATAATAGGTACTGCAGATGCTGGAGAAACCGAGATAACAAGGTGTGGAGCTGGATGAACACAGCAGGCCAAGCAGCATCATAGGAGCAGGAAAGCTTGACGTTTCAGGCCTAGACC
>JAHRHZ010000026.1:1398332-1486221 GCA_024137785.1 Ginglymostoma cirratum | reverse complement strand
TCTGAGGAAGGGTCACCGGACCCAAAACGTTAACTCTGTCTTCTCCTCCACAGATGCTGCCAGACCCGCTGAGCTTTTCCAGCAACTTTGTTTTTGTTGCTTTGAGTACAGGAGTTGGGACATAATGTTGAAATTGTGCAGGATTTTGGTGAGGCCACTTCTGGAATACAGTGTACAATTCTGGTTGCCCTATTAGACAAAGGATATTATTAAATTGGAGAGGGTACAGAAAAGATTTACAAGGATGTTACTAGGACTGAAGAGTTTGAGTTGCAAGGAGAGGCTGGATATGCTGGGACATTTTTTAATAGAGCGTAGGAGTTTGAGGAGTGGCCTGATAGAGGTTTATAAAATCATGAAGGGCATAGGTAAGGTGGATAGCAAAGGTCTTTTCCATATCAGAGGGGAGTTCAAAACTAGATGGCATAATCTTAAGGCGAGAGGAGAAAGATTTAAAAGGAACCTGAGGGGTAACTTTTTCACACGGAGAGTGGTTCGTATGTGGAATGAGCTGCCAGAGGAAGTGATAGATGCAGATACAGTTACAACATTCAAAAGACATTTGGACAAATGCATGAATAGGAAAGGTTTAGAGGAATATGGGTCAAACGCAGGCACATGAGAATCGTTCACTTTCAATACCTGGTCGGCATGGATGAGTTGGACCAAAAGGTCTGCTCCCGCGCTGTATGGCTATGACTCTATATCATGATTTCTTTAGTGATAACTGAACCATCAGGTGGGTTGCACTACTGAACACAGTAAGGTGCTCATGTGGGTTAGTGTACACGGTTTCAATGTCAAACACATTGGAACTAATTTATACCTTCACTACAAAATCAGTTTGTCTGGTAGAAAGGCTTGATGGCCTGTTGTCATTTTCATTCAATTATAAGACATGAATCAGGCAGATTGCACAAATGAAAGTTAACCCAACTTACCAAGATGGTAAATGGAAGACACTGGTACAGTTACAACATGTAAAAGACATTTGGATAGGTACACGAACGGGAAAGGTTTAGAGGGATATAGGCGAAATGCAGCCAAATGGGATGAGTTTACATTGGGAAACTTGGTCGGCATAGACAAGTTGGACCAAAGGATCTGTTGCCGTGCTGATTCTGAACTCTCACCAATTTAATAATATCTTTCCTATAACAGGGCAACAAGAATTGTACACAGTACTCTAAAGGTGGCCTCACCAATGTCCTGTACAACCTCCACATGACATCTCCATCCTGTACTCAATGGTCTGAGCAATGAAGATAAGCGTGCCAAAGGCCTTCTTTATCATTCTCTCTGCCTATGACACAACTTTCAATGAACAATGTACCTGAACCCCTGGGTCTCTATGTTCTACAACACTCCACACGTCCCTAATATTAACTGTGTAAGTCCTGCCCTGGTTTGTTTTACTAAAATGCAGCACCTCGTATTTAACTAAATTAAAGTCCATTTGCCATTTTTCAGCTCAGTGGCCCAATTGACAAAGAGTCCCTCGTAATCTCAGATAATCTTCTTCACTGTTGATGATATCACCAATTTTTCTGTCATCTATAAACTTACTAACCGTGCTTCCTAAATTCTCACATGATATTATTAAATTGCAGAGGGCTCAGAAAAGATTTATCTGGATGTTGCTGGGAATGGAGGGTTTGAGTTATAAGGATAGGCTGGGACATTGTCACTGGAGCATAGGAAGTTGAGGGGTGATCTTACAGAGGTTTATAAAATCATAAAGGCCAGAGATGAGGTGAATAATGAAAGTCTTTTCCCTAGGGTAGGTGAGTTCAAAATTAGGGGGCTTTTTTTTAAGGTTAGGGCAAAAGATTTAAAAGGGACCTGAGGGGCAAATTTTTCACACTGAAAATGGTTCATGTGTGGAATGAACTGCCGGAGGTAGTGGTAGATGCTGGTACGGTTATAACATTTAAAAGACATCATGAATAGAAAAGGTTTAGAGGGATATGGGCCAAATGCTGACAAATGGGATTGGTTTAGTTTGGGAAACTTATTCAGCATGGATGACTTGACTGAAGGTTCTGCTTCTGGGTTGTATGACTCTATGACTCGATGACTGTTGATGTGAGCATCATCATTGCGGTGTAAATACAGGAGAACAAGATGACGATCACCCAGCTCATCTCTGTTTTTTCTCACAAACTAAGTGTGACGGCAGAAATATTCAACAACGAAGACAGTGTCTTTGAGTCTGGGATCAACACTGCAACATTTCAAAGCTTACAATTCTTGAGGCACTATTGTTTATACAGGCCATAATCGTCTCACTTTTCTTGAAACATTTCATACCAAGACATTAACGCTGTTTCATCAGAGTTCAAAGCCACAAAGATGTAATTTGAAAATCATTCACATCGCAGGAAAAGATGAATGGTTTATCAAGAGCAAATATGGAAAAACAATGCCATGATCAAAATGGGCTTTTGTAGATTATGATTGCTATGGAAAGCCTTTATGCCTTTAATATGAATATTATTATGTGTGAAATCAGCATAAATACAATAAGGTATTGTGATGAGGTAATTGTAAGAGAAAAATGGCAACATCTTAACAATTCGTTTCTTTTTTCTGCAGGGAGATGTGATGAAGGCTCATGATGATGTATCATTGTTTGGAAACTCAGCTCCTAAAGTAGACAGAACTATATATAGCTTAGTTTGATTTATACGTCTATATTGTTATAATTCCAGCTGACGTTACTACTGGACAAATCGTATCCCAAAATGAAATCTGTATTTTTCGCTCACATTTTGTTTTTTCTTATTCAACGAGGGAGTCTTTCACTGAAACATAAGCACACAAGGCAACAGATTTGGTTTCAACAATGAGACAGAAGTTTACTACACGAAAGGAGTAAAGACTAAAACAAAAACAAGCTATCTAAAGATATGTAAAAATAAATTAGGAACTGAGTAACCAAGTAAATAAAATATAGATGCAGGGCCAGGCGATTGTCCGTAACTGCATGATGTGCGAGCTGGTGGACCCCATTGTGGTTCATAGTGACCACATCTGTAGCAAGTGTTCGATGAACAAAGAACAAAGAAAATTTCAGCACAGGGATAGGCCCTTCGGCCCTCCAAGCCTGCGTCGATCCAGATCCTCTATCAAAACCTGTCGCCTATTTTCCAAGGATCTGTATCCCTCTGCTCCCTGCCCATTCATGTGTCTGTCTAGATACATCTTAAATGACGCTATCATGCCTGCCTCTACCACCTCTGCTGGCAACGCGTTCCAGGCACCCACCACCTCTGTGTAAAGAACTTTCCATGCATATCTCCCTTAAACTTTTCCCCTCTCATATTGAAATTGTGACCCCTAGTAATTGAGTCCCCCACTCTAGAAAAAAGCTTCTTGCTATCCACCCTGTCTATACCTCTCATGATTTTGTAGACCTCAATCAGGTCTCCCCTCAACCTCCATCTTTCTAATGTAAATAATCCTAATCTACTCAACCTCTCTTCATAGCTAGCGCCCTCCATACCAGGCAACATCCTGGTGAACCTCCTCTGCACTATCTCCAAAGCATCCACATCCTTTTGGTAATGTGGCGACCAGAACTGTATGCAGTATTCCACATGTGGTCAAACCAAAGTCCTATACAACTGTAACATGACCTGCCAACTCTTGTACTCAATACCCTGTCTGATGAATGAAAGCATGCCGTATGTCTTCTTAACCACTCTATCGACATGCGTCGCCACCTTCAGGGTACAATGGACCTGAACACCCAGATATCTCTGTGCATCAACTTTCCCCAGGCCTTTTCCATTTACCATATGCTTGAGTTCAGGGAGGGGGAGAGTTCCCTGGATGCTGTGTTTCAGGAAGCGGTCTCACCTCTTAGGTACACTCCTTCAAATTTAGTCAGTAGTGAGGGACAGGAGGGTGTGGCTATGAGTGAGGCAGGTAGAAGGATCCAGGAAGTCGTGCTGAAGGAGCCTCAGCCCTTGAGCTTGTCGAACAGGTTTAAGATTCTTGCTCCTTGTGTGGGTGAGAACGGGGGCCGTGGGGAGGATGAGCAAACTGACCAGAGAACCACATTACAGGGAACCATTCATGAGGCGGCGAGAAAAGAGAAATGTTGTTGTAAACAGGGATATTATAGTCAGAGGAATAGACACTGTTTTCTGTGGCCAGAATTAGGAGTCCCAAAGGCTGTGTTGCCTGCGTGGTGCCCAAGTTCAGGATATCTCATCTGGGCTGCAGAGGAATGTGGAGCGGGAGAGGAAATATACAGTTGGTGTGGCCTACATAGTTACCAATGACATAGGTAGAAAGAGGAAAGAGGTTTTACTGATGGAATATGAGCAACTAGGCGCAAAATTAAAAAGCAGAACCAAAAGGTAATAATCTCTTGATTACCATCTGAGCCAGGAGCTAATTGTCACAGGACCAACAAGATTAAAGAGGTGAATTTGTGTCTCAAAGATTGGTGTGGGAGAAACCATTCTTAATTCATGGGACATTGGTACCAGCATTGGGAAAAGAGGGAGCTGTTCCAATAGGACAGCTTCCACCTGAATCATGCTGGGACCAGAGTCCTGGTGAATCGCGCAACTGGGGTTTTAAACTAAATAGTGAGGGGCGATTTTGGTTCTGTCACATGGAATTTTATAAAATCAAAAGTAAAGGAAAAGGTAGGATGCAAGTTAGTGATGAGGTTGATTCTTACCAGAAAATAAAAGAAAGCGACAGAATGTGTGAAGCTCATCTTTTACCAAGGAACCATAATGGTGTAGGGGAATTTAACAACAGAGCAAATTTAAAGTCTTCTTATTTAAATGCACAAGGCATTTGGTATATGCAGGGCAATCTGATAGTGCAAATCAAGGCAAATGAATATGATCTCATAGCCATTACAGAAACTTGGTTACAAGGAGACCAAAACGTGAAACTTAATATTCAAGGATATTTGACCTTTTGAGGGGACAGGATGGATGGAAAAGGTGATGGGGTAGCCCTGTTAATAAGAAATGAACTGAGGCTTGTTGTGAGAGATGATCCGGGTTCAGATGATGTATTGTCCATTTGGGCAGAGGTGAGAAACAGCAAGGGGGAGAAGGCATTTTTCAGAGTAGTGTACAGACCCCAAACTGTAGCAATGCTGTGGGAAAGGCTATAAATAAACAAATAATAGGAGCATATAAAAAGAATAGAACAACAACTATGGGTGACTTTAATCTTCATGTTGATTGGGTTAACTAAATTAGAAGAGATAGCTATGACAACAAATTAAGGGTGCATTAGGGATCTTTTCCTAGAACAATATGTCATGTAGCCAACCAGGGAGCAAGCTATCTTTGATCTGGTAATGGGCAATGAATGAGGTTTAATAAATTTCTTCCAAGTAAAAGATCTCCTAGGAAGTAGTGATCATAACATGAAAGAATTTCATATTCAATTTGACTGTGAGAAACCTGGGTCAAAAACAACTGTTAACTTAAATAGAGGGAATTACAATGAAATGAAGTTAAGAGTTAGCTAAAGTGAACTGGCAGCAAAATTGATTAATTGCTTTACTGTCAAGTGTACTGAATACAGTGGAGAGCTTTGTTTACAAGCAATGCAGGCAGATCACAGTAAGCAAGAATGTACAGATCAAAAAGACTTGGAGGCATACAAGTTACATTGCACAGGGAATGCACTAGGTGAGATCAATGTTAGCAAGATCAGCTTTATTTGAGGCTACAGAGTCCATTCATCAGTCTGATAATGGCTGGGAAGAAGCGGTTCCTGAACCTGCTGGTACAGACTTCTGTTCAGACTTCTATATCTTCTGCCTGACGGAAGAGGCTGCAAGAGGTCATTACCAGGGTGGGATAAGTCGTTTATGATGTTGACAGCCTTCCTGCGGCAGCGAGCCGCGTAAATAGGGTCCATGTATGGAAGGTTGGCTTCCGTGATGTCTGGGCTGTGCACACCACCTTCTGTGGTTTCTTACAGTTGTGGGCAGAGCAGTTGCCATACCAGGCCATTATGCATCCTAACAGTATGGTGCAGAAGTTGATGAGGGACCTTATGGACATGCCAAATTTCCTCAGCTGCCTGAGGAAGAAGAGGTGTTATTGTGCCTTCTTGACCGTCACATCTATGTGGAAATTCCGGGACAGGTTGTCGGTTATCATCACTCCGAGGAACTTGATGCTGTCCACCCTCTCAACCTAATTCCGTTGATGTATGCAGGACATGCTCTCCTCCTTTCATTCTGAAGTTAATGATCAGTTCTTCAGTTTTGCCGATGTTAAGAGACAGATTGTTTTCTTCGCACCACGTCATCAAGTTCTTTATCTCCCTTCTGTAGTTTGATTCGTCATTGTTAGATATCTGGCCCACTCTGGTGGTGTTGTCACTGAACTGGTAATAGCACTCATTCAGAATTTGGCAACACAGTCATAGGTGTACAGGGAGTACAGCAGGGGGCTGAGGACACATCCTTGGGGGGCTCCAGTGCTGAGTGTTATTGTGGAGGGGGTGCAGTTACCTATCCTCACTGATTGCGGTCTGTGGGTCAGAAAGCTCAAGATCCAGTTGCAGAGGGTGGTGCCGAGACCAAGGTCATGGTGTTTTGAGATCAGTCTGGAGGGGCTAATGGTGTTGAAGGTGGAGCTGTAGTCAACAAGCAGGAGTCTGACGTAGGTGTCTTTGTTGTCCAGATTTCCCAGGAATGAGTGCAGGGCTAGGGATATGGTATCCTCTGCGGACCTGTTATGTCTCTAGGCAAACTATAGAGGATCAAGGCAGGATGGGAGACAGGAGCTGATGTGGGCCATGACCAGCTTCTCAAAGCACGTCATGATTATTGAGTTCAGAGCAACTGGGCAGTAGTCATTAAGGCACATTGCATGTACTTTCTTCGGTACAAGGATGATGGTGGTCTTCTTGAAGCAGATGGCAACTTCGGCTGGTAGGAGGGAGGGGATGAAGATGTTGGTGAATACTGCCAGCTGGTCCACAAAGGATTGAGAGCTCGGTTGGGACACCATCTGGGCCCGTCGCTTTCCTTGGGTTGCCTCCCAGGAAGACTGATGTCTGCAGCTGTGACAGAGGGAACAGGTGTGTCTGGGGCTGTAGGGGCAGGCATGACTGCGCTGCTGGCATTCTGCTCAAACTGAGTACAGAAAGCTTTGAGCACATCTTCTTGACTTTGTATCCTGCCATGTTGTTTAGACGGCAGGAGTCTGTTTGTTAGGCTTTGGCCTCTAACTTGGTCCAGTACTGCCTCTTGGCAGCCCTGATGGCTTTGCAGAGGTCATATATAAATTTCTTGTATTGGGCGGGGTCACCCAACTTGAATGCTGAATGGTCTTCATCGAGAGTGGGCTTCCTTGTTCATCCAAGGTTAACAGTTGGGGAACACTCAGATTGACTTCGTTGGTGTGAAGTCCTCTTCACATTCACTAATGAGGTCCATGATGGTGGTGGCGTATGTGTCTAGGTTTTCCACTGAACACTTGAAAACAGTCCAGTCCATCGATTCCAAGCTATCCCGGAGACGGTCTTCCGCTACCTCGAACCAGCACTGTACTTCTTTCCGTGAAGGATTCTCCGATTTTATCCTCTGCTGGTAAGTTAGGGGGATTTTCTGAAGTGAGGGCAGGGAATGGAACGGTAGGAGTCTTTGATGGTTGTGTAGAAGTGGTCCAGAATGTTCGGTCCCCTGGTGGGGCAGGAGATGTATTGGTGATGCTGGTCGAAATTTTCACTACTTATCAACATAGGACAACAGGACTTAGGAACAGGAGAAGGCCATTTGGCCCATCGAGCCTAAGGCTGCTGAAAGCCATTGTAACAGGCCAACTGCTGCCAAAGCCAATAGATACCAGTAAGGAGGTAAGACTCTTAGAGAGGGATAAACCAACTGTGACTAACTAAGGAAGTTAAGGAGAGGTTTAAGCTGAAAAGAAAGGCACATAAGAAGCCCAAAGACAGTGCTAGCCCTGTAGACTGGGATAAATACAGAATCAAGCAAAGGACGACTAAAAAGATAATAAAGAAAGAGAAAATAAAGCATGATGCAAACTAGTGAGGAATATTAAAACTGACAATAAGAACTTCTTTAGACACATGAAAAAGTAAGAGAAAATGAACAAACTGAACAAAGTGCCAAAGTGAACATAAGCCATTTAGAAAATGAATCTGGGGAGATAGTTATGGGGAAAAAGGAAGTGGCAGATGGGTTAAACAGATATATTGCATCAGTCTTTATGATAGAACATACTTTAGAATTAGTGGAATGTTCAAAGGATAAGGGGGGATGAATTAAGTATCACCAACACTCGAGAAATAGCATTAAACAAATTAAAGCAGCTAAAGGCAAATAAATCTCCTAACCCTGATGGCTTGCATTCTATGATCTTTAAAGAGATAGCTACAACGATGGAGAATGCATTGGTTGTAACTTTCCAAAAATCCCTGGATTCCAGAGAAGTGCCAGAGGATTGGAAAACAGCCAATGGGACACCCCTATCGAAAAGGGGAGGGAGTCAAAAGATGGGTATGTATAGGCTGATGAGCTTAACATCTATTGTTGGAAATGTATTGTCATTAAATATTAAGAAAGTAACAGAAGATCACTTAGAAAATAAGAATCTAATCAAACAGAGACTGCACAGTTTGATGAAAGGGAGATCATATCTGATGAATTTATTTGTCTCAATTAGAGTGAACAGAGGGAACCAGTAGATGCGTTGTATTTGGACTCCAGAAAATGGTTGAAAAGGTACCTCACAAAAGATTAAATCACAAGATAAGAGCTCATGGTGCTGGAGGTAGTACATTGGCAGGGATAGAGAGTCGGCTAACGAGCAGGAAACAATGAGTGGGAAATATTGTCAGGGCCCATAGCCGTTGCAGTATCCAATGCCTCCAATCTTTTCTTGATATCATGTAGAATGAATTGACTTGGCTGAAGACTGGTATCTATGATGCTTTTGACCTATGGCCAGTGGGGTTCCATTGGGATTAGTGCTAGGATTACATCAATGACTTGGAAGAAGGGAGTGAATGTAAAAAGCCAAGTTTGTAGTCAACACTAAAATAGGTGGAAGGAAAGGTTGTGAGAGTGATATAAACAATTTACAGAGAGATATTTGTAGGTTAAGTAAGAAAGCAAAAAGTTGACAACTGGAGTATAATGTGGGCAAATGCAAATTTGTTCATTTTGGAAGGGAGAATAAAAACATCACAAGAAGGGTCCAGGCCAGAAACGTCAAGCTTTCCTGCTCCTCTGATGCTGCTTGGCCTGCTGTGTTCATCCAGCTCTACACTTTGTTATATCACATATACCAGTCTTCAGCCAATTCAATTCACTCCATGTGATAACAAGAAGCAGTTGGAGGCACTGGGTACTGCAAAGGCTACAGGCCCTAACAGGGTTCTGGCAACAGTACTGAAGATTTGTGCTCCAGGACTTGCTACAACCCTAACCAAGCTTTTGGTTAAAACACTGGCATCTATCTGACAATGTGGAAAATTGCCCATATATAACCTGTACACAAAAAGCAGAACAAATCCAACCCGGCCAGTTACTGCCACATCAGTCTACTCTTGATCATCAGCAAAGTGATGGAAATGTCATCAACAGTTCTGACTTCATTACAGCCTTGGTTCAAACATGGAGAAAAGAACTGCATTCCAGAAGTGAGGTGACACCAAGGCAGCATTCATCCAAGGAGCCCCAGCAAAACTGGAATCAATGGGTATCAATGTGCAAACTCTCCGGTGGTTGGAGTCATACCTTGCATATAGGAAGGTGGTCATGGTTGTTGGAAGTCAGTTGTCTCAGCTCTACCACATTTCTGTAGGAGTTCCTCAGGGCAGTGTCCTAGACCTAACCATCTTCAGCTGCTTCATCAATGACCTTCCCTCCATCACAAGTCAGAAATAGGCATGTCTGTCAATGACTGCACAACTTTCAACACAATTCACAACTCCTCAGATATTGACATAGTACAACAAGATCTGGACAATATCCTGCCTTGGGCAGATAAGTAACAAGTAATATTCATGGCACATGAATGTCAAGGAAGGATCATCTCCAATAAGAGACAATCTAACCACCATCCCTTGACATTCAATGGTGTTACCATCACTGAGTCCCCCACTACCAACATCCTAGGGATGATAATTGGCTAGAAACTCAACTAGACTCGCCACATAAATATGATGTCTACAAGAGCAGGAAAAAAGCGAGCAATACTGCAGTGAGTCCCCAAAACTCCCAAAATGTGTCCACCATCTACAAGGCACAAGTCAGGAATGTGATGGAATACTCCCCACTTGCCTGGATAGGTGCAGCCCCAACAACACTCAAGAAGCTTGACACCATCCAGAACAAAGCAGCTCCCGCTTGATTGGCACCACATCCACAAGCACCCATTCCCTCCACCACTGACACTCAGTAGCAGCAGTGTGTACTATCTACAAGATACACTGCAGAAATTCACCAAAGATCCTCAGACAGCACTTTCTAAATCCATAACCACTTCCACCTGGAAGGACAAGGCAGCAGATAGTTGGGAACACCATCACCTCCAAGTTCCCCTCCAAGCCTCTTACCATCCTGACTTGGAAATATATCACCACCTTTGGTGTCATTGAGTCAAAATCCTGGAATTCCCTCCTTAAGGGTTTTGTGGTCCTACTACAGCACATGGACTGCAGCTGTTTAGGAAGGCAGCTCGCAATCACCATCTCAAGGGCAACTAGGGACGGGCAATAAATTCTGACTAGCCAGCAACAGCCACGTCTCATGAAAAAGTCAAAATATTATGTAAATGGAGAGAAACTGCAGAGAGCTGCAACACAAAATATGCACTTGTGCATGAAACACAGAAAACAAGCACACAGGGGCAGTAGGGAATCAGGAAGGCTAGTAGAATGTTGACCTCTATATCAAGAGGAGTAGGGACGTCTTACTGAAACCGTTCAAGGTGTTGTGAGACTACGTCTGGAGTGCTGTCAACAGTTTAGGTCCCCTTATTGAAGGAAAGATATAATTTCATCGGAGACAGTTCAGAGAATGTCCACTGAGATGATCCCTGGTTCCGAAGGATTGTCTTACGAGCAAAGGTTAAACCGATTGGATTCTACTCACTGGAGTTGACAGAGTAAAAGCTGAGAGGATTATCCCAACTTGGGAGGGTCTAGGGCCAGAGGGCACAGACTCATAGACTGAGATAAGGAGAAAATTCTTCTCTCAGAGTGTTATGAGCCTTTAGAACTCCTTGCTACAGAGAGCTGTGGGGGCACAGTCCTTGTGTATATTTAAGGCAGAGATAGATAGATTCTTGATCAGTAAGGGAATCAAATGTTACCATTAAAGAGCAGGAAAGTGGCCATGAGAAACGTCATATCCGCCATGATTCTATTGAATGGTGGAGCAAACTCAAGGGGCCAAATGGCTTCATTCTGTACCCATCGCTTATGGTCATAAACCACAGTTTGTATGTTGATCTTGTTAAAGTTGACCTTGCTTTGTGCACCTCCTGTGGAGTGTAACCTAAATGCCTCGCTCTGTCTAAACACCCCATGATCTGTATGTCCTTGTTTGCTACAATCTTGCCTGCCCTCCTCGCAAAACAAAGCTTTCCACTGGACTTAGGTACATGTGACACAATAAATCAAATCAAATCAATATCAATATCAAAATATTTCAAAACTTATGGCAAAGTAAAATCCCATTTGCTCCCAAATATCATTATATTATAGTTGATTCAATAACTTTTCCCTGTCCCTGTTCCATGAGTTATGAATCATTTTCCAACATCGGCTCTTCCACATCGTGGCATTCAATCAGGCCTCCTTCAAACTGAACACAAGAGTTTCTGAACTTTATTGCTCATCATAGCTTCTGCAATAACTACTGATTTAAAGCTTCTCTCTCCTGTCATGGCCAGCCCGGAGTGTCAACAACTTCTTTTAACACTCCAGAGGTATTTTCTGTCGCCTGCTTTCTGATACATTAAAATCAGAAGTTAAAATCATAGTCTTGGATAGACTGACCTAGTTAATTTTAAACCTCTTCACCAAAAATAAGCTAACACTCATATGCCACTAAATTAAAATCCAAGCTCCAAAAAAAAACGGTATTAATACACACTAATCACACAAATATTCAACGCAATATTGTGTCTGTTAACAGCGGAGACATAATTTCAGTTTCATTTTTGAGTCCTGTGAATCATGCCGGTTTGGTTGGAAGTTTGTTTCCAAACATTTAAATGAGCTTTTAAATCTCTGGACATAAACAGTCAGTGCCTTAGAAACAAAGTAAGAGGTCTGTTGCCTCACAGTAAGAAGTCCTATGACACAGAATTACGGAATCATCCAGAAGCACAAGCAGTATGCAGATTTCTTTCAGAGAATAAATCTGGACATTTGGAGAGAGAAATCCTTGTACTACCAACAGGGCAGTTTTCAAGTCTCCAGAACAGCCAAGGCAGAAGTAAAGAAGTTATGAGTGGCTTAATGTCACTTGGAGAAACACTCCAAAATCAGGAGTTAGTGGAAGAGGAGTTTAAGGAACCCATGTTGGAAGTAATTGTGCTGTGTTAGCAGTATGTTTAAGGATCTCAGTTCATCCGGATCTATACCCACTGAACAAGGAGCTTTAAAATGGAAATCAGGTGACGTTTCACTGGGATTTGAGCACCTTTCAGGTTTTTGTTGAGGATGAAACATTTGAATCTTTATTTATGACCATTGTATTAAGATTATTTCAACAAGTTCTTGTAGAGTGTGAAAGAGGTTTTTTGTTTCTTTTTGTGCATAATATTTTTTATATTCACACATGGGAGCATTCTTGCACTTTAGCAGTCAAACTGGAGAAATCCCCTCTTTTGTTGTGAAAATTGTTAATTACTGTCTTTTGCAAGTAAAGTCCAGGATTCCCACTTCTTGTGAGTGAAATTTGTGGCTTTTTACGCAGCTTCTTTGAATGAATCCTGCTAATCATGACCTTAATAATGTGGTTGGTTCACTTGCTGAGCTGGTTCATTAGTTTGCAGATGTTTCATTACCCTGCTGGGTAGCATCATCAGTGCAGCCTCCGATGAAACGTTGTTGTATTTTCCCACTTGTTATTTAAACTCTGGGGTCTGATGGAGTTGATTACCTCATTTCCAGCTTTTCTTTGCAGTGGTGTATATACAGGGTCTAATTCCACGTGTTTGTGTAAAGTGAATGTTTGTGGATGTGGTGCCAATCAAGCAAGCTGCTTTGTCCTGGATGGCAGCAAACTTCTTAGGTTTTCGGAGGTGCACCCATCCTGACAAGAGGGAAGTGTTTTATTGCACAGCTGACTTGTACCTTATAGTTGGCGGACAGGCTTTGGGGAGTCAGGAGGTGAGTTACCCACTACGATATTCCTAGCCTCTGGCCTGCCCTTGTAGCCATTGTGTTTATGTGGCAAGTCCAGCTGAGTTTCTGGTCAATGGTAAAACAAGAATGTTGATAGTGCAGGATTAATAAACTTTAATGTTCTTTTGTTCAAAGGCTGTTGTAAATATATTCAGTGATTGAACAAAATGAAAAGAAGTCTTATGGTCTATCAAACCAGGTTTCACTCCAGGATCTGACTTGTCCAGTATTCCCAATAGCAGAGATCATAACATTTTTGGAACTTGCTGTTGAATCTACTTTCAGGCAGTGAGCTCCAGATCTCGAAAATTAGCTACATAGAAAAACATTTCCTTGTATTCCTCTCTGGTACTTTTACCTTAAATCTATGTCCTTTGTCTATTAGCTCTTCTACCACAAGAAACAATTTATCCTTCTTTAATCCATTAAAACCCTTTATGGTCTTGAACATTCCTTTAAAGTCCAACCTAACCTTCTTTGCTCTAGGAAGAACAGAGGAGAAGCTTGTGAGTCTGAAATGTGAACTCACTTGTTGAGGTTTTCCAACTTTTACTGTTTTCTTTTCAATGTAGCAACTATGTCTGATTCCATCTGCCTGACTCCAGTTGATTTGTCCCTGCCTGATGATGCTGTTACTTTGTGAACTTGGAGCAGCCCCATTCCTTCACATAGTAATTTTTGCTCTTGCTGGTCGCAACTTTATGAACTGCTCAGGCGCAGAAAATGACTAGCAGCTGCTCTCCAACCAGTCTTAAGCCCATCAGAGAGTGGGCATTTACCCAGATTCCTCAGGCCGATGAAGTTCAAAACATTGCATTCAACGAAGGAAGCATGTTTACAGAAACATTTTCAGCCCGGTCCTTGAGGCATGTGCGGGAGCTTGTGAATTATATTAGGCCTACAACTCATGTTTTGCATGTCTGAAACCTTAAGGCATGCTTTTGTAATGATATGGCTTGAGTCAGATTTTGAATCCCACACAAGGCACTGCAGGAAACCTGCATGACCCATCTTAATTCATCCATATCAAATAACCTGACAGTCTTCCCACTGCAAAATGTAATTCTGTTTTAAATGTTTCCAAGGATGTTGTGGTCATCAGTGTGTTGAGAAATCAACTCCAAATGTTGATACTATATGAAGGCAACTCTGAAAGTTAACCTTAAAATTATCCTTATCTAATTTATACATGTGCTGTTCCCACTGTTTAAAGTAACATTCCATACGTTACTTTTCCACATGATTTGATATCTTACATAAGATAACAAGGTGTGGAGCTGGATGAACACAGCAGGCCAAGCAGCATCATAAGAGCAGGAAAGCTTGACGTTTCGGGCCTAGACCCTTCTTCAGATTAAGGGTCTAGGCTCGACACATCAAGCTTTCCTGCTCCTATGATGCTGCTTGGCCTGCTGTGTTCATCCAGCTCTAGACCTTGTTACCTCGGATTCTCCAGCATCTGCAGTTCCTATTATCTTTGATATCTTATATGCCTCTTTTTACATGATCATCTCTCAGATGGTTCCTTCAGGGGATAAGTCCACTTTTGCCTTATACTGGTTCCTGCTATTAGGATCAGTATTTTTTCTGCGCTGCCTCCAGAACTTAAATACCTCTCTTGTTTCTGTGGATGTCAGAAATCGGCAAAGCACTGGCAAGAACATTGTACTGTTTGATCATAGCTCCATATGTCTGATGTCCTGCTATTTTGGCTGTGTGAATTCAACACTCTATTAGTTTTAATTAGTTATTGTTTCAGATATTTTTTCTAATCAACCTGTTCAGAGGTGCTGTTACATATGTCTGGGATAGGTGGGATTGTGAACCCAGATCTCCTGGCCTAGAGGGAAGGACATTTCCAATGCACCACGAGAGGTCCTTTAGTGCCTGTTCGACACTACTTGGACACAATAAGCTTTACCAGTGCCATCATTTGGGTATCTCATTGAGAAATGAGCGCGTAGTGGTGTTGTAGGACCAGGAATCGAGAAGACTGACTAATGAAATACCAAGTCATGAGTCTAAATCCTTCTAAAATAGCTGGGGAATTTAAACTCAGATAAATAAATCTGGAGTAAAACATTGATTACAAGAATGCTGCCAATGACTGGAAATGTCTTCTCCCTGTTGTGGGGAGGGTAGAGGCCAATTTGGTGACAAAATGTGATGAGAATTAAAAATTCATGAAACAGTCCCACATTTTTTCCCTTAAGCCTTTACTGCTGACTTCAGAACACTGCACATAAGGGGCAACAAGCTTATATCCAGCAATCTAGATCTTATTAAAATCCTAGCACCCCTTATTTATGTCCAATATGCCTCTCCTTCACAGAGAAAACAGACACGGCACAATCTCAATAGGGCCAGAAGGACAAGGAGCTGCAATTGGCCACCTGCTTGTCCCAGCCTCCACCAAACTTCTCCTTCAGCACGGCAACCCTACATGCTCCATGGCCACCATCCTCCTTGGCACTTTACTCACACAACTTGGCATTGGCAAGCCACCAACCTCATTGTTCCTGTTCTTGGACCCACTTGGCCATCCCTTTAGACTTTCAACACTGTGGAGCTGACAGATGCCTGCAACTTGTGTGCTCCTGCCAGATCACATAGTGTACAGGGCAGCCACACATCTTATTCGTCTACTTCTGCTTTTGCTCTGATGTGGACATCCACATCTTGTAGATTTGAGCTGCTTTCTTAGCTCATTGACTCTGGTGCTAATTTGAAAACTGGCAGCCCCTGTCCAGTCCCTTTGCTTTCTTAGACCACCCTGACTTTTAGCACTGAGTCACAGGCTCCTAACATCTCTATGGGTCAATTGCTTTCTTGGCACACTACGAGAGTTAGGCAGAAGGCTAAAATCTGGGTATGTTGATGCTAGCAAGATGGAGAGAAGGATGTGAGGTAGTATTAAATAGTACCATTCATGAACCAGTATACTTCAAGAATGCAACTATAAGATAGGGCCTGGAATATCTTTGATTACCAAGTTTTGCAGTATTCACTCATAAAATGTAACAGATTGCATTATTAAAAAGCTGAAGCCTGAAGACAGTTCTTTATCTTACCTCCTCCTTGACCACTCTGAACCCAAACTCTTGGCTGTGGATGTAAAACTGCACAAAGAAATTTGGTGGGCCAGCAGAACTTACTATCTTGAAAACTGTGGCTAAATCGAAGAACAAACCTAAAATTATTCAGAAAAGACAAGAACTTAAAAACCACTTCCATTCTGCCAGAATCCAACAACTTCTTCCCTGCTGTTATTAAACTTCTGAATAGATCTCTCAAATTCTAAATTTAATGTTGACCTCGCTCTCTGTGTACCTTCTATGCAGCTGTGACATTCTATTCTTCACTGTTTTCTATTAGCCTATTGCACGTTGAATGGTATGATCTGCCTGTACTGCACTCAAAACAAAACTTTTCACTGTAACAAGGTTCATGCAACAATAATAAATCAAATCAAGAAAAAAATAAAGTTTCAGATCCATTTGATGGATCAGCAAGTACGGAAATCACAATGCCGAAGATTTCAGAGATAAAAGGTACTGCAGATGCTGGAGAATCCGAGATAACAAGGCGTGGGGCTGGATGAACGCAGCAGGCCAAGCAGCATCATAGGAGCAGGAAAGCTTGACGTTTCTGGCCTAGACAGGTGTCCAATAAAGCTGAGTAGAATTGTGAATTCAGGCTGTGGATCCTACGAAGAATAAAAAACAGGAGAGGTTTCTGATGAAGGGTCTAGGCCCGAAACATCAAGTTTTCCTGCTCCTATGTGTTGCCTGCTGTGTTCATCCAGCCCCACGCCTTGTTGCCTAAGATTTTAGACAGCTTCAGGATTGTATGCCAAATCAAATAGAGGAGTTAGTGCACTTCCCTATTATATAGGAGGAACATCAGATCATGTGTTACATGGACAACAGATCAATGAGAAATAAGTAACTATGACAGCCTCCTAATAACTTTTGCTCAATATTTCACTTCAAGAACAAAGAGGGCCCTGGAGAGATGGCACTTGATTGGCAGAAACCAACCCCCAGGCAAGTCAGTACATATCTTCATTGATGACTTGCGTGTATCATCTCAACCATACAACAATAGAAACTTACAACAAGAGTTTACTTGCTACAAAACTATCGTGGTATGGACACAACCACTGCATCACCAGAACTCCCATTGTTGTTGCACAGATAGCCGGTACCTCAAGGTAGGAACATGGCAATTTCTGGAAATAAAAAGACTAAAGTCCACCTAGTGGACAATGGCTCACTTATCCTCCTAGTAGTTGCATGATACAATCTTGATGACTCACTTCAATATCTATCAATAAATCTGGAACAGACCTCCAAAAACACATGGAAAATCACATCAGTTTTAAAAGCAGCAAGTCCAAAGTCACCATTTTCCCCCAAAGCTACAGTGAGCTTATATCAAGTTTCAACTTAGTTCTGAAGAAGGGTCACTGGATCCAAAATGTTAACTCTGATTTTTCTCCACAAATGCTGCCAGACCTGCTGAGCATTTCCAGCAATTTCTGTTTTTGTTTCAAATTAGTCATATTCCACATCCCAATATAGCATTTTCTGAAATAAATTATCTTAACTTGTATTCGAATGAATCAATAACAACTGTTCCCACTGCCTTCCCCGGGAGTCTAATCGATTGTCCACTCATTCATTGAAATGTTGCTTCCATTGATTAGTTTGGAGTTTCGCTGTCCTCTTCCCCTTGGCTTAATCATTATTTCTGACCATTGACCCCTTTACTTTACATGGAACTGAAATAAGACAAATGGGTCTGTAAATGACTGTGTCTGTTCTGACACCCTTTTTGAATATAGATATTATATTAGCCAGTTTCCAATCAACTAATTCATTCACAATGTTCTTGATTCCCTCATAATAGTTGTCAATGGCTCACAAATCTCCTGAATAATCACTCCCAAAGCTCTGGAGTGATTTCCATCTAGCCTTGTGAATATCTTTCCTTCACGCCCTTGGAATATTCACCTTATTTATGCATTGTCATTAATGTTGCCTTGCTACTCTTTTTGGGGAGGGCTTCTTCCTCATGTGTACTCTTGTTTAAAGCAATTGTCCAGAATATCCCACTGTGAAATTTAAAATAATGATTGCAAGGTCCATTTCAACATAACTGTGTAGGCTCATCTTCAAGATTCACTGATGGCAATGCTGTACCCAAGGAATTATTTGCTTACTGAACCAACCCTCTGCTTCATTCCTTGATTTAACATTTGCTCTGCATGCTCTAATTTATTCATATGAGAATAAGCACAGGTATTGTCATGATACAGCAGTGGAGTGGGAATGAGCTTACTATGTGGCGGAGCAGGGTCAAGGGGCAGAGAGGCCTAGCTCAGCTCCTATTCTATATGTTCATATGGAGTAATAGGTTCAAACAGCATATAAACAGACTCTGCGGTCCAACCAATCCATGCCGACCATAAACCCAAACTAAACTAGCCCCAGCTGCCTGCACTTGGCCTATATCCCTCTGAAATTTCTTATTCGTGTACTCATTCCAATATCTTTTAAACATTGTAACTGTACCCGCAGCCACCACTTCCTCCAGAAGTCTATAACACACACAAACCACTCTCTGTGTAAAATATATTGCCCTTCATGTCTTTTTTAAATTACTAGTTTTGAAATCACCCACACTAGAGAAAAGACCTTCGCCATTCACCTCACCTGTGCCCCTCATGGTTTTATAAACCTCCTACACTCCAGTGAAAAAAGCCCCAGCCTATTTTAACAACTCAAACCCTCCATTCTCGGCCATATCCTGGTAAATGTATGATTATACATTATAATATTATGTATGATCCCACCTCAGTGCTGATTGGTTTTGAGGTCCCACTTCTGAGCACTACAACAAAAACAATGTGTATTTGTACACCAAGTTTAATGCAGTAAAACTATCCCAGGCACTTTGCCAGAGGGTTACCTTGACAAATTTGACATTGAGCCATGCAAGGAGTTGTTAGGGCACAAGTTTGATGAAAAAGATCAGTTTTGCGGAGCATTTTGAAGGAGAAAAGACAGGTAGAGAGATGGAGAGGATTCAGTAGGGAATTCCAGAGCTTTGGGCCTATGCATCTGAAGCCACCTGTACAGTGATTAAAATCAAGGATGTGAAGAGCACACAAATGTTATTACTACTAAGTGGGTATCCAGAGTACAGGAATGTTATACCTCAGCAGGTGAACTGAACACAGGAGTACAGTTAGGTTCAGGTCAGGCAGGATGAATTTTGGCTGATTTCTACCTAACTGGCTCGAGATTTGGATGGGACAAGACAATTAGCTCCATAGAAAATTTTAACAGTTATCACCTTTTTGGCAGAATGAAAATGCTCATCTCAGTTGATTTTAGTTTGTAATTTGTCTTTCCTTTCTACTTTATAATTCATAAATCAAGGCTTTTTTTTGTGGCCTTTGTCATTTTAATGCTGCTGCTTCATCGTCAGTGCTTTAGATAACGCCACTCAGAAAACCCAAGCATTTTCTAGCACCAGAGAATGGCTGAATGTTTGTTCCATCACCTTATATTCTACTGCCACCTGCTGGAAATCTGCTCATACACCAAGCGCCCTTCTCATGTAGTTTTCAAACAATTCCAATTTGCAGAAGATATCTACAATGCACCTGATAAAAAAATACAAAGGGTACGATCTTCCCAGACCTTGAATGACATGAGCCATAGCAAAAATGTTAAGAAAATTGGTTGAAAAGTTCAGTGAGAATCTTCTTGATAGCGAGAGCAATTGGTCCCATTTTCCAACCTAGTGTTGATCAGAGGTGAGATTCTCACTGATGAGTAGCAAGGGTCCATTGGCATACATTAACATTCTAATTATGACTTCATCCCTAATTATTGATATGCAGTTCCCCATTGTCCCCAACACCCACTATCCCCACCCCCAATAGAAACCAGATGGAGGCAATTCCTAACATGAAATTTGGAGCAAGTAACTGGAGACTCGGATATAAACAAAGAACTGCAGAGGCTACAGATCTGAAACAAAAACAGAAATTACTGGAGAAACTCAGCAGGCCTGGCAGAACCTGTGGAGAGAGAAACACAGTTAATGCTTCAAGTCCAATGTGACTTGCAGATCCCAGAACTCCATGGGAAGTTCAGGAAGAGATTGCTGGGCCTCTTGCTGAGATTTTTTTTTAATTCATTCACAGGATGACAGCATTGCTGGCTAGGCAGCATTTATTGCCCATCCCTAATTGCCCAGAGGTTAGTTAGGAGTCAACCACATTGTTGTGGCTCTGGAGTCACATGTATTCTAGACCAGGTAAGGATGGCAGTTTCCTTCCTTGAAGGACATTAATGAACCAGATGGGTATTTCCCCGAAAAATTGACAATGGATTCATGGTCATCATTAGACTCTTAATTTCAGACATTTATTGAATTCAATTTCCACCATCTACCATGGCAGGATTCAAACCTGGGTCCCCAGAACATTATCTGGACCTCTGGATTAACAGTCCAGCGATAATACCGCTAGGCCATCACCTCCCCCAGTGTGGGTGAGATGCTAGAAGAATGGAGGTTGGCTAATGTGGTGCCATTATTTAAGGAAGGCAGAAAGGAAAAGCCGGAGAGTATAGACCGGTGAGCCTGACATCAGTGGTAAGTAAGTTGTTGGAGGGGATTCTGAGGGACGGGATTTACATGCATTCGGAAAAGCAAGGACTGATGACGGATAGTTATCATGGATTTGTGTATGGGAAATCATGTCTCACTAACTTGATTGAGTTTTTTGAAGAGGTGACAAAGACGATTTTTGAGGGCAGAGCGATAGATATTTTCTATATGAACTTCAACAAGGCATTCAACAAGGTTCGACATGGAAGACTGTTTAGCAAGGTTGGATCATATGGAATCTAAGGGAAGCTAGCCAATTGATATCAAAATTGGCACGAAGGTAGAAGACAGATGGTAGTGGTGGACAGTTGCTTTTCAGACTGGAGGCCTGTGACCACCGTGCTGCATGGATCAGTGCTGGGTCCACTGCTTCTCATCATTTGTATAAATGACTTAGATGTGAGTATAGGAGGTATGGTTAGTAGTTTTGCAGATGACACCAAAATTGGTGGTGCAGTGGACAGCAAAGAGAGTTAGTTCACAGTAAAACAGGGCCTTAATCAGATGGGCTAACGGGCCAAAGGATGGCAGATGGAGTTTAATTTAGATAAATGCGAGCTGTTGCATTTTGGAAAGGCAAATCAGAACAGGACTTATACACTTAGTGGTAAAATCCTGGGAAGTGTCACTGAACAAAGAGCTGAACTTGAGGTACAGGTGCATAGTTCCTTGAAAGTGGAGTCGCAGGTAGACAGGATAATGAAGAAGGTATTTGGTACAACTGTCTTTATTGGCTCAGAGATAATAGGTGCTGCAGATGCTGGAGAATCCGAGATAACAAGGTGTGGAGCTGGATGAATACAGCAGGCCAAGCAGCATCATACGAACAGGAAGCAGGAACCTATGATGCTGCTTGACCTGCTGTGTTCATCCAGCTCCACACCTTGTCTTTATTGGTTAGTGCATTGAGTATAGGAGTTGGGATATCACTTTACAGCTGTACAGAATATCAGTTATGCCACTTTTAGAATACTGCAAGCAATTCTGGTCTCCCTGCTATAGGAAACATGTTGTTAAACATGAAAGGATTCAGAAAAGATTTACAAGGATGTTGCTGGGATTGAAGGGTTTGAGCTTTAAGGACAGGCTGAAAAGGCTGAGGCTTTTTTTACCTGAAGCATCAGAAGGGGTGACCTTATAGAGATTTATAAAATCATGAGGGGCATGGATAGGGTGAATAGCCACATTTTTCCCAGGGTGGGGGAGTCCAAAACTAAAGGGCATAGGTTTAAGGTAAGAGGGAGAAGATTTAAAGGGACCTAAGTGGAAACTTTTTCACGCAGAGGGTGGTGTGTGTTGTGAACGAGTTGACAGACGAAGTTATGGAGGCTGGTACAATTACAACATTTAAAAGGAATCTGGATGGGTACATGAATAGGAAGGGTTTAGAGGGATATGGACCAAATGCTGGCAAATGGGACAAGATCAGTTTCAGATATCTGGTTGGCGCGGACGAATTAGACTGAAGAGTCTGTTTCCATGCTGTGTAACTCTATGGTTCTATGACTCTACATCAGAGAAGTGGTCACTGGACTCTGCTTTCTTCCCACAGATGTTGCCAGACCTGCTGAGTTTTTCCAACAGTTTCGGGTTTGGTTGTACCTGGACGCTCCAGCTCACTGTTTGCTCCACTGGACCTCCATCAGTCACCAACATCTCAGGGCACACTCATGGGTAGTGACAGCATGCACACTCCCACTACTTCCCCATTCGTGATGTCAATTACCCTCTGTCCTGTAGTCTTTGTAATGAGATCAGCCAGATGGACTCATAGAATACGAGTTCCCCAATTGGGGCTGTTAATCTGATGAATCAGGGAGCACTGGATGACAGATAACAACAAAAGTGTCAGAGATTCTATTCACTCTGAGAGCTGGCTCTGAGGGATGTGCGATGAGAGAAAATCACACTCTTGAAGAAATTTGTTCGCAACAGTCATCTTTGAGATGGGGTAGGCATTTCTGGCATCATGCCATTATTTGGGAAGCTTGACTCTCTCAATCCTGCCATCGAAGACTGGGCCTAGTATGTGGAGAGAATGTGTTTTTTCTTTCCAGGCAAAAGACATTGGGGCAGATGAAAAGCAATGAGTAATTCTCCTGACAGCTTGTGGACCTGCAGCTTTTTCAGTTATTCGGCAGTGGTAGTGGAGTCAGATACATTAGGGACATTTAAGCGACTCTTGGATAGGCTCATGGATGATAGTATAATGTAGGGTAGTTTGATCTTAGAGTAGGATAATAGGTCAGCACAACATTGTAGGCCAAAAGGCCTGTACTATGCTGTACTGTTCTATGTTCTATGTCTAGAAGCCTAACCTTTCCTGAGGCACCAGATACTAAAACCTCTCAAGACTTGATGGATTTAGTTAAGGAATATTATGACATCAAGCCTCCTCTAATTCTCAGATACTATCAGTTTTACTGAGCAATTTGAGAACCAGGAGAAACCGTATCAGGATTTTTGATGAGGTTAAGATGACTGGCAGAAGCATGTGACTTTGGTTTAACCCTTAATGCAATGAGATCTGGATCAGTATCAAAGACCCTCCACGTGCATATAAAGGGTGACTTGGTGATGCGATACCAGCCTCTGTGGAATTATTTCATGTCCGACCTGTCTGGGCCAGACAAAACAAACTATGTATTGTCTGACCGGGTGTCCAGCTGCGCTTTAAAGATGGCATTGGCACCAGGAATCCCGGGAGGCCCAGGCCATTTCTTCCACCTGTGGCAGGTGTGAGAATACAATGAGCAGAGTACCATAGCAGCGTGGTGCATTTATAATAAGACAAGTCCAAGATGATAGCGCAAGGAGCCTCACGCGTCCTCACAGAGAGAATCCCTCATTGAAACGCAATGAAATGACACCTGGCCAATGTTTTGTGAGTTTCAATGCAAAGTTTTCTTTCTGTTTCTCAGCCCTGTCACAATGGATATTTAGCTGGAAGCAGCAAAACTGTAATTATGTGCAGAGAACATTTTACATGTGTGGGACAGACTTTATTGCATCTGGTAAGCAGAAAGTTTGTTCGACTTGGCTTTGTTCATTTAATTTCCATTGGCTTTGCACAGCAAGTTGCTGTCAGTGGGAGCTAGAAACGGAATAATGCCCTCTGCACAACATCTGGGACCTGCCCCTTAACTAAACAAACTGCAGGATTGTTCATGAACAGCATAGCATCTGGATCAAAGATGTCCACTTTTGAACAATCGACTGAATGTCAAAATTCAGAGAACAGGTAGGTAGAGAAAAATAAAAATTGTATGAAGAGAGAGCAATAAAAAGGACAACATTTAAAACAAGAAACTACCAATAATTGCAATGAGAAGAATTGAGACTGTCCAACTTTAAAAATTAATAAATCTGTGACAGAGGGTTTGTTTGGCATGAACTAAGTGTTCTGAGGCAGGGCTACTGGACCTGAAACGTTAACTCTGATTTATCTCCACAGATGCTGCCAGACCTGCTGAGCTTTTCCAGCAATTTCTGTTTTTGATTAAACAAGGTATTTGACTGGAATGGGTAAACCATTACATTTTCAGCCATATTGACGGTATCAGTCCAAGAGGTTTACAGGATTCCATACAGTCAAGCAGCGAGCAAGATGGTGAGGTGCCACTTCCACACAGCTTACTGAGCAACAGTGGGTCTTGGATTGTACTTTCAGGATTTTCGCTTTTAACCTCAAGTGTGCTCACCAGAAATTGCTGTCCAATTTGTGGCTAAATAATTGTGATTACTGGTTGTCTCACTATTGCTTTTCACAGGAAATCTAGGCTATTTGTTATTACTTGGTACCAATTGCCATGGTAGCAGCAATTGGATATAAAGTTGAACACTTGCTCCATGGCTAAAGTGAAGTGCTATGTTTCTACTATAACCTATAGTCAGCTGAATCTATCTGCAGTAGATCAAATGCTGTGATGTTGCAAAATATTAGATGTAACACTTAATGATGCAATACATTCAACAAATACTTTTGGCATGTTCGCAACACAAAATTATACAGATTCCTCTTCTCCTGCCACAAACAACTCCCCACCAGGAATTTTATAGGGTTTGAATATCTGGTACTATTTGATCAAATAAGGATAGATTGGCTAAAGGTCTAAGTTGCACACAATACATGAGTCTATTTGGAAGTGCATTTTCCAGTGTTGTACTGGGGCCATTGGGGCCATTCAGAAAAGAAAGATTTGATGCTAATTGAACAAGCTGACTGCCACTTGACTACTAACTGAAACACTACAAATATCTTGAATGCTTCTCAGTTAGGAACAACATAAATCATTTTCTGATCATTGTCCAAAATCCTCTGCCGGAATCTAAGCACATGGCTATGTGTTGAAAACAAAATAAGGTTGAACACTGAGGTGTCCCATGGTTGAATACACAGCCAGAATACACTGTGGAAGGTTTGTTTGGCTGAAGTGAAGGTTGGGGGAAGCAAAGCGGTCAATGGAACTGTAATTCCCCCCACGTGAGTCAATAACTTTCGGAAAGAAATGCAGAAAATTGGGAAGAGGAGGAAATGAATTCAGGAGAAATGAGTTGGTGTTGGTCTGAGTACAAACATAACAAATGTATCTTATTAAAGTTACGTCAATCACTGCTGTACTCTAGAGACCAATAGCTAAGTGCAAGTTAGTGGTTGCCATGAAAATGTTGGCAGATGGTGAGTAGTGACTGAAGTTACTACTTTTACAAATGGATTTGCATCATGCAGCGCAGTAATTTGGAATCCCAATGCTACTCAAAAAGCAAAAGGTAGCCAATTAATGATGCTGGCAATTTAGAATTACTGCTTGACAGTAAATGATGTATCAATCTGAGCATTAGAATGTAATAATGTGATCTCAATATCTGTTAAGTGGTATTTCAGTTAGTTAATCTGTAACAAATTGAAGCCTGGCATCTAATAGGGCCTGCTAAATGACGCTGAATGTTAACGAAAATAAAAATTTGCATTTATATCACACCTTTGACGTGGCAAATCAGTTCATTGGAGGTAAAGAACATATGCCAGACCAAAGGAGGAAATATTTAGAATAACGGTCAAACGTTTAATCAAAAAGGTAGATTTTAAGCAAAAGGACAGAATTGCCGGAGAAACCCAATAACCTCGGATGAGGGATTTCAAGACAAGGGGGCACATTTTTAAGGTGAGAGGAGAGAGATTTAAAAAAGACATAGGGGCAAATGTTTTACACAAAGGGTGGTTTGTGCATGGAATGGAACTCCTGAGGAAGTGGTGCGTGTGGGAAAAATTGCAACATTTAAAAGACTTTTGGATAAGTACATGAATAGGAAAGATTTGGAAGGATATGGACAAGGAGCAGGCAGATGGGACTAGTTTAGTTTGCGATTATGTTCGGCACGGACTGGTTGGACCAAAGGGTCTGTTTCTGTGCTGTGTGACTCTATGATTCTTCATCTGGATCATCTGTGAAGAGAGAAACAGAGTTAATGTTTTGGGTCCAGTGACCCTTCATCAGAACCTGACTTCAGAGACGGAACAGGTAAAAGGTCAGAAACTCACCTTGGTGCTGAAGAGTGTACCCAGGTTGAGAAAGCTCCAAAATAAAAACAGAAAGTGCTAGAGGAACTCAGCAGGTCAGGCAGCATCTGTGGAGAAAGGAACAACATTTCAAGACCAATGAGAAAAATGGGAACGAAAGTAGGCCATTCAGCCCTTCGAGCCTGCTCCACCATTCAATGTGATTGTGGCCGATCACCCAACTCAGTCCCTGTGTTCCCGCTTTCTCCACATTACTTCTTCTTCAGATCCGAGCTGAGGTTTTCCAACACTTTTTGTTTCAATTTCAGATTTCCAACTCCAGTAGCGTGTCACCATTATTTGCCAAAAGCCTAGTTTCGCCTGAAAGAGTGGCCAGGGAAGAGAATGGAGTCAGTAGCAAGGATGTGGAATTTGTTCTTTGGGAAATGGAGGGGTTATAGTGGAGTGGTGGGGATGTCAGTGTTAATGTTAACACTGGAGACATATGGAACTGATCCCTGGATGGATTTTCAGTCACTATGGTGGTAGAACATTGGCAATAGCAGGCCAACCACTCGTTATACACCTGCTTGACCTTCCATTCCATCAAAGTCAAAATCGCCCATGTCCTGTCACAACGGAAATAGGAATTGGCCACATCTGTGGATGATAGCCTAAGCACAGTTCCTGCAAGGGCAGGACTGTCCTGAGAAGAGAGATTGAACCACCTGGGTCTCTATCCTCTAAGGTTTTGTAGAATGAGAATTGAAAAATACAAAACAATGAAGAGGATAGACATGATAGCTGCAGGTAAAGATACTTCCTCTATAACAAAAGCAAAATACTGTGGATGCTGGAAATTTGTAACAAGCACAGTAATTATTGGAGAAACTCAGCAGCTCTGGCAGCATCTGTGGAGACAGAAACAGAGTTAGTGTTTCAAGCCCAGTATAACTTTTCTTCAGAACACAACAGGGTCCTGATAGAGGTGTATAAGATTATGAGGAGCATGGACAGACTGATACACTTATTAGTAAGGTTTAGGGAGTGTTGCCAAACAAAGAGACTTTGGAGTGCAGGTTAATAGTTCCTTGAAGGTGTAGTTGCAGGTGGACAAGGTAGTGAAGAAGGCATTTGGTACGCTTGCCTTTATTGGTCAGTGCGACAAACATAGGAGTTGGGATGGTTGTGGCTGGTTAGGCCACTTTTGGAATACTGCGTGCAATTCTGGTCTCCCTGGTATAGGAAAGATGTTGTGAAACTTGAAAGGGTTCAGAAAAGATTTACAAGGATGTTGCCAGGGTTGGAGGGTTTGAGCTATAGGGAGAGGCTGAATAGGTTAGGGCTATTTTCTCTGACGTGTTGGAGACTGAAAGGTGACCTTATGGAGGTTTATAAAATCATGAGAGCCATAGGTTGATTAGCCAAGGTCGTTTTACCAGGATAGGGAAATCCAAAACTAGAGGGGCATAGGTTTAAGATGAGAGGGAAAAGATTTAAAAGAGACCCAAGGGGCAATTTTTTCACGCAGAGGGTGGTGCTTGTATGGAATGAACTGTCAGAGGAAGTGATGGAGGCTGGTACAATTACAACATTTAAAAGGCATCTGGATGGGTACATTGAACAGGAAGGGTTTAGAGGGATATGGGCCAAATGCTGGCAAATGGGACTAGAATAATTTATATTATCTAGTCAGTGTGGATGATTTAGACCAAAGCTGTACAACGGAGACAACAAAAACAAAGTTGCTGGAAAAGCTCAGCAGGTCCGGCAGCATCTGTGAAGGAAAAAACAGAGTTAACGTTTCGGGTCTAGTGACCCTTCCTCAGTACAACAGAGGGCGCTGTTGAGAAGGATTCTGGAAGTTGACACAGCGACCGAGGATGGGAATGCAGAAGAGCTGGTGTCAATGAACCATGAGAGGGCATCCAACAGAGGGCGCTGCTGAGCAGGATTCTGTGAGTTGTCACTGCGACCGAGGAGGGGAGCACAGAAGAGCTGGTGTCAGCGAACCATGGGAGGGCATCCAACAGAGGGCGCTGCTGAGAAAGATCCTGGGAGGCGTTGACTCAGTCACTGCCCAGGAGCGAATAAAAGGAAGGCAAGTTAGAGCTGAGCGGCCATTTTGAAAAGGGCAGCTTTGTGGTTGAAACTGTTGGAGGTTTAAGTGTAGGCTGAAGGGAATACCGGGTTTCAGTGAGGAGGGCAAGCAGCTGCAAGGTAAGGGCAAGGAGCAAACTACTGCAACTGCTGAAGACACGGAAGTAAAGGAGAAGTAGAAGGAAGTTTAACCGTGAAATCACAGGTAGCAGGTAAAGTGAGTGACTGGTGAGTGGTTTTCCTTTGAACATAGAACATAGAACATTACAGCGCAGTACAGGCCCTTCGGCCCTCAATGTTGCTCTAACCTGTGAAACCAATCTGAAGCCCGTCTAACCTACACTATTCCATTATCATCCATATGTTTATCCAACGACCATTTAAATGCCCTTAAAGTAGGCGAGTCTACAACTGCTGCAGGCAAGGCATTCCATGCCCTTACTACTCTCTGAGTAAAGAATCTACCTCTGACATCTGTCCTATATCTATCACCCCTCAATTTAAAGCTATGTCCCCTCTTGCTAGCCGTCACCATCCGAGGAAAAAGGCTCTCACAGCCCATCCTATCCAATCCTCTGATCATCTTGTATGTCTCTACTAAGTCACCTCTTAACCTTCTTCTCTCTAACGAAAACAGCCTCAAGTCCCTCAGCCTTTCCTCATAAGACCTTCCCTCCATACCAGGCAACATCCTGGTAAATTTCCTCTGCACCCTTTCCAATGCTTCCACATCCTTCCTATAATGCGGTGACCAGAACTGTACGCAATACTCCAAGTGCGGCCGCACGAGAGTTTTGTACAGCTGCAACATGACCTCATGGCTCCGAAACTCAATCCCCCTATCAATAAAACCTAACACGCCATACGCCTTCCTAACAACCCTATCAACCTGGGTGGCAACTTACAGGGATCTATGCACATGGACACCAAGATCTCTCTGCTCATCCACACTACCAAGAATCTTACCATTAGCCCTGTACTCTGGATTCCTGTTACTCCTTCCAAAGTGAATCACCTCACACTTTTCTGCATTAAACTCCATTTGCCACCTCTCAGCCCAGCTCTGCAGCTTATCTATGTCCCTCTGTAACCTGCAACATCCTTCCGCACTATCCACAACTCCACCGACTTTAGTGTCATCCGCAAATTTACTAACCCATCCTTCTACACCCTCATCCAGGTCATTTATAAAAATGACAAACAGCAGTGGCCCCAAAACAGATCCTTGCAGTATACCACTAGTAACTGAACTCCAGGATGAACATTTCCCATCAACCACCACCCTCTGTCTTCTTACAGCTAGCCAATTTCTGATCCAAACTGCTAAATCACCCTCAATCCCATGCCTCCGAATTTTCTGCAATAGTCTACCATGGGGAACCTTATCAACGCTTTACTGAAATCCATATACACCACATCAACCGCTCATCCACCTGTTTAGTCACCGTCTCAAAGAACTCGATAAGGTTTGTGAGGCACAACCTACCCTTCACAAAACCGTGTTGACTATCCCTAAACAAATTATTCCTTTCTAGATGATTATAAATCCTATCTCTTATAATCCTTTCCAACACTTTACCCACAACCGAAGTAAGGCTCACTGGTCTATAATTACCAGGGTTATCTCTACTCCCCTTCTTGAACAAGGGGACAACATTTGCTATCCTCCAGTCTTCTGGCACTATTCCTGTAGATAATGACGACATAAAGATCAAAGCCAAAGGCTCTGCAATCTCCTCCCTAGCTTCCCAGAGAATCCTAGGATAGATCCCATCCAGCCCAGGGGACTTATCTATTCTCACACTTTCCAGAAATGCTAACACCTTCTCCTTATGAACCTCAGTCCCATCTAGTCTAATAGCCTGTATCTCAGTATTCTCCTCGACAACATTGTCTTTTTCATGTGTTATTTTTTCATGTTCTTATTTTTTCTTCGCTTTGCTGCTGTTGTTAACTTAAGGCTTAAGTCAAGACGGGAGATCCCAGACCTGTGTTGTGCTCCTCCCCTGCGATATGGGAATTCGGGGGCCATTCCAATGTCCCTGACTCATTCACATTGACTCATTGACTGCTTGACAGCTCTGGAGCTGCGGCCGGATTCACTTTGGAGCATCCACGGGTCTGTGGGAATTGTGGGTAGCACGTTCGGTAAGTTGGTCACACCGCAGATAAAAATTACTGAGGAAGTTAGGGAATGGGTGACCAACAGACAGAGAAAGAGTAGGAAGGCAGTGCAGGGATCACCTACCTGCAGAGCAGGTATAATGTTTTGGATACTGTTGGGGGAGATGGTTCACCAGGGGAAGGTGGCAGCGGCCAGGTTCATGGCATTGTGGCTAGCTCTGCTGTACAGGAGTGGCAGAGCCGTAGTGCTAGGGGATTCAATCATAAGGGGAATAGATAGGCTATTCTGCGGCTGCAAACGAGGGTCCAGGATAGTACGTTGCCTCCCTGGTGCAAGGATCAAGGATGTCTCAGAGTGGCTGCAGGACATTCTGGAGGGGAAGGGTGAACAGCCAGCTGTCATGGTGCATACAAGCACCAACCCTACAGGTTAAAAAAAACAGGATGAGGTCCTAAAGCTGAATTTAGGGAGTTAGGAGTTAAATTAAAATGTCGGACCCCGAGGGTAGTAATCTCAGGATTGCTACCAGTGTTACATGATAGCCAGAGTAGGAATGGCAGGACAACTAAGATGAATACATGGCTTGAAGGATGGTGCAAAAGAGAGGGATTCAAATTCCTGGGACATTGGAACCAGTTCCAGGGGATGTGGGACTGGAAGAAACAGGATGGTCTGCACCTGGGCAGGACTGGAATCAATGTCCTGGGGGACCTTTTGCTCGCGCTGTTGGGAAGGGTTTAAATGAACATGGCAGGGGGATGGGAAGTAATGCAGGAAGTCAGAGGAATGTAAAGCAGGGACAGAAACAAAGGACAATGAGGGGAAAAGTGAAAGGCAGAGAAGCCAAAGACAAAAATCAAAAAGGGTCACATTTCACAATGATTCTAAAAGAGCGATGATGTTGAAAAAATGAGCCTGAAGGCTCTGTGTCTCAATGCAAGGAGCATTTGTAATGAGGCAGATAAATTAACTGCACAAATAGATATTAATGGATATGATGTTATTAGGATGACAGAGATCTGGCCGATCCTGGGTGATCAAGGATGGGAACTCAATGTCCAGAGTTATTCAATTTTCAGCAAATAGACAGAAGAAAAAAGGAGGTGAGGTAGCATTGCTGGTTAAGGATGACATTAGCCTGGATGATGTGGAATCTGTATGGATGGAGCTGTGGAACACCAAAGAGCAAAAGATGGTAGTGGGAGTTGTGTACAGACCACCAAATGGTAGCTGTCATCCTGGTGGGCTGTATCAAGCAGGAAATTAGAGATGTATGCATTAAGGTGTAGCAGTTATCATGGGTGACTCCAATCTACATATTGATTGGACTAACCAGACTAGTAACAATGTGATGCAGGAGGATTTCCTGGAATGTATGAGGGATGGTTTCCTTGACCAATATGTCAAGTAACTAATGAGAAAGCAAACCATCCTGGACTGGGCACTGTGTAATGAGAGAGGATTAATTAGCAATATTGTGGAGTATTTTTCTATTCATTTTTGTGGGATGTGGGCATCACTAGCTGGCCAGCATTTCTTGCCCATGCCTAGCTGCCCTTGAGAAGGTGAGGGTGAGCTGCCTTCTTGAACTGCTGCAGTCCTCCTGCTGTGGCTTGACCCACAATGCTATTCGGGAGGGAATTCCAGGATTTTGACCCAGCGACAGTGAAGGAACTTATATTCTCAAGTCAGGATGGTGTGTGACTTGGAGGGGAACTTGGAGGTGGTGGTTTTCCCATATGTCTGCTGCCCTTGTCCTTCGAGATGGAAGTGGTCGTGGGTTTGGAAGGTGCTGTCTGACGATCTTTGGTGAATTTCTGCAGTGCATCTTGTAGATAGTACACACTGCTGTTACTGAGCGTCAGTGGTGGAGGGAGTGAATGCTTGTGGATGTAGTTTCAATCAAATGGGCTGCTTTGTCCTGGATAGCGTCAAGCTTCTTGAGTGTTGTTGGGGCTGCAGTCATCCAGGCAAGCGGGAAGTATTCCATCACACTCCTGACTTATGCCTTGTCGATGGTGGACAGGATTTGAGGAGTCAGGAGATGAGTTACTCGCCGCAGTATTCCCAGCTTCTGCCCTGCTCTTGTAGCTGCTGTGTTAATGTGGTAAGTCCAGTTGAGTTTCTGGTCAATGGTAAACTCATGATGTTGATAATGGGGGATTCAGTGATGGTAACACCATTGAATGTCAAGGCACGGTGATTAGATTGTCTCTTATTGGTGATGGTCATAGCCTGGCGTGGATGTCACTTGCCACATGTCAGCCCAAGCCTGGACATTGTCCGGATCTTGTTGCATGTGAACATGGGCTGCTTCACTATCTGAGGAGTCACGAATGGTGCTGAACATTGTGCAATCATCGGCGAACATCCCCACTTCTGACCTTATGATGGAGGGAAGGTCACTGATGAAGCAGCTGAAGATGGTTGGGCCTAGGACACTACCTTGAGGAACTCCTGCAGAGATGTCCTGGAGCTGAGATGACCTCCAACGACCACGACCATCTTCCTATGTGTCAGGTATGACCCCAACTACCAGAGAGTTTGCCCCCTGATACCCATTGATTCCAGTTTTGCTAGGGCTCCTTGATGCCACACTCGGTTGAATGCAGCCTTGATATCACGGGCTGTCACTCTCACCTCACCTCTGGAATTCAGCTCTTTTGTCCATGTTTGAACCAAGGCTGTAATGAGGTCAGGAGCTGAGTGGCCCTGGTGGAACCCAAACTGGGCGTCACTGAGCAGGTTATTGCTGAGCAGGTGCTGCTTGATAGCTCTGTTACTAACACCTTCCATCACTTTACTGATGATCAAGAGTAGGCTGATAGGGCAGTAATTGGCCGGATTGGGTTTGTCCTGCTTTTTGTGTACAGGACATACTTGGGCAATTTTCCACATTGTCGGGTAGATGCCAGTGTTGTAACTGTACTGGAACAGCTTGGCTAGGGGAGCGGCAAGTTCTGGAGCACTAGCCTTCAGTACTATTGCCGGAATGTTGTCAGGGCCCATGGTCTTTGCAGTATCCGGTGTCTCCAACTATTTCTTGATATCATGTGGAGTGAATTGAATTGGCTGAAGACTGGTATCTGTAATGCTGGGGACCACTGGAGGAGGCCGAGATGGATCATCCACTTGGCACTTCTGGCTGAAGATTGCTGAGAATGCTTCAGCCTTATCTTTTGCACTGATGTGCTGGGCTCTTCCATCGTTGAGGATGGGGATATTTGTGGAGCCTTCTCCTCCAGTGAGTTATTTAATTGTCCACCACCATCCATGACTGGATGTGGCAGGACTGCAGAGCTTAGATCTGATCCGTTGGCTGTAGGATCGCTTAGCTCTGTCTATCACTTGCTGCTTTTGCTGTTTGGTGTGCAAGTAGTCCTGTTTGGTGGCTTCACCACGTTGATACCTCATCTTCAGGCATGGCATGCCTGGTCCTGGCATGCCCTCCTGCACTCTCCATTGAACCAGGTTTGATCCCCTGGCTTGATGGTAATGGTTGAGTGGGGGATATGCCGGACCATGAGGTTACAGATTGTGCTGGAGTACAGTTCTGCTGCTGTTGATGGCCCACAGCGTCTCATGGATGCCCAGTCTTGAGTTGCTCAATCTGTACAAAGTCTGTCCCATTTAGCACGGTGATAGTGCCACATAACACAATGGAGGTTGTTCTCGACGTGAAGGTGGGACTTTGTCTCCAAGGACTGTGCGATGGTCACTCTAACCAATACTGTCATGGCCAGATGCAACTGCAGCTGGCAGATTGGTAAGGATGAGGTCAAGTATGTTTTTCCCTCATGTTGGTTCCCTCACCACCTGCTAGACCCAGTCTAGCAGCTATGTCCTTTAGGACCTGACCAGCTTGATCAGTCGTACTGCTGCCGAACCACTCTTGGTGGTGGACATTGAAATTCCCCACCCAGAGTACATTTTGTGCCCTTGCCATACTCTGTGCTTCCTCGAAGTGTTGTACAACATAGAGGAATACTGATTCAGCAGCTGAGGGAGGATGGTATGTGGTAACCAACAGGAGGTTTCCTTGCCCGTGTTTAACCTGAAGCCACGAGACTTCATTGGGTCTGGAGTCAATGTTGAGGACTCCTGGAGCAACACCCTCCCGACTGTAAACCATTATGCCGCCCCTTCTGCTGGGTCTGTCCTGTTGTTGAGACAGGACATATCCAGAGATAGTGATGGTGGTGCCTGGGACATTGTCTGTAAGGTATGATTCTGTGAGTATGACCATGCCACGCTGTTGCTTGACTCGTCTGTGAGACAGCTCTCCCAATTTTGGCACTAACCCCCAGATGTTAGCGAGGAGGACTTTGCAGGGACAACAGGGCCGTTTCTGTCATTGTCTTTTCTGATACCTAGGTCGATGCCAGGTGATCCGTCCAGTGGTGCGAGATCCTCTGGGGAAGAGTGACCATAATATGGCAGAATTCTTCATTAAGATGGAGGGTGACACAATTACATCTGAAACTAGGATCCTGAACTTAAAGAAAGCTAACTTTGATGGTATGAGGCATGCGTTGGCTAGGATAAACTAACCAAGGATACTTAAGGGGATGACGGTGGATAGGCAATGGCAGATATTTAAAGAACATGTGGATGAACTTCAACAATTGTACATCCCTGTCTGGTGTAACAGTAAAACAGGGAAGGTGGCTCAACCATAGCTAACAAGGGAAATCGGGGATAGTGTTAAAGCCAAAGAGGAGCCATGTAAATTGGTCAGAAAAAGCAGCACACCTGCGGACAAGGGAGAAATTTAAAATTCATCAGAGGAGGACAAAGGGTTTAATTCAGAAAGGGAAAATAGAACATGAATGTACGTTTGTAGAAAACTTAAAAACTTCTCTCAATATGTGAAGAGAAAAAGACTGGTGAAGACAAATGTAGGTCCCTTGCAGTTAGAATCTGGTGAATTCATAATGGACAACAAAGAGATGGCAGACTAGCTGAACAAATGCTTTGGATCTGTCTTCACGAAGGAGAACACAAATTGCCTTCAGGAAATGCTATGGTACAGAGGGTCAAGCATGGAGGAGGAACTGAAGGAAATCCTTATTAATCAGAAAATGGTATTGGGGAAATTGATGGGATTAAAACCCTGTATGTCCTTAGGGGCCTGATGCTCTGCATTCCAGAGTACTTAAGGAAGTATCTCTAGAAATAACGAATGCATTGGTGATCGTTTTCCAGCATTCTGTAGACTTTTGAAAGAGTTTCAACATACTGGAGCGGGCTAAAGTAACTCTACTGTTTAAAAAATGGTGCAAGAGAGAAAGTGGGGTATTATAGGCTGGTTAGTCTGACATCAGTGGTGGGGAAAATGCCGGAGTCAATCTTAAGGATGTAATAACTGAGCATTTGGAAAGCGGTGACAGAATCGTCCAAGTCAGCAAGGATTCACTAAAGGAAAATCATGCTTGACACGTCTTAGAACATAAAACATAGAACGTTACAGCGCAGTACAGGCCCTTCAGCCCTTGATGTTGCGCCGACCTGTGAAACCAATCTGAAACCATCTAACCTACACTATTCCATTATCACCCATATGTTTATCGAATGACCATTTAAATGCCCTTAAAGTTGACGAGTTTACAACTGCTGCAGGCAAGGCATTCCATCTTCTGGGATTTTTTGAGAATGTGACCAGTAGAGTAGACAATGGTGACTCAATTGGTGTTGTGTATCTGGACTTTTGGCAAGGTCCCACACAAGAAATTAGTATGGAAAATTAAAGGTCATAGTGTCGGAGGTTATGTGTTGATATGGATAGAGAACAGGTTGGCAGGCAGGAAGCAGAGAGTTGGAATAAACAGGTCCTTTTCAAAGTGGCAGGTAGTGACAAGTAGCCATAGGGTTCAATGCTGGGACCTTGGCTGTTCACAATATGCATTAATCATTTGGGCGAAGGAATAGAATGCCATATCTCCATCTCCAACTCCAGATGGCACTAAGATGTGTGGTAGTGTGTGCTGTGAGGAGGATGCCAAGAGGCTGCAGGGTGACTTAAACAGACTGGCTGAGTTGGCAAATACTTGGCAAATGCGAGATATTGTAGATAAATGTGAGGTTATCAACTTTGGTAGCAAAGAGAAGAAGGCAGATTATTATCTGAATGGTGGCAGTTTAGGCAATGGCGAGGCGCAGTGAGATCTGGGTGTCATGGTGGAACAGTCGATGAAGGTTTGCATGCAGGTGCATTAGGTGGTGAGGAAAGCTAATGGCATGCTGGCCTTCATAGCGAGAGGATTTGAGTATCACAGTTATACAGGGCCTTGGTAAGGCCACAGCTTGAGTATTGTGCACAGTTTTGGTCTCCTACTCTGAGAAAGGACATTTTTGCCATTGACGGAGTCCAGTGAAAGTTCACCAGACTGATTCCAGGATGGCAGGACTGACATATGAAGAAAGGCTGGATCGACTGGAAGATTGGAAGAATGAGGGGAGATCTCATAGAAACATACAAAATCCTGATGGGACTGGGCAGGTTAGATGTGGGAAGAATGTTCCCAATGTTGGGGAGATCCAGAACAAGGGGTCACAGTCAAAGAATAAGGGGAAAGCCATTCAGGACTGAGATGAGGAAGAATTTCTTCACTCAGAGAATTGGGAACCTGTGGAATTCTCTTCCATAAGAAGTTGTTGGGGCCAGTTCATTAGATATATTCAGGAGGGAGCTGGATGTGGCCCTTGCAGCTAAAGGGATCAAGGGATGTAGGGAGAGGGTGGGAGTGGGATACTGAAATTGCATGATCAGCCATGATTGTATTGAACAGTGGAATAGCCTCTAAGGGCTGAATGGCCTACTCCTGCACCTATATTCTATGTTTCTAGGCACAATAGTATGAGTCTATAACCCTATATGATATGATTCCATGACTTCTGATTGCCAATGGCATATGGGATTGTGGGGATGGGGTGAGTAAAAGGCATCAAAGTTTCCAATCAGACATGATTGTAGTGAATTCTGGGGCATGCTTGATGGGCTGATTGGTCTACTCCTGTTGCTATGTTTCTATGTTTGTAGTGTGTAGATGTGGGAGGAGGTTCTGTGACACAGTGGATGCAGCCCCTAATTCTGAACAAGAAGCTCTGGTTCAAGTCCCACTCCAGGACCTTGAAAAGCACTGACGATGACCCTATGACTGGCCAATAACCTGTTACCTTTAACATCACACCAGTAGCATGTGCGAAGAAGGAAGGAGATTCCTGGTCAGCCACACTTGAAGCAGATTGGCATTTCTCAAGCTATAGCCTCAAGTGACAAACTAATGACCTGGTCCAGGAAAACCATCTATGGAAAGCTGACATAATCCCAGCTCTGAAGAAGGGTCACTGGACTTAAAACGTTAAAACTGCTTTGTCACCACAGATGTTGCCAGGCCTGCTGATTTTGTTCCAGTAATTTCTGTTTGTGTTTCAGATCTCTAGCATCCATAGTTCCTTGTTTGATTTTAGGCATAACCCCATTGTTTGTTTGCACCATTCATGTCTAGGTGAAGGGATGTCTAAGCCTATGTTAATGAGGAAAAGGCTAAAAATAGAGCCTTGGAGAAAGGAAGGATGCCGGAAATCCAGAAGTGATTGAGTTGGGAAAGAGAAAGCACTTGTTGAATATACTTTGGCTATGATTGGATCAGGAACAATGGAACCAAATGAACACAGGAAGTCTCTTCTCTTTCTAAACAGGGGAAACACCTTTGCTGTATCTACTCTGTCTTCCCCTGTATTTTGTATACAGGGAGGAAATGGCCTAGTTGTATTATCACTGAACTATGAATGCCGTGACCCAGATAATATTCTGGAGACCCACATTCGAATCCTGCCATGGCAAATGGTGGAATTTGAATTCAATAAAAATTTGGACTTAAGAGCCTAATGATGACCATGAATTCATTGTCGATTGTCAGGAAAAACCCATCTGGTTCACTAACATCCTTTAGGGAAGGAAATCTGCCATCCTTACCTGGTCTGGCCGACATGTGACTCCAGACCCGCAGCGATGTGGTTGACTTAACTGCCCTCTGGGCGTTTAGGGATGGGCAATAAATGCTGGTCTGGCCAGTGATGCTGCAATTGAACAAAACAAAAACTTTTGACAAAATCACCTCCCATTCTTCTCCACACCGATGGAAAATGATTCATGACCTGCCGTTGGTCTAGAGAGGTTGCATATGAGAGCTTCCTGGTTGGATCATTCCCCAAGAAAAGTGATTGCCCAAAACAGAGTGTAAACACAACAAGGCCAGAATCTAGCCGGGTTTTGATGTTCTGTTTAATTTGCATAACATGCTTGATACAGAAAGTATTTCAGCAAGAAATACTTAGAGGTCAGTTATGTAAGGTCATGGTTCTGAAAGAGTTAGCGTTGGAGATTAAATTAATGTCCATCCATTCTCAGACGTCATTTCGACTTGGCCAAGAGAGGCAGACCCTCGCAGATGTTGTAGGTTGAAAACTTATATGCGCTGATCTCCCAACAGACTGAGTAAAAATGTCAAACTAATGGATGTAACTTCTCTACCTGATTACAACCACACAACACACTATGTCCTGTTTAAAACAGAGCTTCTTCTCATTAAGACTCACAAGTGGTTTTCCTCTGTTGTTATAAACCAAGCAAGTCCTTAGGCCCGTCAAGGAAGGAGGGTAATGGCAGCAAATAGCCCCAATCACAAGTTGGTGATGGTTGGCATTACAAGCTCATTTGACAGGAGCAGGGCAATCAGATGTAGGTTTGGTTCAGCTGAGGGATTGTAGCCAGGTCTTCCACATCTTTTCACAATCCACTCTTCTATTCATTGCTAACTGACACATCAGGGTAACAGAACAGAGTCTGCAAATACAAATTCACTCCATAGATTCATGCGTGATTGTAAGAGCGTGTGTGTGAGTGTGTGTGTGAGTGTGTGTGTGAGTGTGTGTGTGTGTGTGAGAGTGTGTGTGTGAGTGTGTGTGTGTGTGTGAGAGTGTGTGTGTGTGTGTGTCTGTGTGTCCGTGTGTCTGTGTGCATGTGTGTGTGTGTGAGTGTGAGAGTGTGTGTGTGTGTGTGAGTGTGTGTGTATGCTTGTGTGCGTGTGTGTGTGTGCGCATGTGCGTGCATGTGTGTGAATGGTGTGTGTGTGTATGCGTGCATGTGTGTGTGCGCATGTCTGTGTGTGTGCACGCGCGTGTGTGTGTGTGTGAGAGAGTGCATAGTACGGTGGCATCAGCTGTAGTGCAACATGACCCCAAGATCCCGGTTGAAGCTGTCCTCTTGGGGACCGAACTTGGCAATCAGTCTCTGCTCGGTGTCTCTGCATGGTTGTGTATCCTGAATTCCGCCTTGGAGGACATTGACCTGAAGATCCGAAGCCGAATGTCCTTGACCACTGAAGTGTTGCCCCCCTACCACACACGCGCACATGCATACACGCACACACAACACACACACGTGAATCTATGGGATGAATTTATATTTGAAGATACATTTGTTTTGTTCAAAAAGTGCACAATTTACAGATAGTCAGTCAATGTGGCATTTTATAAATTCCTACTTTAGAAATAAAACCAGTCTGACTCCAAACCAAAACACAAACAGATTCTAAACAAGGCCTCACACCTAACATGCATTGTCTGACCTAAAAGGCCACCTCTTCTTTACACTGATAAAACCTTTAGTTCTCTCAAGACAGTGACTTAAAAGGAATTCAGGTATTTGCATATATGATCAATTAAAACCTTCTAACTGATTAAAGATTTAACAGATCTTAGGTTTATTTAATACATCCTCATCAGTGGTGTGACCCTTTTACTTATAAATTCTGTGTCTGATCGTACCTCTCTCACTAACACTTGAATAAGGACTGAGGCTCTGAAAGCTTGTGATTTCATATAAACCTGTTGGACTATAACCTGGTGTCAAGTGTTTGGAATTATGGTGTTGAAGGCAGAACTGTAATCAACAAGTAGGAGCCTGACAAAGTTATCCTTATTATCCAGTTGTTCCAGGGACAAATGTAAGGCAAGGGAAATGGAATCAGCTGTGGACCTATTGTGCCCATATGCAAATTGCAAAGGATCAAGGAGAACCACGACTTCGACTGGGACAACACCAAGATCCTGAGACAGGCTAGGCAGAGACAAGCATGAGAATTCCTGAAAGCATATGGCACTCCACGAAGCATGCTATTAATAAACACATTGAACTCGACCCCATATACATTCCACTGTGGAGGAAATCCGGAAGTGAGGCAATCCATCTCAACAGACCCCAGAGTTTAAAAACCAGGCGGAGAAAACACATCGACGCTTCATCAGAGGCTGCAATGAGGATGTTACCAAGCACGGTAACGAAACGTCTGCGGAACAACAAACCTGCTCGGCGAGCCAACCAACCTCAACATCCACAACCCGAGCTACAGATCTACTCCAAAACCTTATTTTTTTCCCTTTAACATACTTAAAAAATCTCTTTGGATCCACCCTAATCTTCTTAGCCAAAGCTATCTCATGCTCCCTATTCGCTCTCCTGATTTCCTTCTTCAGTAAACTCCTGTATCCCCTAGATATCTCTAAGGATTCCCTTGATCCCAGCTGCCTATACCTGAGACATGCCTCCTTCTTTTTTCATGTCAAAGCCTCAATATCTCTTGTCATCTAGGGTTCCATACTCCTGCCAACCTTGCCCTTCACCCTCACAGGAACATAAACAACTTGAACTCTAGGTATCACACTTTTAAAGGCCCCCCACTTGCCAGAGGTCCCTTTGCCGGCAAACAAACTATTCCAATCAATATTAAGAGGTGTTGTTTTTCTCACTCCCTCTCTCTAATTGCGCTCAATATAGAATTTGCAAGATAAAAATGCTGAACCCATGTTCATGTTCACTATGACAGCTGCCCAACAGCCTGACTACAATTAATGAGTTAGGGAGCACCTAGCTACAAGCACACCTCTGTCTGGATAAAATGCACATTATACCTAACAAATCATTTGTTTGCACTTCAGTCAAAAGAATGTAATTAAACTGGAAAGGGTGTGAAAAATATTTACAAGGATGTCACTGAGACTGGAAGGTTTGGTTAAAAGGAGAGACTGGGACTCTATTTCACTGAAGCGTAGGAGGCTGAGGGGTGACCTTATAGAGGATTATAAAATAAGGGTGAACATAGATAAGGTGAATAGCCAAGGTCTTTTTCCTCAGGTAGAGGAGTTCAAAACTAGAGGGAATAGGTTTAAGCTGAGAGGGGAAAGATTTAAAAGGGGCCTGAAGAGCAACATTTTCAAACAGGGAGTGGTATGTGTATGGAACAAGCTGCCAGAGGAAGTGGTAGAGGTGGGTACAATTACAGTATGTAAATGTCATTTGGACAGGTACATGGATAGGAAAGGTTGAACATAGAACATAGAACAGTACTGTACAGTACAGGCCCTTCGGCCCACCATGTTGTGCCGACCTAATATTTGACTAAAATCAAACTAATCTGCATACCCTACATTTTACTATCGTCCTTGTGCCTATCCAAGAGTCGCTTAAAAGTCTTTAAAGTATCTGACTCCACTACCACTGCCACCAGCGCATTCCACACTCCCACCACTCTCTGAGTAAAGAACCTACCTCTAACATCTCCCCTATACCTTCCTCCAATCACCTTAAAATCATGCCCCATTGTAATAGTCATTTCTGCCCTGGGATAAAGTGTCTGACTATCCACTCTATCTATGCCTCTCATTATCTTGTACACCTCTATCAAGTCACTCTCATCCTTCTTCGCTCCAATGAAAAAAGCCCTAGCTCCCTCAACCTTTCCTCATAAGACCTGCTCCCCTGTCCAGGCAGCATCCTGGTAAATCTCCTCTGCACCTTCTCTAAAGCTTCCACATTCTTCCTACAATGAGGTGATCAGAACTGAGCACAATATTCCAAGTGTGGTCTAACCAGGGTTTTATAGAGCTGCAGCATAACCTCACGGCTCTTAAACTCAATTCCCCTGCCAACGAAAGCCAACACACCATACGCCTTCTTAACAACCCTTTCAACTTGGGTAGCAACTTTGAGGGCTCTTTAGATGTGGACTCCAAGATCCCTCTGTTCCTCCACACTGCCAAGAATCCTGCCATTAACCCTCTACTCTGCATTCAAATTCGACCTCCCAAAATGAATCACTTCACACTTTTCTGGGTTGAATTCCAACTGCCATTTCTTTGCCCAGCTCTGCATCCTGCCAATGTCCTGTTGCAACCTACAACAGCCCTCCACACTATCCACAACTCCACCAACCTTCGTGTCATTGGCAAACTTACTAACCCACCCTTTCACTTCCTTATTCAAATCATTTATAAAGATCACAAAGAGCAGAGATCCCAGAACAGATCCCTGCGGAACACCACTGGTCGCTGAGCTCCAGCCTGAATACTTTCCATCTACTACCACCCTCTGCCTTCTATTGGACAGCCATTTTAGTATCCAGTCAGCCAAATTTCCCTGAATCCCATGGATATGAGTCAAACCCAGGCAAATGGGGGACAAAAAATAGAAATTCCTGGAAAAGTTCAGTAGGTCTGGCACCATCTGTGAAGAGAAATCAGAGTTAATGTGTTGGGTCGAGTGACCCTTCCCAGAATTCAGACAAATGGGATCAGGTTGGCATGGATGAAGGGCCTGGTTCCATGCTGAATGACTCTGTGATTGTCTGACTCAATGACTCTATTAGGAATGTCACCTGATTATTTTGAATTTAACTACTGCCAGGTTACCGTGACTTAAACTCACATACCATAAAATTTAGGAGAGGTGGAAGCAAATTTTAATCTCAAAATAATGTGCTTCCTTTTGGTTTCCTAAAAGGACGCATTTCTAATCATTGGAATTCTTTTGCAACAGAATTCCCGTGATCATCATGACATGCAATTAAAGCTTTTTCTTCTGAAGATTTGTTATTATGTGCATAGTGACCTTCATTTGACAGGAACAGTTTAATGTTGCATCAGCATCTAACCAGAATGTGGCTGTAGTGATCCCAATTTATTTTCCCAATTACACAGCTGTCTCCAATGATGATCTTAGGAAACATATGAGAAAAGTGAACATTACAGTTGAGTTCGGTTATCTTAGTCACATGAACAAAGACTTCAGTTTTATTCTCCAACTACAAACTTTCACAGAAATTGGGGATGTTATCAAAACAAACTTATGCCAGTTACATGCACATCGTATTGTATTTGTCTTTGGCCTTAATTTTTTGGGCTAATGAATCAAAAGGTACTTTTGCATTGAGAAGGGTATTCAATGGAGATGTAGGGCACTGTATGTTGTTATCAATGGCAAACTACAGCAACAATTGATATCTAGATAGTGCCTTTAATTCATTTTTATTCATTCATGGGATATCCATGTCACTGGCTAGGCCAGCATTTATTGTACATCCCTAATTGCCCAGTTGGCAGCTAAGACTCAACCACATTGCTGAGACTGTGAAGTCACATGTAGGCCAGACCAGGTAAGGATGGCAGTTTCCTTCCCTAAAGGACATTAGTGAACCAGATGGGTTTTTACACAATCAGCAATGGTTATGGGGTTATCATCAGGCCACCTTATAATTCCAAATTTTCACTGAATTCAGATTTCACCATCTACATTGATAAGAATCGAACCCATACCTTCAGAACATTAACCTGGGGTTCTAAATGTCAAGCCCCATAACATTACCACTATGCCACTGTCTCCCTAACGTAATAACACGCTCTCAAGACACTTCACAAGTGCAAGTGCACGCTGAAATAAATAGAGAGGGGGGACAGCGATAGAAGGTGGATAGTGGAGAGGATAGGTATCCACCTTCTATCACCACCCCCTCCCCTCACTATTTATTTCAGAGCCCCTTTCCCCTCCCCCATTTCTGAAGAAGGGTCCAGACCTGAAACGTCAGCTTTCCTGCTCCTCTGATGCTGCCTGGCCTGCTGTGTTCCTCCAGCTCCACACTGTGTTATCTCTGACTCCAGCATCTGCAGTTCTTACTATCTCTAAATAAAACTCTTACCCTTAATTGTAATTGCTTCACTGTTGGTTGCTATTTAGTCGCCTCAGGACCCACAGCTCTGGAGGGAAGAAAGTGACCGTTGATCCCTTGGGATTCCTTAAGAAGGAAAAGTGCCTTAAAAATATTGCAATCTCAGAACTGTTATGCTGCAGAACATAGCAGTTTGGTTTCTGGTGTCTACACGCCTCTCTGAGCATTGTGAGCAATGGTTGACACCTGTTTAGTCAAATTCCCCCAGGCAGCATGGGCCGATAAATTTAGAAATGTTCCCCAGATGCTTCAGTTCTTTTCTTTGCAAGTTTTAGAAACTTTTGCTAAAGCCACATCCACAGGGAAGTATCAGAGATAAAAGGTACTGTCATCCAGCCCCATGCTTGTTATCCACAGGGAAGTAACTTGCCACATGCAAAGGTTATTCTATGCACTTGTGGGAAGTGGGCGTCACTGACTGGGCCCAGCATTTATTGTATGTCCCTAGCTGTTCCTTAAAAAGGTGGTGGTGAGCTGCCTTCCTGAACTGCTGCTGTGCTGTGGGGTTGACACACAGTACCATTAGGGAGAGAATTCCAGGATTTTGACCCAGTGACACAGCGGGAACAACGTTATATTTCCAAGTCAGGATGGTGAGTGGCTTGGAGGGGAACTTGCAGGGGGTGGTGTTCCCATGTATCTGCTGCTCTTGTCCTTCATGGTCATGGAAAGTGCTTTCTGAGGAGTATTTCTACAGTACAGTTAGGAAACGTAGAAAATAGGAGCAGGAGTAGGCCATTCGGCCCTTTCAGACTGTTCTGCCATTCAATATGATCATGTCTGATCATCAAGCTCAGTACATTGTTTTTACTTTCTCCCCTTATCCTTTCATCCCTTTAGCCCTAAGAACTATATTTAACACCTTCTTAAAACATTCAATGTTTTGGCCTCAACCCCGTTCTGTGACAGAGAATTCCACAGCTCACCACTCTCTGGGTGAAGAAATTTCTCTTCATCTCAGTCTGAGATGGCCTCACTTATATCCTTCAACTGTGACCCCTGTTTTAGGGATCGTAAGCAAGCTTTTGGCTTGGCTACATTGTGAAGTGTTTAATTGAAATGATGCGGAGAAGGGTCTTTGGAGTCTCAACCCAGACTGAGCGTCTCTGCACAGATGCTGGTAGCACTCAGCAGGTCTGGCAGCACACGTGGAGAGAACGCAGAGTTCTAGAATGGTCACTGGACTTGAAACATTAACTCTGTTTCTCTCCACAGATGCTGCCAGACCTACTGATTTTCTCCAGTAACTTTGTAAAAACCGAAAGAACTGTGGAAGCTGTAAATCAGAATTAAAAACAGAAAAGCTCAGAAATAGTAGGATCTGCTGATGTTGGAGAATCTGAGAAAACAAGATGTAGAGCTGGCTAAACACAGCAGGCCAAGCAGCATCAGAGGAGCAGGAAAACTGACATTTCCGGTCTGGACCCTTCTTCAGAAAATTTTGCTGGAGAAGTTCAGCAGGTTTAGCAGAAATATAAACTTTAATTTCTCTCCACAGATACTGGTTGAATAACCCTTCCTCATAGTTAAAATTTCCGGTCTAGTGACCCTTCCTCAGAAGGTGCCTACATGCCTCTCTGTGCATTGGACCCAAAATGTTAATTCTGATTTCTCTCCACAGCTGCTGCTACACCTGCTGAGTTTCTCCAGCACTTTCTGTCTTTTGTTTAGGATTTCCAGCATCCACAGTTCCTTGTTTTATTTGCTTGCAGACTTGCTGAACTTCTCCAGCAGCTTTTTGTGTCCTTCTTTCAGCCCTGTGGCCTGGGCAGTGTATTTTAGGATCGAGAAGTTGCCTGTTTTGAGTTTTGCAGCTATGAGTGAAAACTTAGAGACAAAGCAGCAGGCACAAAGCCAACCACTAGGAGCCTCTTTCTCTCTCTCTCTCTCTCTCTCACACTGAGATCCTGAGTTGCATTGAGGGCCTGCTCTGAAACAGGAGCTCCGGAGCTTGCTGACACGTGTGTCTGGTGAGTGTTGCCAACTGATGTTGCCAGTTTCAGGGAGAATTCTCCGCAATTTCCAAAGGCTGCGACTCACTCGTTGCAACCGGGTGCAGGGCGGTGAGTGCTGGCGGGGGTCTGACTGCATGTCTCTTTCCCTTCTTTGGAAAAACAGCATGTTAAATGGGACTTTCTTTTTTCTTTTGCAACAGCGAGGCCTCGCTGCAATGGAAGAAAGTCCCCCTTCTTTTATGTATCAGAAGGCAGCTTCTGCCGCCTGAGACTGGGGCAGGTATTGTAGGAAAATCCCAGGCTCAGCCTCATGCCCGGCCCCTGGTCACTCTGCGGTCAGTCTGCTGGACTGCAACCGGCTGAATTGTCTTTCGGGATCCCCCGCTCGTTTGGGGCATGGATCCTAGGGTGATCTGATAGATTTATCCGTGGTTTTGGCGGGATCCCTGATGATTTTGGGGGGAATACACGTTCATTCAGGATGATTTTAGTGAGTGCCTGGTGATTTCAGGGTGATTTTACTGGGATTCCGGGTCATTTCAGGGTGATTTTAGCCAATGCCTGGTGATTTCAGGTTGATTTTGCTGGGATTCCAGGTTATTTCAGTGTGATTTTAATCAATGCCTGGTGATTTTACGATGATTCTACTGGGATTCCAGGTAATTATGGGATGATTTTAGTGCGTGCCTGGTGATTTCCAAGAGATTTTGTTGAATGCCTAGTGATTTTGGGGTGATTTTAGGGATGCTTGATGATTTCAGGATGATTTTAGTGGATGCCTGATGTTTGGTGTTTTTAGTGGGATTCCAGGTGATTTCAGGGTGATTTAGGGGATGTTAGGTAATTTCAGGATGCAGTTTTGGTGGGCAGTAGCCTGCTGATTTCAGGGTGGTTTTAGGGATGTTTCCGATTCAAACATTCTAATTTGTCAGTCAAATAACTGGGTCATCAATTGGTTGGTGATTGTAAACTGTCTTGCAGCTGGATTTTGTGAAAACAAATTAAAACGCATTCGGTATTTGTATATCTTAAATTAACTTGCCTTAATTTGGCGCACCTTTGCATTTACCCATTGTTTTAGCATCTACTTTTTATTCATTCATTCATTTATGATATTTGTGTGTCACTGGCTAGGCCAGTGGCATGTCAGTAAAGATCACTCAATGGCTTGAAATAATCCAATGCAAAACATGTTTTTTTCTGGAATTAATACTGTAGAGGAGAGGATACGTGGAGAGGAGGCAGACAAGTCGAAGAGGCGAGGATGGAGCCGCTCACCTTTACTGGCTCCAATAAAAAGACTATCCATCCTCTATCCGCCTCCCCCTCTCTCCCTATTTATTTCAGAACCCTCTTCCCCTCCCCCATTTCTGATGAAGGGTCTAGGCCCGAAACGTCAAGCTTTCCTGCTCCTATGATGCTGCTTGGCCTGCTGTGTTCATCCAGCCCCACGCCTTGTTATCTCGGATTCTCCAGCATCTGCAGTACCTTTTATCTCTACCATAGAGATAGACTCGTTTCTTGTCTGTTCACCTCTTACTTTAAAATTCTGACCATTGTTTTTTGAACCTTCCAAAGCCTTCCCCCTCGCTCCATCATTATTGTACTCCTGCCCACAATCCTCCAATATCTCCATAGTCCTCAAATTCCAGCCTCTTGAAAATGTTCTCTTTTAATTTGGTATGCTTGGCTTTATTGATTAGTGCATTGGGTAAAGGAGTTGGGATGTCATGTTGCTGCTGTACAGGACATTTAGAATACTGCGTTCAATTTTGGCCTTAGTGCTATAGGTAGGATGTTGTTAAACTTGAAAGGGCTCAGAAAAGATTTATTGGGTCATAGAATCATATAGTGTGGAAGTAGACCTTCGGACCAACTAGTCCACACCGACCATGTTCCTGAACTAAACTAGTCCCACCTGCCTGCATTTAGCCCATTATCCGTCCAAACTTTTCCTGTTCATGTACTTATCCACATGTCTGAGAAATGTTCTAACTATATCTGCATACACCAGTTCCTCTGGCAGTTCATTCCACATACCGGCCACTCTGTTTAAAAAAGAAGTTGCCCTCATGTCCTTTTCAAATCTTTCTCCTCCCACCTTAAAAATATGCCCCGTAATTTTGAACATTCCCCACCTTAGGGAAAAAAGCCTTTGCTATACACCTTACCTAAGCCCCTCATGATTTTGTAAACCTCCGTAAGATCACGCTTCAACATCCTATGCTTCAAGGGAAAAGTCCCAGCCTACTCAAACCCTCCATTCCTGGCAACATCTTGGTAAATCTTTTCTGAACCTTCTCCAGTTTAATAATATCCTTCCTATAACAGTGTGACCAGACGTGCACACAGTACTCCAGAAAAGGGCTCACCAACTTCCTGTACAACCTCAACATGACGTCCCAACTCCTCTGCTCAAAGGTCTGAGCAATGAAGGCAAGTGTGTTAAATGCCTTCTTAACCACCCAGTCTTCCCCTCAGTGGTTAGCACTGCTCCCCTCTCAGCACCATGGACCCAGGTTCGAACCCGGCCTCGGATGACTGTCTATGTGGAGTTTGCACATTCTCCCTGTGTCTGCGTGGGTTCCCCCCAGGTACTCTGGTTTCCTCCCACATTCCAGAGATGTGCAGGTTCGGTGGATTGGCCATGCTAAATCGTCCATAGTGTCTAGAGTGGGAAATGCAGGGATAGGGTAAGTGGTGGGTCTGGGTGGGATGCTCTTTGGAGGGTCAGTGTGGACTTGATGGGCTGAATGGCTCGCTTCCACACTGTAGGGATTCTATGAAAAAAAACAATTATGTAACTGAACCCTGAGGCGTCTCTGTTCTACAACACTACCCAGGGCCCTACCATTAATGGTATCCATTTTGCCTTTGTTTCTTTTACCAAAATGCAATACCTTGCATTTATCCAAATTAAACTCCATCTGCCACCCTTCAGCCCATTGACCCAACTGATCAAGATTCCTGTAATCTTAGAAAACTTACACTGTCTACGAGACCAATAATTTTGGTGTAATCCGCAATTTACTAACCACGCCTCCTACATTCTGACCCAAATCTTTTAAATAAATGACAAACAAAAGTGGACCCAGTATTGATCTCTGTGGAACACCGCTGGCCACAGGCCTCCAGTCTTTAAAATAACCCTACCAGAAAGCCAATTTAATATCCAATTGGCAAGCTCCCTATGAATCCCATGTGATTTAATCAGTCTACGATGCGGAACCTTGTCAAAGGCTTTACTAAAGCCCAAGTTAACAATGTCTACTGCTGGTCCCTCATCAATATTTTTGGTTACTTACAAGGATGTTGCTGGAATTGGAGGGTTTGAGTTTTAGATAGAGGCTAAATAGACTGGGGCTTTTATCCCTACAGCACCAGAAATTGAGGGGATAACCTTACAGAGGCTTTTTAAAGCATGAGGAGCAAGGATAGGGTGTATACCAAGGTCTCTTTTTTTATGCCGGGATAGGGGAGTCTAAAACCAGAGGACGTAAGTTTAAGGTGACAGTGAAAGATTTTAAAGGTACCTGAGGGGCAACTTTTCCATGCAGAGGTGGTGCATATGGAATGAGCTGCCAGAGGTGGTATAGCTGATTACGGTTACAACTTTGAAAAGACATCTGGATGGCTATGTGAATAGACAAAGACAATAGGTGCAGGAATAGGCCATTCAGCCCTTCGAGCCAGCACCACCATTCATTATGATCATGGCTGATCATTCACAATCAGTATCCTGTTCCTGCCTTATCGCCATAACCCTTGATTCCATTATCTATAAGAGCTCTATCCATCTCTTTCTTGAAAGTATCCAGAGACTTGGCCTCCACTGCCTTCTGGGGCAGAGCATTCCATATATCCACCACTCTCCGGGTGAAGAAGTTTTTCCTCAACTCTGTTCTAAATGGCCTACCCCTTATTTTTAAACTGTGTCCTCTGGTTCTGGACTATAGGAAGGGTTTAGATGGATATGGGCCAAATGCTGGCAAATGGGACTAGACTAATTTAGGATATTTCATCAGAGTGGTAAAGTTGGACGGAAGGGTCTATTTCCATGCCATATAACTCTCACTCTCATTGGTTAAATCGATCCATTAGCAACTGTACTCTAACATATCTGGGCCGTAAGTTCTGAAATCCTTCTCTAAGCCTCCCTGGCTCCCAGTTTCCAGAAGATCTCTCCATAAAACATACATCTGACCAAGCTTTTGCTCACCTGTCCTTATACCTCTTTACATGGCTTGTTTTTGTCTTTATGTTACAACAGTAAAGGTGCTGTACGAATATAAATTGTCTGTGTCTCCAATCAGAGTCAGTATCTTGCGGGGGGGAGGAGACAAAATTGGAAATACTTCTTTTAACACCAAATCTTGCACTCTTGAAATAATTTGATGTTTAGCATTTTTCAAAGACATTTTCTTGCTTAACACATTCCAATCAGGATAATAATTGTTCTTGTTGAGCAACTCCAAAATACTTCACAACCACAGAAAGACTTGAGAAATTAAGTTACTGTTGCACTGAAATAAAACAGGGAAGCCGCTAGTCACACAGCAAGCTCCACAAACAACAGTGAATGAATAACCAGGTAATCTGCATTTGTGGCGAATTAACTAATGCCAGGAGAACCTCCTTGATCTTATCCAAGGAGTACCATGAGATCCTGTACCTGCATCCGAGAGTGAGGATGAGGTCCTTGCTTTAAGATTTCATCAGCGCGTCAAAGGTTGTAGCCAGGAAGGTAGAGATTTAGCTTTGAGCTCATCAAGTCTCAAACAGGTTCAAAGATCCAAATGCCGTACTCCCACTTGTGCTTCTGTAACTCACGGTCTTATCAGAAAACTGGCATTTTTTTCAGTGCTGCACTGAAATATCGGCTTAGATCACGTACTCAAAATTAAACTACTTGTCATAATGACAGAAACTGAGCAGCAGCAAACTTTTTGCATGTTTTCCTTTTTACCTGAACATCTAAGTCATCCGTTAGTTTGTGAGAAACCTGTAATTTTGAGGGTTCAGGTCTGAAATGTATAGCAGACTTAAAGGAAAATTTAGATTGAAATCTATTTTGGTGCTATTGCAATGCAACAAGTTTTTTTTTTTGTTCCTTCTATAAATTTAAGGTGAGAATGACTCGGAAACATAGAACAAAGGAGCAGGAGTAGGCCCTTCAGCACTATGAGTCTGATCTGCCATTCAATATGATGTTCAAACCAGTATTCTGTTCCCACCTTCATCTAATATCCTTGATCGTTTTAGCCCCGAGAACAATATCTAACTCTTTCTTGAAAATATTGAATGTTTTGGCTTCAACTGCTTCCTGTGGCAGAGAATTCCACAGGCTGGCCATTGTTTGCATGAAGAAATATATCCTCATCTTAGTCTGAAATCGCCCACGCTACATCCTTACACTGTGATCCTGGGTTCTACACTCCCTGGTCATCAGGAACATCCTTTCTGCATTTACCTTGTTTAGTCCTGTTGGAATTTTATAGAGAATCTCCCTCCCCTTTTTTTAACTAAACTCCAGTGAATGTAGTCCTAACCGATCCAGCGTCTCATCATACATCAGTCCTGTCATCCCAGGAATCAGTCTGGTGGACCTTCATTGAACATCGTCCACAGAGCTAGAACTGAAAATAATGCTGATTACTGCTGTTTGTTGAATTTCGCTAAGAGCCGAGGACTTATGCTGTTCTTTGTTTTTGTGCGCTGTCTAGAGACCAAAAGACAAATGAAGTACATTTTGGTGACTGGTGGCGTGATATCGGGGATTGGAAAAGGTATAATTGCCAGCAGCATTGGAACCATCCTGAAGTCTTGTGGGCTACATGTCACCTCGATCAAAATCGACCCGTACATTAATATTGATGCTGGAACATTCTCCCCGTACGAACATGGTAAAGTATTTGTCCCCTGATTGTATATCCTACCCTACTCTTAACACTGTGCTCCATTCTTACTATAATATAGTTACAAGTGTTTAAGCAGACACTTACTCTTCAAAATGGTGATTTTTATTGGTGGTAACTATCACAATTGTAGAGGTTATGCAATCATATAATTACAAAAGCAGGTCAGACAGTGGGAATTCTGAGGTGAGTAACTCACCTCCTGACTCCCTAAAGTTGGTCCACTATCTACAAGGTACAAGTCAGGAGTGTGACGGAATGCTCCCCATTTCCTGGATGGAGGCAGCTCCAACAGCACTCAAGGAGCTTGACACCATCCAGGACAAAGCAGCCCATTTGACTGGCACCCCATCCACCACCTTCTGCATTAATTCCCTCCACTTCTGACACACAGTGGCAACAGTGTGTATTAGTTGCAAGATGCACCACAACACCTCACCCAGCCCCCACTGACAGCGTCTCCCAAATGCATAACTTCTGCCACCTCGACGAAAGAGGGCAGCAGATGCATGGGAGCATCATCCCCGACAAGTTTCCCTCCAAGACACTCACCATCTTGACTGGGAACAATGACACCATTCCTTTACTGCTACTGGGTTAGGATCTAGGGATTAGTTTCTTAGCAGCTCTCTGGGCTACCTAAACCACATGGACTGTAGTCATTCAACAAGGTGCCTCACCACCACCTAATCCAGGGCAATTAGAGGTTATGCAATAAAATTTGACTGAACAAGCGAAACCCATTTCCTGTGAATGAGTTTATTAAAAAGTCAATAAAATAGGGTAACAGCTAATTGCGTATATTACGCTCATAACGTCGTACAGTACAGAAACAGACCCTTTGGTCCAACCACTCTATGCCAACCATGTTCCCAAACTAAACTAGTCCTATTTGCCTACATTTAGCCCATATCCCTCCAAACCTTTCCTATTCATGAACTTATCCAAATGTCTTTTAAACATTATAACTCTATCTGCATCCACCACTTCACCTGGCAGTTCATTCCACACAGGAAACACCCTCTGTGTTTAAAAAAAAGTTACCCCTCATGTTCTTTTTAAATCTTTCTCCCCTCACCTTAAAAATATGCTCCCTGGTTTTGAACTCCCCCACCTGGGGAAAAGACCTTTGCTATTTGCCTTACCTATGCCCCCGCCATGATTTTATAAACCTCTATAAGGTCACCCCACAACCTCGTACGCTCTAGTCAAAAAAGTCCCAGCCTATCCAGCATATTTTTTATAACTCAAACCCCTGGCAGCATCCTAGTAAATCTTTTCTGAACCCACAGCAATATGGCTGACATGTAACTGCCCGAAATAGCCTAGAAAGATGCTGTGGTTAAAAGGCCAAAGGAATGAAACCGTCCACGCCACTTGGTATTGACCCAGGCATCAGAAATGATGATGGCAAATGCAGCCCTGTCGACATTGCAAAGTCCTCCTTCCTTCTGGGGATAGAGCCAAAATTTGGTGAGTCACAGAGCTGTACAGCACGAAAACAGACTCTTTGGTCCAACTCATCCATGCCAACCGGGCATCCTAAATTAATCGAGTCCCATTTGCCAGCATTTGGTCCATATCCCTGTAAACCCCTCTTATTCGTACACCCATCCAGATGCCTTTTAAATGTTGTTAATGTACCATTAGATTGCATGCAATATTCCAGTAGTGGCTTAACCAATGTCTTGTACAGCTGCAACATGACCTCCCAACTCCTACACTCAACACACTGACCAATAAAGGCAAGCATCCCAAACACCTTCTTCACTATCGTGTCTACCTGCGACTCCACTTTCAAGAAACTATGAACCTGCACTCCAAGGTCTCTTTGTTCAGCAACACTCCCCAGGACCTTAAATGTATAAGTCCTGCCGTGATTTGCCTTTCCCAAATGCAGCTCCTCACATTTATCTAAAGTAAATTACATCTGCCACTCCTCGGCCCAGTGGCCCATCTGGTCAAGATCCTGTGTACTCTGAGGTAACCTTCTTCGCTGTCCACTACACCTCCAATTTTGGTGCCGTCTGCCCACTTACTAACCATACCTCCAGCTAAAGCCTGACACGGTCATATTCACAATGTCCCATACAACCCCATCGCCATAGTTAGGTATGCCCTGTCCCACCAGGACATTTCAACAGATCTAGCAACTCCGGACTGGATATTCATGAGGTGATGTTGGCCACCAGCAGCAGCAGAACTTGATTCAGCCAGAATTAACCTTGGTTCACTGATACCTGCAGGAAAGCATGTCCAGAGCATTGCTAGGCAAACCGGAAAATGAGCTGCCAGCCTGGTGAAGTTATAAAACAGGACACCTTGCAGGCCAAACATCCTGGGCAGTGACAAGTGATAAGGCTAAGCAATTCCACAACATGCAGATCAAATCTGTGTTCTGCAGTTCTGCCACATCATGTCATCAATCTTGCTGGACAACTAAACTCATTGGAGAAAGAGGCTCCACAAATATTCCCATCCTCTGTGAAGGGGAAGCCAACTACATCAGCCGAAAAGATGAGTCTGAAGCAATTACAACGATCTTTAGACAGCAGTGTTGAGCATATAATCCATCTTGGGCTACCTCAGATGTTGCCAACATCATTGATGCCAGTCTGCAGCCTATTTGATTCAGTCCATGGTTAGCTCTGCTGCCTCTCAGTGCCAGGGACCCGGGTTCGATTCCACCCTCGGGCGACTGTCTGTGTGGAGTTTGCACATTCTTCCTGTGTCTGCGTGGGTTTCCTCCGGGTGCTCCAGTTTCTTCCCACAGTCCAAAGATGTGCAGATGAGGTGGATTGGCCATGCTAAATTGTTCATCAGTGTTGAGGTATGTGCAGGCCAGGTGGATTAGCCGTAGGAAATGCAGGGTTGTAAGGATAGGGTGTTCAGGGTTGTGGGGTGGGGGTAGGGTGTCTGGGTAGTATGCTGTTCGGAAGATCAGTGTGAACTCAGTGGGCTGAATGGCCTGCTTCCGCACTGTAGGGATTCTATGATTCTAACTTAGCCATCACCAAAATCAGACTCTCAGGTCTGTCATTCTGCTGCCTCTCCTTGCGGCCTGTCTTAAACAAAGGCACAACAGCAGCCACTCTCCAGTTCTCCAGCACCTCACCCATAGTTATAGATGACACAGATATTTCTGCAAGGGGCCCCACAATTTCCTCCCTAATTTACCACAACATCCTGGGATACACGAGATCAGGTTCGGGAGATTTATACACCTTTATATTTTCTAAGACTTCTAGCACTTCCTCTTCTGTAATGTGAACTGTTTTCAAAACATCAATATTTATTACCTTGCATTCTCTATCCTCCATTTCTTTCTCCAGTGTAAAAACGTAATACCTCTCCCATCTGAGGCTCAACACAAAGGTAACCTCATTGATCTTTCAAGGGCCCTACTGTCTCTCAAGTTTTTCTCTTGCTCTTAATGTACTTGTCTCTCTGTACTTAATCTCTTTGGATTATCTGGCAAGAGTATCTCATGTCCCCTCTTTGTCTTCCTGCTCTCCCTCTTAAGAATGCACCTGCCCACTTATCTTGTTCAAGAGATTCATTTGAACCCAGTTGTCTATAACTAATATATGATTCTTTTTTATTCTTGACTGGAACCTCAATATCTTTATTCATCGATTACTCCCTATTCCTACCAGCCTTACTTTTCACTCTGCAGGAACATAATGACACTGAATTCTCATTTTCACACTTTCGAAAGCCTCCCACTTACCAGGCGCCCCTTTACCTGCAAACAATCTACTTTCAACTTCTGAAAGTTCTTGTTTCATACCATCAAAATTTGCCTTAGTCCAATTGAAAATCTTGACTTTTATGGAAGGCTTCTCACTTTCTATAACTATTTTATAACTAATAGAATTATGATCATTAGACCGGAAGCGTTCGTCTACTAATCTTCAGTCATTTGCCCAGTCTTGTTACCCAAGAGAAGGTCAAGTTTTGCTCCTACTCTCGTAGGAACATGTACATATTGATAAAGAAAACTTTCTTGTACACATTTAGCAAATGCTTCATCATCCAAATCTTTAACAATAGTTCCAGTCAATTCTTGGAAAATTAAAATCACCTACTATTACAACCTTATTGTCTCTCTACATATTTGTTCCTCGGTTTCCCTCTGACTATTGTGGGGCTTACAGTACAATCCCAACAAGGTGGTCATTCCTTTGTTATTTCTGATTTCAACCCATTCATTTTCACTGGATGATTTTTCAGAAATATCTTTTCTAGTTAGAGCAGTAATGTTTTCCTTAATCAAAATGCCACTCCACCTTCTATTTTGCCTCCCTTTCTATCATTCCAAAGCATCTGAAATCTGGAACATTTGAGCTGCCAGTCCTGTCCATCTCTCAGCCAAGTTTCTGTAACAGCTATGACATCCCATTCCCATGTATAGTGTAATTTTGTACCTATCATTGCACTGCTCATCCATCCAGGGGATTGGTACGCTGCATAGCATTGCAGAATTAAGGCAGTTTGTATCGCATCTCGCAAAATGCAATCTTGTTACAATAACAAAGGTAAGATAAATTGATGGAATGTAATATGGAGTGGTCAGTTAGCTGAGTTTGCTGGACAGCTGGTTTATAATACTTGGTGATACCAACAGTGTGGGTTCAGTTCTTGTACCAGCTCAGGGCACCATGAAAGTATTGACCTCACCCCTCACCCAAGGTGTTGTGACCCTTGGGTTAAACTATCACCAGTCGTCTCTATCTCCAATGAGCGAGCAGTCCTCTGGCGCTTTGGCAACTTGCCTTTTTATATTCGTACGTGTTGATGTGGTGATCTAGCTGTGATCACTGAAACTTTTGGGAAAAACTTGAGAAGGATGGTGTCTGTCATGATATAGGAAACTGGGACAGTCCATTCACACACAGGTAGCTCCGACAAACATCATGGAGTTAATGACCTGACAATCCGCTGATGGTGTTGTTTGAAGTATTAATATTGGCCAGGAAACCTTAATTGATCTGGATGAAAATGGCGACTGAAGCTGATTCAATATCCCATGATATGATTCAAGTTACAGTACAATTCAGACAGCATTTCATTGCCCGCAAATCCAAGGGCATGTGCTGGCAGGTATAGCTAATAAAATATTGTTTAGCCTGCCTCACAAGTCAGGCTTATGTAGCTAACACACAAGGGCATAACAGGTAAATTCAGAACTTGTTTAGCAACATTTCAAAAGACATGCAATTTTCTTTCGTTTGCCCATCCAATGGAGTAACTCCATTTTATCGTTACAATATGTACTTCTTGGAAGTAGTGTTCTAAAGGGTATGTACAGTATGTCATACAAACAAGGAGCCTGCTTTGCCATTCCGTAAAACGTTGGCTGATTTGATTGTGACTTCAAATCCACGTTCCTGCCGACCTTAGTAACCTTTCATAGCCTTGGTTTAATTAAGATCTCCGCTTTTGCCTTAGAAATACTCGAAGACTCTGTATTTTGAGGAAGAGAGATCAAAAGACTCATCCTCTGTAAGAAAAATATTTGCCTCCTCTCAGTTTTAAATGTGTTTAAAAATAAGGGTTATTTATTTTTAAACAGTGATCCCTTGTTTGTATATTCACACATAAAAGGAAACATCTCCATATCTTTGTCAACCTTTTGTGATTCATGCACTCGATCACCCAAATCCCTCTGAATCTTAGCGCTAAGCAATTCCTCACCATTTAGATAATACGCTTTTTTATATTCTTCCTGCCAGGTTGGATAGTTTCACATTTTTCCCCATTATACTCTTATTTGCCACATCTGTATATCTATTTGTAACTTCCTTATGTCTTCTTCATAAACTACTTTCTGACCTGTTTTTGTTTCATCAGCAAAATTGGTAACTATGTGTACAGTACCTTCATCCAAGTCTTTTATTGATGTCCCAGCAGTAATCCCTGTGGCACACCACTTGTTATATCTTGCCAACCAGAAAAATACCCACTTACAGCTGCTGTCTGCTAGCCAATATTTTATCCCTGCCTATATGCTGACTTTATAAAGTTTGATATGGCACTTTATCAAATGTCTTCTTGAAATGCAAGTGCTGGAAATCCAATGGTTCCCTTTCATTTACAGCACACATTACTTCCTCAAAGAGCTCCCAAATAGATTAGTCAACATCATTTTTCTGAAGAAGGGTCCCGACCTGAAACATCATCTTTCCTGCTCCTCTGATGCTGCCTGGCCTGCTGTGTTTGTCTAGCTCCACGCTGTATTGTCAGTCAATATCATTTCCTTTTCACAAAACCATCCCCTGATTATCTTGAACGTATCTAAACACCCTGCTACACCTTCTTTTGTAACAGCATTCTAACATTTCCCTAGATATTAAGTTCAGTGGCCTGTAGTTTCCGGCTTTCTGACTTCTTCCCTTTTGAGTAAAAATGCCACTTGCTATCTTCCAATCTAATGGGACCTTTTGCAAATCAAGGGAAATTTTAATTTGGAACATTAAAACCAACACACCAACTGTGCCTGTTTTAAGTCGCAAAGATGAAGTCCATCAGGATCCGGGGATTTATGGGTGAATCTACAAACCAGGGATCACTGCTTAAAAATAAATAACCCTTATTTTTAAAACAGAGATGAGGCAAATATTTTTCTTCCGAAGGATCATGAGTCTTTTGATCTCTCTTCCTCAAAATACAGTGGATGCAGAGTCTTTGAATATTTCTTAAGGCCAAGGTGGAGAGAAAGGATATCAAGCTCAGAGTTCCAACATTTATTCAGTCCCCATTTCTGGCGATTGTCACTTATCTGAGCTGCTCCCACTTTTCCTTTTGCTGACGTATCGCTGCTTCTGATGAATTGCAAAACCTGGAGTGAATAATGTGAAAGAATGCTCCTTTGGTTGTGCAGGTGAGGTGTTTGTGTTGGATGACGGCGGTGAGGTAGATTTGGACCTGGGAAACTATGAGCGGTTTCTAGACATCCGTTTAACAAGAGACAACAACATTACGACGGGGAAGATCTACCAATCGGTGATTAACAAAGAAAGGAAAGGTGATTATCTGGGCAAAACCGTACAAGGTGAGTCAGTTTCAAATATTGTCACGTGTACGAAGGGGTTTTTCTTATGGTTGTTTTATCCATTTCATTCATTTCTGTTCACTTTCTCCCTGCCCCTTTATTTTTAAACAGTGACCCCTAGTTCTAGATTCTTTCACAACTTCCAACTGGTCAAGTCCCCTCAGGATGTTATGTTTCAATTACATTTCCTGTAAGATCATCCTGTAAGCGGCACGGTGGCTGAGTGGTTAGCACTGCTGCCTCACAGCGCCAGGGACCCGGGTTCGATTCCAGCGTCGGGCGTCTGTCTGTGCAAACTCTGCACAGTTCTCCCTGTGTCTGCGTGGGTTTCCTCCGGGTGCTCCGGTTTCCTCCCACAGTCCAAAGATATGCAGGTTAGGTGGATTGGCCATGCTAAATTGTCCGTAGTGTTCAGGGAGGTGTAGGTTTAGGTGGGTTGTTGGGGGGTGGGTCGGGGTGGGATGCTCTGAGGTGTGGACTTGTTGGGCCGTCGTAATGTTGTCCACAGTGTAGGGATTCTAAAGCAATTCTCCTTCCAAACTGTGCAGCTGCTCAGAAGTTCCACACCTCTATTCCGATTCTTTTGCTTCCAGTTCTGGAAGTCAGTGCTGCACCCAGACAATGACAGCAACTTGCATTTATATAGCACCTTGAACATAGACAGGTCATTTATTTTTCCTTCAGCAAAGGTATTAAGGGATACGGGCCAAAGGCAGGTATATGAAGTTAGGCCACGGATCAGCCAGGATCTCACTGAATGGTGAAACAGGCTTGAGGGGCTGAATGGCCTACTGTTTTTCTTATGTTCCTATCTGAAAGTACAAGGGCAGCAGGTACATTAGAACACCATCATTTACAAGTTCTCCTCCAAGCCACACACCATCCTGACTTGGAAATAGTTAGAAATAGATCCTTCACTATTGTTGGGTCAAAATCTTGGAACTTCCTCCCTAGCAGCACAGAGGGTGCCCCTATACCTCAGGGACCGCAGCGGTTCAAGAAGGCAGCTCACCATCACCTTCTCAAGGGCTTTTCAGGCTATTTTAGCTGGTGACACCCACATCTCGTGAACGAATGTACAAAATAAACTTGCGATTTGTTTTCCTTTACATATTTAATTCAAGAGCTACTCCTATATCTGCGGGAATAAACCCTCTGAGTTTAAAACAAAAGCTTCTTCCCCATTTTGCTTGCATTTCTTTTCCCATTCACTTTAAAAGTGCTGCTTCAGAACCTGCAATACGCATCTGAGTCCTTCACCGATTCCCAATGTCAACAGCAATGCAGCTGCCAGAGTTTTCTGTATAACATAGCACTTTCAAATAGCTGTGACCTTGGGGAAGCTTATTTGTGCAGAATCAATGTTCCAGCATTCAGAAATGCTGCTGGATGCAGTTTTCTGGATACGTGCATTTTTGCTTTTCTAACTTCTTTCGTGCAGACGGCCCCATTGAAATCTTGCTTGCACCATTCAGCAAGGGGGGAAGGAACACATTTGGTGCATTGAGAAACTGCTTGTGTCATTAATGTTGAAGTTTTTTTGTTTTCTTATAGTTGTCCCACACATCACGGATGCCATTCAGGAGTGGGTGGTCCGACAGGCACTCATTCCAGTCGATAGTGATGGTGTAGAGCCTGAAGTGTGTGTCATTGAGGTAATTAAAAAAGTACAATGTTTGCATTCTGTTGCATTTAACATCAGCTTGCTGTTGTGAAAAGTTTCATGATGGGTCAGCTGCTCGTTTTGAAGGGACTTTGTATCCAGAAAGGTCCCACGGACAAGGAATAACTGACTTGTTATATTTCTGGGGGTGATGATTGTGGGCAGAGTGCTGGCCAAGGACTCAGGGACAATCTCCTGGTGCTTGCATCCTTGAGAAAGGATATGTAGGTCCTCCGAAAGACCGTACCTCAGGCACTGCAGAGCTCCCTTAGTGTTGCAGTGAGGTCTCAGATTAAATTTTATGTTGGGTATAGAATTTTTATTTGATTGCCTTCTGACTCCAATTGAGCCAGAAGAATGGATAAGTTGGATCTGGCTTTGAACGTCAGAATAAAAATTGTTAAAGGTAAAGTCACCGCTGTCAGTCCATAGAGCTGCTCTCTCATTAGAAATGCCTGGTTGTGGTTTAACCTGAGGGTCACCATGCTTGTTCATTTGTAATTCCAGGGAATGAATTAGAGTTTACCTTTGGCTAACAAGGCACCACCTCCTGGTAGATGCCAGCGGTCAGTCAATGTAATTGTATTGACATCACTCATCTTGAGGTGCCTTATCCAAACAAGCAGTCCTTTGCAAACACAGATGGTGATGTGCAGTGATGCCTTCCATATCTTGCCGACAAAGTCCCACCCGAAATCCGTAAATGTTTGGTTTTCAAAAGCGATGAAACGGATAATAACCAGGAATCCTGGCTGAGTATTCTCTTCTTCGCCAAATAGCTGTGAGGCACAGGGGTCCTATTTCTGAGGATATATGTGATTGGGAGTGAGTGTCAGTGTTTTGACTACACGCACACTGAGCACTGGAGATAGGTGCCAAGCACCACTCTGCAGACTGTGGGGAAAATACATCCAAGTGGTTTTCCAACCCCTCATTTTGTAGCTACTCTTCACAGGGTGGGATTGGCAGAGGCCTGAGAATGGGGCATGGAATGGGGATCAGAGAAGCAAAGGGAGCTGTTGCAGACGGAGTATATTGAAAATAAAAGAGACTTGCTGATAACAGCAATAGCAGTTCTGCCTTGTGACTTATTTTAAATGTTTGAGCCTTGATATGACTCTCCTAACAATATCTTCTCTGTATTTAGCTGGGTGGTACAGTGGGAGATATTGAGAGCATGCCTTTCATTGAAGCATTCCGTCAGTTCCAGTTCAAAGCCAAAAGAGAGAATTTCTGCAACATTCATGTCAGTTTAGTTCCTCAGGTGAGTTTTCTGCTGTATCATTCATACCGTATCAAGCACATTCTCAAAATACAGCACAATGTTTCTGAACTTCTTTCTATTTATTCATGGGATGGGGGAGGAGGGGGGCAGTTGCCCATTCCTAGTTGCCCTGAGGGAGTCAAGAATCAGCCACTTTGCTGTGGGTCTGGAGTCACATGTAGATAGACCAGGTAAGGATGGCAGTTTCCTTCCCTAAAGGACATTAGTGAACGATAATCAACAAAACAAACTTTCGTTTATTCCAGATTTGTATTGAATTCAAATTTCACTGACCCCAGAACATTAGCCTGCTGTTGTGGATTATTAACCTAGTAATGTAGCCACTATATCACCATTTACCTGTTGATATTTGAGTCTTGGGAGGATGTATACGTTGTTACTGGACTGGATTTTGCTCGGAATGGCTTTAGATTTGCTGTTACCCAGAGACTTTCAATGAGCCTTACCATGACAAGTTAGTGTCTCAAACCAGCCAGACAGCACAGTGCCCTCTACAAGCCACACGGGAGCTGTATGAACAGGGAAGGCAACTGTGGATCTCCTTAACCAGACAGATTGAAGGGTCATTAATGGGCATTACGTTGTGAGGAAGTTTTTGTTAGAGTCATGACAGCAATGTTAAAGCTGATACAGAAACGAGATAAAGATCAGCTAAGTAATATTGTGCTAAGAATGTTGGAGATCTACAAAGAAAAGTGATATAAAATGTTATTTTTTTGAAGTATTGTTGGAGATTCAATGTGCAAAGAATTTGACTGCACATCATAAAAGTTATTAATCAGTGTGAGAGTATTTTTTTGCAGGAATTAATGAGATTAGGAAGGTACTCAGACTGGAATAGACAAACTCTAAGGTTTGTACTTAAATTAGTTCATACCCATGATGTCACACCTAGAAATTTGCTCTGTTACATTTGAGTGGGGAAACAGATGGTGCAATGCCTCTTTTGCACAACCTTTGGGGAGAGGTGAGTCTCAGGCTCAGGTCCTGGATTTTTGCAATTAACTACATCTGTATGGTTTCGAGAAGTTGCTCTGTCACTTGTTAATAATGACCAGTGAGCACTGTGAACCTCACTATTATTTCTGAAGCAAATTCCCTCTGGAGTTGTTTCCCTTAATAGGAAAAGTTTGATATGCTGGGAAAAAGAGTTGGTTTTTCCAGTGTAATTATAATTGTTCTTTTCCTTCCTGCACACTGCCCCTGACTGGCTGAGACTGGGTCATCTTCCAGGTTCCTGGCAATGCCTCTTTGATACAGGTATGGCCATTAGGTGCATTAATGTACCATTGGTGTTACATATCCTGCCTAGTACTTAAGCTTTTCCAGTGGGAACAAACTGCAAAATTCAACTAAAACACTGCCTGAGAGTGTGGTGGAGGCAAGGATTAGATCATCATTTGCAAAGGAAGTTATTGACAGTGCTATAGGGAAGAGCCAGGAGAGTAGCAAGAGGTGAATTGCTCCTTCATAAATCAACACACACAACTGGTCATCCTGTGCTGTAAACTTGCCACGTTTGTACGATAATACAAATTATGCTTTTATTCATTTAACTTTCCCCTTGCGTTTGTTCCTGAATGTTTCCTTTGGTGGCTCTGCGAAATAAAATATTTTACCTCTCCCAGAAGGTTATGTGACTGCAAAGTGTCTCCTTGTGATACTCCAGCTATGGGCCTCTGGAACACTCAGTGCTTTCCTCTCTAGGAATGTTACATACTCCCAAAGATGGCAGGTCAGACCGGGCTCGCATTCCACATATAGCAATGGAGCATCAGACCCGGTTCGAAGCAGCCGTCTACTGTATGTGCCAGTGTGGTTCTTATCTGTGGGGAATGTCACAATTCAGCTGTTTCTCTCCACAAATGCTTCTAGAGGGGGTTGGTTTTGATTTTTGGAACACTATACCCAAGAGGATTAAGGAATATTTTTATGACTGGGATAGTCAGATTTTTGGTCTTGGAAAATTTAGGAATGTATTGGGGAGCAGATAGAGTAAATGTAGCCCAGGATCATCCACGATCAAAGTAATTGTGTCCTTCTTCCTTGTGTTCTTATCAACACTTGAAGGCCAGGCTGATATATTGGTATTCTGTAATTCAGTGGGCACTCGGGGCAGGTAAACATGCAGGATTATAGGACTAGAGTGAGGGAATGATACTGACTGAATTGTTTTGCGGAGCAGTGTCTAGTAACAGCAATGATCCTGAAGTCCATTGGTGTATCTACAAACCTGCTTGACCTAATTGAGTTGGGGATGGGTTTGTTCTGATGTGTTATGTGTATTATGAAGTGATGTGGCTGTTCTCTGTATTTCAAAGCACAAAGGGCAGTATTATTTAAAGTTATCTGATTGGGATGACTTGTCAAAGCAGTTTCAAAGTTTGCCGAGTCCAATTTGTTTATTTTCAGCAGTTCATGTGAAAATGAACACCTTCATTGTTGCAACATCCGATATTATGGTATTCATTTGCAGTTAACATGCATGTTCTTGACTTTACTGTGGGTAATGTACTGCACACGCACAAACCAATTGACTTTTTCTTCGTAGCCAAGTACAACGGGGGAACAAAAAACAAAACCAACCCAAAACAGTGTTCGGGAACTGCGAGGCCTGGGACTGTCACCAGATCTGGTAAGTGAAAAGTAATAGCCTGCTTTAAGGAGTGTACCTAATGGAAATGGCAAACGGTCGCAGCAAAGAGTGAGTCATAGTTAGGTGCAAAGTTTGCATGCTTCCGTTTTGCAAATACCAGTTCCATTGTCAGCAAATTACCTCAACTCCATGACTAACCTTCATGACCTTTACTCATCAAAAGTAAGATATTCATTTTCAAAGTTGTTGAAGTTCAGAATTATCTTTAACCCAGTTGTTGGAATTGTTTCAAAGAGAAATGAGCTGTTAGCTAGTTGACAATAAAGATTGAACCTTTGTCCTATGGTGTGACTATTTGAAGCAGACGAAAAGAGCAGTAAAGACAGGCTACTCACTGTTAGCCAGAGTTTGCATTGAAATAATTGCTTGGCAAGACAGAATTTAAACATTGCCACAAGGAAACAAGAAGTTGAGGCTTTTTGTCTTAAGTGCTAAGATACAAAGAACACTTGAACAAAGAGCACCATTTTGTATAGCATGAGACAAGGGTGTTGATTGTTCAGGCTGTCATTGGCATGGCGATGCAGTAAGAACAGTTAACTGTCAATCTCCGCTCTCAATCCAGGCAGGTAGATTCTGATTGGGTAGGGTGTTGCCATGGGATGTGGTGAGGACAGGCTGTCCCCATGGCCCTTTTTAAAGAAACAACATAATATATTTACAAATTCCTTTTACCTACATAAACAGGGTCCTGGGTATTGACACGTATAGCTTCTAGCAAATGCATTACACTGTGAGCCCAACTGATGATCTTAAATTGGTTTCTGGTGGAGCTCTCAGCACAGTCTAGATTATTTGATAAATTATTTCCAATAACTGAACCACTGTTCTGAGGCCTACAAGCATGGATTAATTGACTATGACTTGATTGGTGCACTCTTCGAATGTTCAACGAACAGGTTGTTTCATATGATCTACCAGATGGAACTTAGCGCCTACAGTCCTGGCATCGTTCTGACACTGAAACACATACATCACATTATTCATTTGTCTGGTATCCAGTTGGTAGGGAAAACCTCTCAAGCTTTTCTGCTTAGGTTAATAAAATGCAGTGAGGAAAACTAAATTAAAAAGGGTGGGAAAGTCAATAAAGAAAGGGAGCAAACAGAGATAACAAAAGGACTGAGAAACAGCAAATTGAAGACAAGAGAGGGATACAGCATTGATGGAGCAGACGTAGGAGAGGGCACACAGGAAAGGAAGAGGCGTGTGTGAAAGATCAGATGTGAAAGGAAGAGTAAATACCGCTGGATAAATGAAGGAGTGTTATCAAAGGCAGATATATGCCAAGAAGTGAAGAAATGAAGATAATTCTGTACAAATTTTTGACTTGTCAATATTCATTAATTTCTTTGATCTATGATGTTTTTCTAGTTGATCTATTTGTCACCACCCCAAAACATTACTTATTTAGAAAAAGCTACAACGGTTATGTTTATTTTGTAACAATGGGGTTCAATCAGGAGGGGTTGCCTTTGGTGATGAGTGTTGAAACCTTTCTGTGGATGAGAGACATTGAGAAATAACTTCTGAAACACAATCATTTAAATGCTGTAAGTTCAAATGTAACATTGCTGTACAAAGTTAGATTATTAATTGTTCCAAAGTATAGAAATATCCAACGTCTGATCTGTTCCTTTTTGCTGCTTTTATGTGTTTGGTTTTTTTTTTGTTCATTATAGTTGAAGGATGTCTCTGCTGCAAGATGGAGAACATAAATCTGTAGAGCACAGGAACAGGCCCTTCGGCCCACCATATCTGTGTTAACTATGATGCAATTCTAAACTAATCCTGTCGTCCACACTTTTAGTTCAGTTGTAACAATAATTAAAACATCAAACAATTTGTCCTCCAGCAGAACACAGCACTTTTCCATATTCACTATGAATAGAAGTTCAAGAGTATTTTTATCATATTTTATTGTCTACCAGCATTAACAGCAAGATGTGAAACTAGAAAGGGTTCAGAAAAGATTTACAAGGCTGTTGCCAGGGTTAGAAGGTTTGAGCTACAGGGAGAGACTGAATAGGCTGGGGCTATTTTCCCTGGAGCGTCAGAGGCTGGGGGATAACCATATAGAAATTTGTAAAATCCTGAGGGGCATGGATATGGTGAAGAGCTGAGGTATTTTCCCCAGGGTAGGGGAGTCCAAAACTAGAGGGCATAGGTTTGGGGTGAGAGGGGAAAGACTCAAAAGGGACCAAAGGGGCAACCTTTTCACGCAGAGGGTGGTGCGTGTATGGAATGAGCTGCCAGAGGAAGTGGTGGAGGCTGGTACAATTACAACATTTAAAATGCATCTGGATGGGTACATGAGTAGGAAGGGTTTACAGGAATATGGGCCAGATGCTGGCAAATGGAATGAGATTAATTTAGGACATCTGGTCAGCATGAACAAGTTGGACTGAAGGGTCTGTTTCCATGCTGTATATCTCTTTGACTCTATGACTGTAAGTGTATAAAACATCCCCTGCTGACTTGTTATCCATCTGCACATACCCTGCAGTGGAAGCAGCAGTATTTACCTTTGTAAGGTACATTTGTCGAAATGTATGTATCTGACTGTCTAATAAACTGTGTTTCTAATGTTGCACTCACTTTCTCTGTAGATTGTCTGCCGCTGCACAACTCCCATGGAGAAATCTGTCAAAGAAAAAATCTCTATGTTCTGCCATGTAGAACCTGAACAGGTAAAATTAAAAGCAGGCGTTATTTAATGAGTAAAAATACTAAAGCAAAATGCTGTGGATTTAGTAAATCTGAAGCTAAGTCAAAAAATATTGGAAATACTCTGACAGTGTCTGGGGAGAGGGAGTCAGAGTTAAGGTTTCTATCAGATCGGTGACTGTTTCTTCTTCAGCTAAATTCATCGCCCTAATTTTTTTTTTTTTTGCTTTTCTCTCCATAGTGATTCCTAACCCGTTAAGGGTTTGAGTTTTGGGTCAGATCACATTTGCAGTGTTGTGTTTGGTTCTGGGCACTTTATTTAAGGAAGGATGTTAAAGCCCTGAAGAGAGTTCAAAGGAGTTTTACTGTAATGATGCCAGGAATGAGGGATTTTAGATACAAGAAAAGATCAGAGAAATTGTGTTCATTCTCCTTAGAGCAGAGTAGGTGAAAAGGTGATCCGATTGAGGTGTGCAAAATTATGAACAATTTGACAGGGTAAGGAAGGGTTTTCTGTTTCCAGTAGTTTGTATGTAAGTACCTCGGGGTCATAATTTCAAAATTATCAGCAAGACAGCAAGAAGTGAGATGAGGAGAAACTTTAGAGGTTTGGTTTATTTTTCTATTTATTCATGGGATGTGGGCTTTGCAGGCAAGGCCAGCAATCATTGCTCATCCCCAATTGCCCAGAGGGCAGATAAGAGTCAAGCATTTGCTGTGGATTTGGGTCACATGTAGGCCAGACCAGGTAAGGATGACATTTTCCTTCCCTAAAGGACATTAATGGGCCATTTGGGTTTTTCCAAGAATTGACAGTTGGTTCATGGTCATCATTAGACTCTTAATTCCAGATATTTATTGAATTCAAACTTAACCATCTGCCGTGGTGAGATTCAAACCTGAATCCCCAGAACATTACCTTGGTCTCTGGATTAATAGTCTAGCAATAATACCGGTAGGCTAATGCCTTCTGTTTTGGTTTGGAATGAGTTTCGTGCTGTATTAGTGACCCTCCCTTGGGCTAGAACACTTGGGTTCAAATCCCACCTGCACCAAGACATTGTTGTAACTCATCTGAACAAATTAATTTAAAATATTTATAAAAAGCAAAGAACTGGGGAAGCTGGAAATGTGAAACAAAAACAGATTGCTGGAGAGACTCAGCAGGTTGAGCAGCACCTTTGGAGAGAAAGCAGAGATAACGTTTCAGGTGATCCTTCTTCAAAAATCTGCCTTCTCTCCACACATGCTGCCAGACCGGTACAATTTCTCTTAAAAGAAACATTTGTGTACGCGAACAAGGAATCAGTGAGGTTGGAGTTTTGCGACGTGTAGGTTGAAATAAATCTCTGACCAGAAAACTATAGTTTAGGCTTTGTCTAACTAAACTCAGTATTTAAGAGTTCTGGCAGCCTTCAGAATTGATATAATATTCGCTGTAGAGAACTTTTCAAGAGAATAATTCACTATTGGACAGAGGAATGTCATGAAGTCATTCTTTGAAGCTTGTGATACCACAAATTAAAATAGAAAAGGAGGCAGTTTAGTTTGAGTTTCCTGAAAGTCAGTGCCATTAACAACCCTGTGTGTTTGTTTATTTTGAAGTATTTTGGGAGGTTTTGTTACCCTAAAGTCGCTCTATTAATAGATATTATGCGGTAAGTCCTCTGTACCCGCAAGTTCGCCACGTGTGAATTTGCCAATCCACGCAAAAAAATAAGAAGCAACAAAATTCAACATCTGCAGGCAAACTTGTGTATCCGCGATTTTTAATCTATTTATAACCTGTATTTTTATCTCGCTCCACACTTGCAAATTTCGTTATTTGTCATGATTTGTGGAACCCTCGCCCATATGGAGAAATGACTGTACATTCAGTGTTTTTAAAGTCGGAAGATTTTCCAGAATGCTTTGCACAGGGAGAATGGGCATTGTCAGGATGCCTAAATATTTAAAATTTTAGTTTTGGTTCTGTTTATTTTAAGATCTTGACTCCAAGTTGCTCTATGTAGAAATGGAGTGACTTTCACACTGTAGGGATTCTATGATGTTGATCAGTGGGCTCTGTCTGATGAGTGATATTATTGGGTTAGCAATCGAGTAGTAGCAAAGTGAGCACCTACCAGGAAAGAAATCAAACAGTGATTCACCCGAGCTGCCTTTACCTAGCACAAAAACAGGCCATTCAGCCCAATCAGTTGATGTTGGCACCTATGCTGCATTCAAGCCTCCTTCTCCTATCTTCTGTCTTGTAAATCCACCAGCATTACCCTCTGTTTGCTTCCACTCAGATGTTTGTGTAGCTCACCCTTGGATGCATCCCAACTATTTTCTTCACCCACCTCCTGTGTTAACAAGTTTCTCATTGTCACTACTCGTTGGTAAAGACATTTCTTCTGAACTTCCTATTGGGTTTCTTGGTGATGATTTCATATTGCCGATCTTTAGTTCTGCTCTTCCCCACAACTGAAAGCATTCACTCTGAGTCCACAATATTGAAACCTTTTACGGTTTTGAAAACTTTTGGACATCCCTCAAGCATTTTCCAAGGGGATGGAGACCCAACCTATTGCTCTTTTCTGATGCTTACACCCAGCTGTTTCTGATAATATCCTTTGAATGTTGTCCCTCCTGGTTAGTAATTTCAAAATATCATTGGCTGTGTCTAGGAAGCAGTTCAAGGAAAGAGGAATCAAATGAAGGACAGAACAACTTATAGGAAAACCTATCACGACATTGTGCTCAAGTGTTCTTTAATTTTATCAATGTGATCAATCTGAAGTAAATATGGATTTTTGAAAGAAAGATCCCCTTCCATCATCTTTTGAAAAAGTTGCTTTGAAATGTTTGTGTAATAAGGGTTCAAGGGGCTTTTTTTTTTTTTTTATTCGTTTGCGGGATGTGGGTGTCGCTGGCTGACCAGCATTTATTACCTGCCTGTAGTTGCCCTTGAGAAGGTGGGGGTGTGTTGCCTTCTCGAACCGCTGCAGTTGGTGGGTTGACCCACAATTCCCTTAGGGAGGGAATTCCGGGACTTTAACCCAGTGAAAGTGAAGGAATGGCGATATATTTCCAAGTCAGGATTGTGAGTATTTTGGGAGGGAACTTGAAGGTGGTGGTGTCCCCACATATCTGCTGCCCTTGTCCTGCTAGATCGAAGTGGTTGTGGGTTTGGAAGGTATTGTCCAAGGATCTTTGGTGAAATTGACTGTCTGTCTGCCAATGACTTTTCAACATTTTTCCAACGTTTCTTACAGTTTGGCATTTCCCAATCATTTCCTAGAGTAGTTTGGGATACATGTACATGGTTTTTCCGGCAGTGGCGTTTCTCTACAAATACCTTACATGCTGTCCTTGATTGCAGGTCATCTGTGTGTATGATGTCTGTTCCCTCTACCGAGTCCCCTTATTACTTGAAGCAGAAGGTGTGGTGGGCTATTTTAAGGAGAGGCTCAACCTCCAGTTTGAAGCGAACTCTAGAAGACTACTGAACAAGTGGAAAGAGATGGCAGATAGGTACAGTAACACTCGCTTGGTGTGTAATACTCATGGGAAAGGGATACTTTTGTTTTAGACACTAACATTAGAATAATTCCACATGTCACTTATCAGCCAGTGCCTGGGCACGGTGGCTCAGTGGTTAGCATTGCTGCCTCACAGCGCCAGGGACCCAGGTAAGATTCTACCCTCGGGCGACTGGGTGGGGTTCACGGATTCTCCCCATGTCTGCGTGGATTTCCACCAAAGATGTGCAGGTGAGGTGGATTGGCCATGCTAAATTGCCCATAGTGTCCACGGATGTGCGGGTTAGTCAAGGGAAATATAGGGCTATAGGGATAGGGTAGGGGGTGTGGGCTTGGGTGGGATTCCTGTTGGAGAGTCAGTGTAGACTCGATGGGCTGAATGGCCTGCTTCCACGCTGTAGGGATTCTATGAAGTGCAGGAATCCAAGGCTTCATTCTGAAAATTTTAACCTCTTGATGTGTATGCCCAACTTCAATATGCCTGACACTTATTAATATACCTATATAAGATGAACTGGGGGGGGGCTCTTTTTGTGCATTGCAGTGTGCAATCTCTGGGCCTGAGTCTGGGTTCAACTTGCATCTGCTCTGGAGTGTATCATAACATGTTCAAAAGGGTTGTTTGAATTTAGTTTTACACGATGAGTGGATTTCAAGAAAACATAAAATTCAACCTGTATCTCACCTGCAAAAGAAGCTCTGTGTAATTAGTCCTACAGTACTGGTGTTTTTGTAAGGTCTAATGAGAAGGCTATTTTTGTTGATTGGGGAGTGAAAGGTTGCTTTTAAACCCTCTTTTTTTTATCGCTGTTGATGCCTTTTGATCGTTTTATATTTCTTGTGTTTTATCAGTCTGAGAGCTTTTACTGATGGAGAATTAGATTCTGAATAGCCACAGTTTGGGCCACTGAAACGCACCACACCTCAGGCAAGGTATATTGGCCTCAAGAGTGGAACACCATCGTTTTATGACCTAGTGATTCAAATCTTGCCGTAGCATATGGTGGGAGTTTGAGTTCAATAACAAATCTGGAATTTAGAGTCTAATGATAACCATGAAACCGTTGTCAATTGTTGGAAAAACTCATCTGGTTCACTAGCACTCTTTATGAAAGGAAGCTGCCATCCTTACCTGGTCTGGCCTGTATGTGACTCCAGACTCACCAGATCAGCCATGATATAATGGAATAGCAGAATGGCATCCTCCTGTCCATTTTTCTTGAGCTCGCTGCATAAAGTAGACACCTGGAGTAAACCTTGCTGTGAACTGCGCATGAATCTTGGCATTTATGTTCACGGAGGTGAGGTGTTGCTTTGAGCTAATAAGATACTAATCAGGTAACAAACTACACACCGAGTCTCAATTGGGTTTAACAGATCCGGCTACTTTAGTTAGACCGTACACCATGCAAAATGGGAACAACAGTAGGCCATTCAGCTCCTTGACCCTGGTCCAACATTCAGTAATATTGTGCCTGATCCAACGTTCTTCTTGTCCATGTTTCTGCACGTTCCCCATAACCCTTATTTCCCTGACTGATCAGGAATCAATCTATCTCAGCCTTAAATATCCACGAGGACTCTACCCCCACAGCTTTCTGTGGCATGGAGTTCCAAAAACACCCCTGAGAGAAGAAATTCCTCCTCTTTTCAGTCTTAAATTAGCACCCCTTTATATGAGATAATGCCCTCCTGTCAGGCCCCTTATGCATCTTACATGTTTCAATATGATCAACTCTCATTCTCCTCAATCCCAATGAGTAGTGTTCCAACCTGTTTAACTTGGTTAAACTATAAATTAGAATGTAAAATGAAATGTGGTATTTTCATGCTAGACTGCATTCTTTCCTGAGGTCTGCATAGCCAATTTTTCCTAAAGCTCCCTTCTAGGGAAGGGTCACTTGACCCAAAATGTTAACTCTGATTTCTCTCCACAGATGCTGCCAGACCTGCTGAGCTTTCCCAGCAATTTCTGTTTTCATTTTTGAACTTAGTTGTTGTACCTAGTACTGAATCTGGTCATCCCTACACTCTCACCATATCAGATATAAAATAAAAAATCCATCGCCAGGTGTCTTTGAAAAACACACAATTATGGATTTGTTGTAAAACAAAATCTGTTCTGCAAAGGTGCAAAATTAGTGAACATACTCAGTCTGCAATTTAAATGTAACAGTTTACCCCTCGTTATCCCAATCTAAAGGAAGAAAAACAAGTTTCTCTCTGCAGAGTTTCCAAACAAGCTCTTTTGACCAATAAGTCTCAATTTCTGAAGGTAAAAACGTTAAGGTTTGTGATGCTTAAGTCACTGTAGGTCTGATGTTGTCGCACATAAAGGCAAATATCTCTGAACACATAGTTTATAGAATCTGTACAGTGCGGAAACAGGCCATTCAGCCTAACAATCCACACCGACCCTCCGAAGAGCGTCCCACCCAGACCCATTCCCTGAACCCTTGCATTTCCCATGTCTAAGCCACCCAACCTAAACATCCCCGGACACTATAGCACGGCCAACCCACCTAACCTGCACATCTTTAGACTGTGGGAGGAAACCAGAGCACCCGGAGGAAACCCATGCAGACGTGGGGAGAATGTGCAAACTCCACACAGACAGTCGCCCGAGGCTGGAATCGAACCCGGGACCCTGGCGCTGTGAGGCAGTAGTACTAATCACTGAGCCACCACGCCACCCCAAAGTTGTTTCTGGAGAGTTTTGTAGATGCATTCATTCATGAAATTTGGGCCAACTCTTTGGGGAGCAGTTGGACGAGGTTCCAGGTATTTCATTGGACCCACTACAACCGTTCTTCTTCAGAAACAGGAGAGTTGAGCTGGGAAGCTGCTTCTTTTCTGCAGGCTTTTCCCCAGCTACTCCAAACAATATTGAAAACAGGAACTGGAACCTGACTGTTGTAAACACAGACAGATAATTTCATCGATAAACAATTATCATAAGGCATGTGACTATAAAGAAACACCTGGTTAAAATAATTGTTCCAATTTCCTGGAAAAATATCCAGGGATTCACAGTCCCTTTGTGTCAAGTCCACAAATATTACTAAATTTCAAGCCTCAAAACATCATTTGGACAGTTCTGTCGTGTTTCAATGACATGTAAATGTGAACTGAACATTTGACAGTGTTATCTCCATAGTAGGTTATCTCCCTTGATGCACGTTAACGTCACAGATAAAGGCTAAATGCAATGGTTTTTTGTGTAATGAGTTAAATTTAATAGTGAAATTAATGACACCAAGTTATCTATCTTCAACTGATTCATGTAAGCAATGATTGAAATCCTTACAAATTACGTTGACTGTATATTCCGTCTTCCAGGACATATCATGCACCAAATCAGAGGAGATCAGCAGATAACAGAAAAATATTCGAATTGTAACCAATTTTAAGCAAGTGTGTAAATAGAAACTGGGAGGGGAGGAACCATGAAAGAGATGAAAGGATAGAAGCAATTAAAACATTAAAGAGATGATGCTTGAAGGCAAAAAGAGTTAGTAAAGGGCCAGGAAAAGAAACAAGCACGGGCTTCACAATAAGTGTAAATTGGAAAAGCTCTATTGTTCCCAACAGATACTCGTTGAAAGTATTAGGGCATTGGCTATGATTTGAAAAGGTTGAACTCAGGATTAGGCCCAGAAATATCTAATTGGAAAATGCGACATTGTTCCCACAAAATATCTCGTTAATGACAGTGTTCGTTTGATTGGGAGTTAGGGATGCGACATTTGATTGATAACGGAGGTTTGAGCAAAGTTCTTTGCGAATAAATTCAGAAGTGGTTCCAATTAAGTTTTTTTTGCTTCTTTTTAGTTTAATCCAACCAGAGCAGTAAACAAGAAATAAAAACCCTTTATGCCTGTTATAATCTACTACCAGAAAACCTTTAACACTGATATTCCAAGAAATTGATGCAATATATCTCATTTGGGTTTAGTTACCCTGTAACTTCAACACTTAAGCAGCATTGTTATTTAATTTAACTCTATCACAGAATCACTAATGTTCTCATCACATGCTTCAAGTGATCATTAAAAAAAACTTGAATAAAAAATTACGGAAGTTTGGATTCCTAATTTTCCGAATCTTAGGCTGACCTTCTAGTCTAAATAATAGAGGGAGTGCTGCACTGAAAGTGTCATCTTTGAGAGAAGCTATTAGACTGAGATCACTTTGACTCCTATGGTGTTATTCGAAAAATGACAGGGGAGTTTTCCACAGTCCGTGACAGTTTTTTTTCTCCCTTGCTAAAATCAGTTTTTTGATCATTGATCTAATTGTAATGGGACCTTATTGAATGCTTTTTTTTCCTAATGTTGAAATAGTAGCTGCACTTTGAAAGTACTTGATTGAAACTGCTTTGGGAAGGTCCTAACTAAGTACGTCTCTCTCACCCTATGAGCGCATATCCTTTCTTCATTTGTCTCGATAGTGAATCTTACTTGATGTCCTTTCTCGGGAGATCCAGTACAAGGTTTTGTTTATTCATGTTAAATTGTAAAACTTATACATTTTATTCAGCTTGTCTATTTCTGTGACATGTCCTATTCTCTTTTATTCTAATTGCAAAATCTAAAACCAGGTATGATCGCACATTAGAGATTTGTTCCATTGCGTTGGTCGGTAAATATACCAAACTCTCTGACTCCTACGCTTCGGTCATAAAGGCTTTGGAACATGCAGCTTTGGCTATTAACCAGAAACTGGAAGTCAAGGTGAGTTGAGTAACTGCTAATTTATCATCCGTTAAATTACACGTTGTCGGCGTATTTCTTTACCACACGTTAAACTGCTAAATGGAGTTTTAAAATTATGTTTGGCAAATCTTTTTAAACTAAATCATAGTTTGCCCAGAGTCATATGACTAGATGGTCAGTTGCTGTTTGCAAACGTTTTAAGATGTAATTTAGAAAACATCTCATCTGTCTTCAAACAAAAACATAATCTTATTCAATATGAACTGCCTTACAGTTTAAGACATGTGCCACAATAGCCTAGAGGGATATAAAGGTATCTGAAAATAGAATGTTTTCTTGAAATCATAGGGTTACAGCATGGGAGAAGGTCATTCAACACAATTCTGTGCTGGCCCCCTGAAGGAGCAGTTTACCTTGTGTCACTCCCCTGTCAACTGTTGCCTTTCAATTAATGATCTAATCTCTTGAGAGCGTCAATTGAGCCTGCCTCCCCCACACTCTTGGGCAGTGGTTTAATTGAATCTTACATTTCATTTGCATTGGATAAGCTTAAGAGAGGTAATCCCCATGCTGTAGGAAGGAAAAGAACAATTAAACAGGAAAAGCTAAAACTTTTTTTTCCCAGCACGTCAAACTTTTCCTACAGGAAAACAGTTTTGGGAAGGGATTTTGTTTCAGAGATAAAAGTAATGTTAACAGCACTCACTCGTCATTATTAACAAGTCACACGAAAGCTTTCAGCCGATACACGTGCACAGTCAAAGGTCAGAAGATGCAGCGCAAGTTTCATTTCTTCTCCAAAAAGCTGTGCTCCACCTGGCTCAAAATGTAACACGTTTCCTGTCCTGATGTCATTGGTCTGAATTAAACTCGATGCAAACCTTAGAGTTTGAGTCTTCCAGTCTGAGTATCTTTTTAACATCGCGCCAAGACTTAATTACTGCCAAGCCAATACTCTTGCACTTATTATTAACTTTCACAAGTGTAGAGTGGAATTCCTTCCGCTTTTAAATATTATTGGAGACTCGTCAAATGACTTTTTTACTCACTCTCTAGCATTCTTAGTTCAATCTTTCTTATCCTTTTATACTGTTTTTTGTAGCAACTTTAACATTGCTGTCACGACTCTTAACAAACATTTCCTCCAAATGTAATGCCCATTAATGACTCTTCAATCTGTCTAGTTAAGGAGATCCACAGTTGCCTTCCCCATTCATACAGCTGCCATGTGGGCACTGTGCTGTCTGGCTGGTTTGAGACACTAACTTGTCATGGTAAGGCTCATTGAAAGTCTCTGGGTAACAGCAAATCTAAAACCATTCCGAGCAAAATCCGGTCCAGTAATAACGTATACATCCTCCCAAGACTCAAATATCAGTAGGGAGGTAGCGACATAGTGGTTATGTTACCGGGTTAATAATCCAGAACAACTGACTAACATTCTGGGGTCAGTGAAGTTTGAATTCAATAACAATCTGAAATAAGGGAAAACTAGCTTAACGATGAGTATGTAACAACTGTTGGTTATTGTAAAAACTCGTCTGGTTCACTGATGTCCCGTTTAGGGAAGGAAATTGTCACCCTTACCTTAAACAAAAGCAGAAATTGCTGGGAAAACTCAGCACATCTGGCAGCCTCTGTGGAGAGAAAGCTGGGGGTTAGGGTCCAGTGACCTTTTTTCAGAAACGCACCTGAAATATTAACCCTGTTTCCTCTCCACAGATGCTGCCAGACCTGCTGAGTTTTCCCAGCAGTTTCTGTTTCTCTTTCTGATTTCCAGCATCTGCTTTTATTTTCTTCTATCGTCCTTACTGGCTCCGGCCTAGATGTGACTCCAGATCGACAGCAATGTGGTTGACTTTTATCTCCCCTCTGGGCAATTAGGGATGGGCAGTAAACGCTGACCTAGGCAGAGACACACCCATCCCATGAATAAAAAAAATCATTGGAGGAACTAAACTGACATGATTATCGCGGAAATTCTCGCTTTTGGCTTTGAACTGGAACTGACGGAATGCTTCAATAAAAGGCATGCTGTCAATATCTCCCACTGTATCACCAGCTAAATACGGAGAGGATATTGTTGGGAGAGTCATGTCAAGGCTCACACATTTAAAATACGTCACAAGGCAGAACCGCTATTGCTGTTATCAGCAAGTCTCTTTTGTTTTGTACATACTCTGTCTGTAAGAGCTCTCTTTGCTTCATTAATCCCTGTTCTGTGCCTCATTCTCAGGGAGTCCCGCCCTGTGAAGAGCAGATAAGAAAGAGAGGGCTTGGAAAACAACTTGGATGTATTTTCCCCTCAGTCTGAAAATAGTGGTTAGCACCTGTCAGTCTCCAGTGCTGAGTGTATGGGTAGTTAGAACACTGGCACTCACTCCCAATTATATGTCCTCTGAAATGGGACCCCATGCCTCTCAGCTGTTTGGTGAGGAAGGGAATATTCCGCCACGATTCCTGGTTCTCGATCATTGTCCATTTCGTCACTTTTTTTGAAAACTAAACGTTTGGCAAGAGATGGAAGGTATCAGTGCACATCACTGTCTGGGTTGCAAAGGATTGCTATTTGGATGAGGAACCTCCAAGCTGACAATGTTGGTACAATTACACTAACTAACAATTGGTGTCTACCAAGAGGTGATGCTTGGGTGGCTGAAGGTAAATTATAATTCACCCACTGACCTTACCTTTACACAAACATCCAGAGGTCGATGGAGAATTGAAATGACGAGGGACTAGAAGCTCAGGGCTGCAGTTTGCAAGTTGAACAAAGGTGGTCACCCCATTCCTGTATTTGACCTCCCCAATGTAGGGGATACCATGTGAGCAGTGGATACAGTGCACTAAATTAAAAGAGGTAAATTTATAAGAGTTTTGAAAGTTGTTTTCTTAAAGAGACTCCATCATACCACAGATTTTTCATGTTGCTGATCTGTTGTCCTGTTTCAGTGTATTGTGTAAGATTCAGATTAAGTAAAAACGCATCATTTTTCTTTGCAGTATATTGACTCTGCAGATTTGGAACCTTGTAGACAGCTGGATGAGCCTGTCAAATACCATGAAGCTTGGCAGAACCTGTGTAGTGCCAAGTAAGCACTTAAAATGTTTCTATCTTTAATGATTTATCCATAAGAACAAGGATTTTATCCCAGTAAAATGATCTCTATGTACGTTTCTTATGAGGTGAATAAATACGTTAGCCTTTGCAATCTGCACACATTGCTTTGTAGTTCCCACATTTTGTTTTGATTTTTCTGACAGTAAATTAGCAGCATGTATAAACTTGCTAGAGCAATGAAAACTGCTTAAGAAGTGTTGCAGTAACATGTTGCAGATCTCACAGGCTGCCCTCTGAAATTTGAAGTTAGTAAGCATTCGGGGGTTAAATTAGTGTTTCAAGAAGAATCTTAGTTTTGGTCAAGATTTCAATGTGAAATCCCAGGAAGATGTTTTGAAAACTCAAATGGATCAAAAGTAAGTGTCAAATAATGTAGCCTGAATACGAGATTACAAAACAGGAAGTTGTGGGAGAATTCTACTTTGTCACCTCTTCCTATTAAGTGATACATTTGATACCAACAATCAATTTAAAAATCTTTGCGAGTTCTCAAAGAAACCTATCTGTTGAGTAAACGTTAAGAAAGGGGATTGGTATGCTTGCATGCACTGTTGTTCATGTAGTGTCGTGACCTCAAAAACCTGGTGTTCCTTATAGCGGAGTCTTGGTTCCTGGTGGTTTCGGTTTTCGAGGCACAGAGGGAAAGATTCTCGCCATCGCTTGGGCCAGAAGACAGAAGAAACCGTTTTTAGGTACAAATTTAGGTTTAACTCATTGTTATACAGCATGTTTCCATCTGTGTTCCCTGATTTGATTTGATTAGATTTATTTTTGTCCCATGTACCCAAGGACAGTGAAAAGTTCTGTTTTGTAAGCAGTACAGGCAACATAGCAAACGAGGACATACAGATCATAGGGTGCTTAGACAGAGCGAGGCGTACAGGGTTACAGCTGCACAGAAGGTGCACAAAGTAAAATCAGCATTAGATTTAAAAAGAATGGACCTCCTTAAGAGTCTAGTAACGGCAGGGTGAACCTGTAGGTTCGTGTGTTCAAGCTTCTGTATCTTCTGTTTGATGGAAGAGGTTGGAGAGAGTATTACATGGGTGGGAGGGGTCTTTGATGAAGACGGCAGCCTTTCCACAGCAATGAGAGGTGTAGATGGAGTCCATGGATGGGAGGTTGGTTTTCGTGATGATCTGGGCTATGTACGCAACTTTCTTTAGTCTACGCATCCAGATAGAATGCATTCTATGGTGCATCTGTAAAAGTTGGTGAGGTTCCTTATGCACATGCCGAATTTCTGAAGCCACCTGAGGAAGAGGAAGTGTTTTTGTGCCTTTTTGACTCTATTCCCTGTTGGTGGCTGTGCCTTCATCTGCTGAGGGATTAAGCTCTGGAATTCCCTCCCTAAACCCCTTAGCTTCTGTCTGCTCCTTCAGGACTCCTGCAAACGCATATCCTTGAAGGCACTTTTTTACCCTGATATTCCATTGATATCATAGCACCAGTGTGTTGTGCAGCACTCCCATAAAATACTGGTGAAGCATGTGGAAGTTGTAATACCTGTCCAGATTCGCAAAGTCAAATTGTTATTAAATTTTAAACTGAGCCAGCTTTGGAATGAAATTTATAATGTGGAACTTCAGAAAACTCATAATTCATAATTTTCAAATTCTCCGTTGTAAGCAGGAGATAAATCGTGACTCAGACCATCATTTCCGTATCAAAATGGTATTAAAATACAGGCCTGAAATTCATTGTCTAAAGTGAGTATGCTCATTGTTTGTTTCTTCATCCATGGGATATGGGTGTTACTGGCTAAACTAACATTTACTGCCCATCCATAGTTGCCCCCTTGAGAAAGTGGTGATGAGCTGCCTTTTTGAACTACCACAGTCCTGTAAGTAGACGCACAATGCCCTTAGGCAGGGAATTTCAGAACTAAGACTCAGCAACAGTGAAGAAATGGCAATATATTTCTAAGTCAGGATATTGAGTGACTTAAAGAAGAACTTGCTGGGAGTGGTGTTCCTATGTATCTCCTGCCCCTTGCCCTTCTAGATGGAAGTGCTTGCAGGTCGGAAGGTGCTGTCTGAGGATCTTTGATGAAATTCTACAGTGTATCTTGTAGATAGTACACAGTGCTGCTACTGAGTGTTCACGGCGGAGGGAGTGGATGCTTGTGGATGTGGTGTCAATCAAGTAAGCTACTTTGTCCTGGATGGTGTCAAACTTCTTGAGTGTTGTTGAGGCTGCACTCATCCAGGCAAGTGAGAAGTAATCCATCACATTCCTGACTTGCACCTTGTGGATAGGCAGGTTTTTGTGAGTCAGGAGGTGAGTTACTCACTGCGGTATTCCTAGCCTCTGATCTGCTGTTGTAGCCACCGTGCCTATGTGGCAAGTCTAGTTCAGGCTCTGGTCAATGGTAACCCAAGGATGTTGACAGTGGGGTATTCGGTGATGGTAACACCATTGAATGTCAAGTGACAGTTTTAGATTATCTCTTGCTGGAGATGGTCATTGCCCGGCACTTGAACCTGGGTCCCCAGAACATTGGCTGAGTTTCTGGATTAATAGCCCAGCAATACTACCACTAGGCCATTGCCTCCCCCTCTTAGATCTGCAAGCAATCATTATAGTGTCTGGTTTATCCCATATTTTGACTACTTCCATCAAACCTGGACAGCAACAGAATAGCATAGGTGGTTCTATGATCTGGCGCTCCCATGAATTATAATGTTAGAAAATTGTGGGGTGCATTTCCAACTTCCTAATCTGCTAACTGAGTGCAGGATCATTTCAGTTGAATAGTTCACGTTCTTGGATGATGAAAAGTTGAGTTAAAGTGTTTTTTTAAACTGGTTTTGGTGGGATGTTATGGCTTTGTTGCTTGTTAAATTAGTTTTGTGTTAAATCTGTCTTCTGTTTAAATTCAGATCACTTTGAAACATTCTACAACAGGACCTTGGATAGTATTAGATATTGAATTTTTTAAATTATAGCACACCTTATTCCATGTTAAAAGCCTTGAATCACTTCCCTGAAAAGTAGTGATGTATCAGTGGCACTAAGAGAGCAGCATTAACGCTATTTATACTGAGTGAGTAAAGTGTAAGGTTGCTATAGTTCCAGATGGCTGCTGTCTCATTAGATGGAGAGACGCCTGATGGCGAGCTTAACTCGACGTTCGTAAGGAGAATCCTTCATGGTAAACACAGCCCATGCCCACCCCGCCCCAGCCAACCTAAATCCATGTGTTAAACATATCAACCTCCCTGTGTGTGGCTGAATGGGGGCGAAGGGGCCTTGTGTTTGATGCCTCCCTCAGTTACATCTCACTGTATCCCTTATCAATGCCTCATGCTGTTTTAAGACAATTTTGCCTAACACTTCCCCCACCCCCAACAATCAGCATGCATTTGTTTTGTAAATGATAACGAGATCACTGAGTTTTTTTTTGTTGTGTCTGTTTAGGTGTCTGCCTTGGAATGCAGTTGGCAGTTGTCGAATTTGCACGAAATGCACTTAACTGGCCAGGTATGAGTCAGCAAATCCCATTGGTTCAGTGAAATGTTCCATGTTTGTATCGGTGTGTCATTGTTCTGTTGCTTTGCTTTCTGATAGGTTCGTGCCAACTTTGTAGCATCTGCCGCATGAAGGGTGGGGATCAATCAGAACAGTCATGTACATTCTACCAAACAAAGCAGTCGTGGTGCTTTATTGCAGAAACTTCAAATCTAGGTTAACATAAGACCAAGTGTTTGGATGTTGCAATAATTATCCTGATCGGCAAAATCAAATTCTGATGAACTTTTTTTTAACTGAAGCCAAGTTTGAAATGAAACGTATGACAAGTGGATGTTGGAACTCTTGAGACCCACTCAATTGCAATTCATACATTTTGAATTCCCCATTCATAAGCAGTGCTACAGGAGACAGATTTATATTAAATTTGACTCAGGCCATCATTTTGATATCGGTCAGTTTTTGAAATATTAGCCTGAATTTCGAAGTCCGTGGTGAGCGGTGATGACGAATCACCTGAAGAAAGTTGCAAAGGTCTAGTGATCTCTGTGAATTTCCCCATTTCCCAACAATGGTTTGAATCTGGCACCTAGTCAAGATCTTGAAATGGCCAGCAGTAGTGCTTCCATCACGTAGACTAAGGATCCAATGACACTGACCAGTTCTGTCAGACCAGCAAATTGGGAGCTAAAATGTGCTGACAATCTTTCATTTTTGTTTCATTCTCTATTAAATATAAAGATTGGGACCAATGTGCAGGATTAAGGTAACAGGTGAAATATATTCAATTTTTGGTTGTTATAATGGAAAACTTTGACATTCCACAAATATAAAAATTGTTTTCCGGGGCCAAAGAGGTTTATTAGAAGTCAGTATAGATTTAGTTATAGTTGACGGAAGATCTAGTGGGTTTTTTTTTTGAGGGTTTCTTCAGAGAGACTAATAAAGAACAGGTTTTTACCAGTTCAGTGATTTCTACGTTATGACAATCTAGGAAGGTCTTGAATTCACTGAAAGCAACGTCTGCATTTTGCATTCAACCACACTTTTTGTTTCAATGAATCATTGATAGTAGTTTTATGGCAAAATCAGGTTTATGTCATAATTTGTGAAGGTTGGCTTGAGTTTGTAATTTTGGATCACCACGTCAAAACCCCACTTTCCATTCCAACAAACACACGTTATCGTTTATATTCCCTCATTAATGTTATAATCCGAAATGTGAACTGTGCATTTTTCAATCAAATCAGTACATTTGGAAAACATAGTTTAAAATTTTCAATGCCTTGGTTTTCCTGTCAAGCAATTGTTTCTTTAATAGTGATGTTTTTAATAGGAAAATGAGCTTTCAGGATAGAGCAGAATGTGACGCATTTGCCAAAGCCAGCCCTGTTTCCTCTGGCCAACATTGCTGTTTAATCATTGATCTTTTTAATTCAGGTTTAAAATAATATAAAATTTGTTGTTTTATTGTATGCATTTGCTTTTACAGATGCCAATTCTACTGAATTTAATCCTGATACAAAGTATCCTGTGGTACGTATACAATATCCACTAAATTAATTCTACGTTTGGGGCTGAGCTGATCAGCCATTCCCAATAAAGCGAGGGTGAATGTCTTTATGGCCCATTGTCTCACATGTCTCTTGAACAGCGATATTAAACTCTTTGGCAGAAGGTCCACTTGCTTTATCACACGGTGTGTTACAGAACACAGTGTTTTGTTCCCTCCTTCCAGGACCTGGTTTGTTTTCCCAGGAGCTTGTCATCTGGCAGCCCAGCTATGAAATGCCCATCTGTTTCTCACCATAGTGGTAATGTCACTGGATTAGCAAAAGTCAGTAAGTAAAACCAGCACAGTCCCAGAGGACAACAGGCTGCTCTCTCCTTAGAGGGAGATAACTGCTGGAGGGATTAACCTGAAGATCACTGTGCCTCAGACAAGGCTCAGGGTTAAGAAGGAAGGATCTCCATGGTTCAAGACACCCAGACTGATGCACAGGTTCACTTCCCACCACAACAGCTATTGGAATTTAAATAGAATGTATAAATCTGGAATCTGAAGCAGGTCTCTGTAATGACAATCCATGAAACGATCAACAATTGTTGTACGAATTCACAGGGACATGGATGGGGTGAATAGCCAAGGCCTTTTTCCAAGGGTCAGGGAATCCAAAACAAAAGGGCATAGATTTAAGGTGAGGGGGCAAGATTTAAGAGAGATCTGAGGGGCAGCCTTTTCATGCAGAGGGTGGTGCATGTATGGAATGAGCCACCAGATAAGATGGTGGAGGTGGGTACAGTTACAATATTTAAAAGGCATCTGGATGGGTATATGAATAGGAAGAGTTTGGAGGGATATGGGCCGAATGCTGGCAAATGGGACTAGATTAATTCAGGATATCCGGTTGGCATGGATGAGTTGGACCAAAGGGTCTGTTTCCATACTGTACAGCTGTATGATTCTATAGTTCGCAAATGTCCCCCAGGATCTGAAAACTGCTGCCTTCACACATTCTCACCTACATGTGACTCCAGACCCACAGCAATGTGGCTCACTCATAACTGCCCTCAAAAACGGCCCAGGGGCAATGAGGCATTGTTCATGGACAATTAGAGATTGGTAACAATTTGCTGGCCCAGCCAGAGATGCCCACATCCCATGAGAGAAGAATAATCAATAATCCAGGACAACATTAATGGTTGATGGAAACATTTTTTTTCTTTATTCATTCACCGGATGAGGGCATCACTGGCCAGGCAGTGTTTATCGCCCATCCCGAATTGCCCAGAGGGCAGTTAAGAGTCAACCACATTGCTGTGGGTCTGAAGTCACATGTAGGCCAGACCAGGTAAGGGTGGCAGTTTCCATCCCTAAAGGGCATTAGTGAACCAGATGGTTTTTCCAACAATTGGCAATGGATTCACGGTCATCATTAGACTCTTAATTCCAGATATTTATTGCATTCAAATTCCATCAGCTGCTGTGGCGGGGTTCGAACCCAGGTCCCCAGAACATTAGCTGGGTCTCTGGATTAACAGTCCAGTGATAATACCACTAGGCCATTTCCTCCCCCATGTGCGCGAATAAATGAAAGCCAAAACAGAGTTGTTTAAAGATGTGTAAAACAAAGAGCTGGAAATGTGGGAAAAAAAACAGAAATTGCTTGCGTAACTCAGCAGGTCTGGCAGCATCTCTGGAGAGAAAAAACAGAGTTAATGTTTCAAGTCCAGTGACCCCTCTAGAATGAGACATGGAGGGTGGTAGATGTTCAGAACTCTGTTCTGCAAACAGCAGTAGACACTGGACCAGTTAAATCTAAGAAAGATACCTTTTTTTGTTGAGCAAAGGTATTAAGGAAAATGGGCTCAAGGCAGGTACATCGAGTTAGGCCACAGATCAATCAAAGATTGATCAATCACTGAATGGTTTGAAAGTTGTGTCACCGGTAGACAGAGTGGTTGAAAAGGCATTTGGCACACTTGCCTTCAATGCTCAGACCATTGAGTATAGGAGTTGTGACAACATGTTGAGGTTGTACAGGACGTTGGTGAGGTCACTTTTGGAGTATTTTGTACAGGTCTGGTCTCCCGACTATAGGAAGGATATTATTAAATTGGAGAAGATGGAGAAAAGATTTATGAACATGTTACTGGGACCGAAGGATTTGAGTTATAGGGAGAGGCTGGAACTTTACTCGCTGGTGCATAGGAGGTTGTGGGGTGACGTTATAGAAGTCTATAAAGTCATAAGGGGCATAGATAAGGTGAATAGTATTCCCAGGGTAGGGGAGTTCAAAATTAGAAGGCATATTTTTAAGATGAGTGGAAAAAGATTTAAAGAGGACCCAAGGGGCAATTTTTTCACACAGAGGGTGGTTCATCTGTGGAATGAACTGCCGGAGGGAGCAATAGATGCAGGTACAGCTAGAACATTTAAAAAACTTTTGGACAGGTAGATGAATAGGAACAGTTTAGAGGGATATGAGGCCAAACACAGGCTAACAAGACTAGTTTAGTTTGGGAAACCTGATTGGCATGGATGAGTTGGACCAAAGGGCCTGTGTCTGTACAGTATGTCTCTATGGCCGAATGGTCGCCTCCATTCCTGTGTTGCTAATGGTGACCATGTTGATCCATGACAGCACTCACCAGAGAATCTGTTTAAACAAGTCTTGCTGAGTCTCTCAGTCACTATCCACTGGAAAGATGGTTGACTTTGTGATAGAATGGGAAACCTGATTTCCTAGTGGAAGAGAGTATTGAAACTTACTCCTTGTTGTCCATAAGGTTGATTTGCATTACAATTTGTTACTAACCTTAAAGGAGTACAGATTTGTCAGAGTGTGCAACGGTTTCATTTAAAGTATCTCCCCACTATCAAAATTAAACTGCAAGAGGAATTTGTTTTGCTTTGCCTGTAATTGTACAGGATATGCTGACCAGCATCATCCACTTTTGTTAGGGACCAATCTGTCGGATTGAGAAAAAGATTATGGAAACTAGTCAGATCTTTTAAACTGCCATGCCATTTGAGGTCTAAGACGGATGGCTAAGTGGCAGAATTGGAGATGAATTATGTTAATACGTATGTCATAAAAACATAAAATCAAGAAACGGTCATGATAAGAGGTAGACAAACAGGAGGCTGGAAGAACACAGCGGGCTAGGCAGCATCCTCCTGATGGATTCCAGCATCTGCGGGTTTTTTTTTGTTTTTAACAAGGAACAAGAAGAGGCTAAAATTGTTTCAGAGATAGTGGGAACTGCAGATGCTGGAGAATCTGAGATAACAAGGTGTAGAGCTGGATGAACACAGCAGGCCAAAAGAAGTGTCTAAGCCCGAAACGTCAGCCTTCCTGCTCCTCTGATGCTGCTTGGCCTGCTGTGCTCATCCAGCTCTACCCCTTGCTATAACAAGAAGTGGCTGCTTTGCCCCTCAAGCCTGATCTGTTATTCAATGTGATCTGTCTGAGCATGTACCTCTGCTGCAGCTTCCCACAGCA
>JAHRHZ010000026.1:1346167-1398322 GCA_024137785.1 Ginglymostoma cirratum | reverse complement strand
AATGTGATCTGTCTGAGCATGTACCTCTGCTGCAGCTTCCCACAGCATCCACAATGCTGAAATGTGATCTGTCTGAGCATGTGCCTGTGCTGCAGCATCCCACAGCATCCACAATGCTGAAATGCAATAATCTGTTCCTCCTTGTATTGAAAATATTGATTGACTGAGCTTTCTGAGGTTGACAACTCAGAGGAAATAAAAGAAATAAAAATATAGCATGCTGGAGGTGTTATTTTGCAAGTTGCTGAGGTCCAGTCAAGAGTTTAAAGATGATGCCTTACGCTAGATGAAGATTTGAAAATTCTGTCACATTTTGTGCAGGTGATTGACATGCCCGAACACAATCCCGGAGAGATGGGAGGAACCATGAGACTTGGCAAGAGGAAAACGATCCTGAAGGAAAAGAATTCAGTATTAAGTACGAGTTTTTAAGTTTATCTTTTGGAGTTGCATATCTTGTTTCATTTTTTAACTCACCCATTCATGGGACGTGGGCCAGAATTTGTTGCCCATTTCTAGTTGCCCTTGAGAAGGTGGTGATGAACTGCCTTCTTGAACCGCTGCAGTCCGCATGTTGTAGGTTTACCCACAATGCCTTTTGGGAGGCAATTCCAGGATTTTGACCCAGCGACACTGAAGGAATGGTGATATATTTCCAGGTCAGGTTGGTGAGTGGCTTGGAGGGGAACATGCAGGGGTTGGTGTTCCCATGTATCTGCTGCCCTTGTCCTTCTAGATGGAAGTGGTCGTGGGTTTGGAAGGTGCTGTCTGAGGATCTTTGGTGAATTTCTGCAGTGCATCTTGTAGATAGTACAGATGGCACGGCTGGTGGAGGGAGTGAAAGTTTGGGGGTGTGATGCCAATCCATGACCTGATTTGTCCTGAATCGTGTCAAGCTTCTTGAGTGTTGTTGGAGCTACATCCATCCAGGCAAGTGGAGAATATTCCATCGCGCTCCTGACTTGTGCCTGGTATTTGGTGGACAGGCTTTGGGGGATCAGGAGGTGACCTTCTCTCCTGTAGCCACAGTATTTATCATTGTCAAGTCCAGTTTAGTTTCTGTACAATAGTAATGCCAAGCTGCTCCAAGATTCCATATCCATAGAGCAATTAGTCTTGGCGCACTGTATTCAGTGATGAACGTAACAGTTGCCTTATTGATTATTTTAAACGTCATGGCTCATGTATTTCCATGTGCTTTCCTTTTGAAGATATCTTAACCACACTAAAAGCAGGAATTATTATCCTGGATTTTGCTACAGGAATGTCACCTGCATTGATTGTAATTACACTGTTTGAACTATCATCCCTGTACTGTCTTTTTGAAAGATTACTCTGATTTGTCCCACTCTCCTGCTCTTTACCGTGCATCCCTAATATGTTTTTCTTCCTTAAAATAGTTATCAAGTTTCCTTTTGAAAGTGACTCTTCAGTTTTTTCCTACTGTCCTTTCCATCACTGCATTCCACATCTTTTCGCTACATCAACAAGAGGAACATCTGTTTTCCAAATTAAAACAAAGTAGTGATTAGAATTACAGCAGAAGCATCCGACATCAAGCTAGTTCATCAAAACCTTTGCCCCATACTATTTGGCCTGAACTGAAGCTTGTTTTTTGATTTGATTTGGTTTGTTATTGTCACATGTCCCTAAGTACAGTGGAAAGTTCTGTTTTGCCAGCAGTACAGGCAGATCATAGCAAACAAGGACATAGAGATCAAAAGACGCTTAGACAAAGTGAGGCATACAGGGTTATGGCTGCACAGGAGGTGCACAAAGCAGGTTCAGCATTAGATTTGAAATTAGAGAGGTCCATTCAGCAGTCTGATAACAGCGGGAAGGAAGCTGTTCTTGAACCTGTTGGTCCGTGTGTTCAAGCTGCTCTATCTTCCACCTAACGGAAGAGGTTGGAAAAGAGCATTACCGGGTAGGGAGGTGTCTTTGATGATGTTGGCTGCCTTTCTGTGGCAATGAGCTGCGTAAATTGAGTCCATGGATTGGAGGTTTGCTTCCATGATGGTTTAGGCTGTGCACACAACTTTCTGTAGTTTCTTACAGCCCTGGGCAAAGGTGTTGCTGTGCCAAGCTGTTATGCATCCAGATAGAATGCTTTCTCTGGTGCATCTATAAAGGTTGGTGAGGGTCCTTATAGACATGTTGAGTTGCTTAAGCTGCCTAATGAAGAAGAGGTGTTGGCGTGTCTTCTTGACCATTAGATCTACATGGGAGGTCCAGGACAGATTGTCGGTTAAAGTCACTCTTGGGAACTTGATACTCTCGACCCTTTCCATCTCCGCTCCATTGTTATAGATAGTGGCGTATCCTCCTCCTTTCTTTCTAAGGTCAACGATCAGCTCTTTTGTTTTGCTGGCATTGAGAGAGAGATTGTTATCATTGCAACACGACATCAGGCCCTCTATTTCCTATCTGTATTCTGACTCATAGTTGTTTGTTATCCATTCTACCATGGTGATGACATCATTAAACTTGTAGATGGCACTCATATGGAGTTTGGCCACGTAGTCGTGAGTGTACAGGGAGTACAGTAAGGGGGCTGAGTACACATCCTTGTTGGGGGTGGGGGGGACAGTGTTGAGGATTATTGAGGAGCAGGTGCTGGTGTCTGTCTTCACTGATTCTGGTCTGTGTTTGTACTAGTGTCAGTATTTTTAAAAAAGTTTCAACTGGTTTTTTTTCTGTGCTTCCTTCAGGGAGGTTGTATAAGGATTGTGACTACATTGAAGAACGCCACAGGCATCGATACGAGGTACAAACTGTTTTATTCTTCCCCCCCACCCCCTCTCCACACACACACACACACACACACACACACACACACACACACACAGAGGCTTTCTGCATTCTTTGTCTGGGAAAATGAATCCACAAACTGTGTAGTTTTTCATTGTAAAAATATTCTCTCAAGCCTGTGAAGAACATTGAGTTTTTCCCCGTCATGTTTTCTTAGTTTTTAAGTCTATATTGCTGCGCTTTTCTAATTGGTCCTTCTTTTAAGAAGTTGCGTTGGATTCTTTGATGCCAAAAGCCTCTTGTCCAATCCACCCAAAAGTTCCATCTTGAAGCACAGAACAAAAAATGCTCCAAACCTGTTGTATTTCAGGTAAATCCAGCAATGAGAAATAACTTTGAAGAAAAGGGATTTCGTTTCGTTGGCCAGGATGTGGAGGGAGAACGAATGGAAATAATCGAACTAGACGGTGAGTGAAGAGATGTCGCAGTCATAGAGAATGAGATATAACACAAGTTACTCTTTAGAAAATACTCTGAATCTTACAGCTCGTTTTATTTTAAAGTTTACTATTTGAACAAACATTTTGGAGAATGCATTATCGTATTTACATGTTAGCGGGATGATTAACTCCATTCGTTGAATGGCTAGTGTGTGTTTCAGGAGAACACAGTGAGAATCCAGTTCCAGTTCCAGTGCAGAGCGTTTCCCCTCAAACTGGACACAGCAATCAATATAGACAGCTACGCCCTCCTCTCTAATAGAGTGACATGCTGAAGGGCCCTCATGAACTGTGGCTAATTGCCTACTTGTGTATTTAAAATTTTAAATAAATTTACAGGCTGCTTAAATACGCAAGCCTGACACATTGACTGCTGGAATATTTTGGAGTAAAGTTCTGTAAAGTTAAAAATAATGCTGTTTAAGTTTTGGACACCACTTTTGAATCTTTCTTCTTATTCGTTCATGGGATGTGGGCAACACCGGTTGGACCAGCATTTATTGCCTGACCTTCTCTGCTGCTGTTATGGGTCAATCACTTTGCTGTGGGTATGGAGTTACATATAGGCAGATTTCCTTGCCTCAGTGAAACCTGCTGGCTATTTACAACAATGGTTACATGGCCAACAAACTTCTAATTCCATTGTTTTAAAAATTGAATTCACATTTAACTATCTGCCATGGTCAGATTTGAATCCATGCCCCCATGGAGCTTAGTCTTATTAGCCTAGTGACATTACCCCTGTGCCACAGCCCCTCCTCTGTGTAATTTTAGCACATCACCTCATGATGTTAAGAATTATGGAGTGCTGGCTGTAGTTTTTATTGTGATCAAAATATTGTTAGCATCTTGGAAGAGTGTCTTCTGATAATCTGTGACAATTTTTTTGATCCAATTTTTTATCTGAGTGCTTCCACTGTTTCTATGGTGAGAAAAGCTCATAATACAATTTCTAGATTGACAATCCTATCGGTAGCCTCCTCAGTTACTGACTGGAGAAATGAGGCCGCAGATCTGAGTGGCAGTTCGTGTTGGTGTGTTCCACAGACTATGACCACAAATGCGCATTCCTCAAACTCCACCAGCAGACCAAATGGCTGCTGAATTGTCCATGCCCTTTTTGGAATCACTTGAGCGTCTCCCACATTTTTACTCTGCTGTTAGGTCAGTGAATCATAGAATCCCTGCAGTGTGGAAGCAGGCCATTTGGCCCATCGAGTCAGCACTGACCCTTTGAAGCGCATCTCACCCAGTTCCAGCCCCCTACCCTGCATTTACCATGGTTACCTAGCCTGTACATCCTGGGATGCGGTGTAGGTTCTTTATGCTGTGTGTAGCCTACGACCCATCAGTGGTTTATAGGTTATTGTCAGCTTCATAGAGAGCAGAGAGAGGAGTTGGTGAGAGGTGGACCCCACATCAGGCAGTCAGCAGTACCTAGACGGGCAGGCGTTGTAAGAGTAGTCAGAGGTGGAGGCAGAGTCATTAAGTATTTTTCAGACAGTTTGATAGAATCTTGTTGGGCAAAGGAATCGAAAGGAGTAGTCAGGAATGTGAACTTCACATCACCCAAGAGATGAGCCATGATCGTATTGGTCGGTGGAACATCCTTGAGGGGTCGAGAGGTCTCCTTCTGCACCTGTTTTGCATTTCATAGCAGCTTCTGTTTCCCAGAATGACAAGGAATATTTTTAGTGCTCCTTTGCCTTTTTGAATGAGTATGTTAGTTGGAGGACCAGTGTGGTTCTGCCTGTTGATTGTTTGACCTTCACGTCTAATAAGTTCGCCTCGAGGTAATTGTAGTCGAGTGCAGCTCTTGAGGAAGTGTTCTCACCCGTGTCTTTTTCAGAGCATCCCTATTTTGTTGGCGTCCAGTACCACCCAGAATTCACCTCCAGACCGATGAAACCGTCGCCACCTTACTTGGGCCTGATGTTGGCTGCTTCAGGAAAACTTCAACGTTACTTGGAAAAGGGTTGCCGGCTGTCGCCCAGGTAACTAGCTCAGATTTTCTGTCTGTTCTCCCCCTTTTCTAATTGATTCAGTGGAGGGAATTACATTGTGAGGGTCACGTAAGGAAGTTGCAGGCAGATACAGATGGGTTGGTTGAGTGAATTGCCAACCATCTGACTAACAGCACAACGTGGAAAAACATGAAATTGTTCACTTTGGCAGGACAAATTAAAAACCAGCAAATTACTTCAAACAGAAGAGCACTGTGGAATTCTGAGGTGCAGAGGGATTTGAGTGTTTTGGCCATCAGTGTTCACAACTGAGGGTTTTTTTCAAATTTACGTGTATTTCTACCATTTGTAGTTAGTAAAGAAAAGCTTTTTTCTTATGGTACAGCCACTGTAATCGGTCTCCACATCATTCAGAGTAACATGGGGGGCAGGTAGAAAGGATTAGGGCGCCATACTGTTAGATTTGGAGGATACAGGATGGAAACGCTAGCATTGAGCACATAGAACATAGAACAGTACAGGCCCTTCAGCCCATGATGTTGTGCCGAACTTTTATCCTAAACCTAAGGTCTGTCTAACCTCCACCATTATCTTATACTATCATCCATATGCCTATCTAATAGTTGCTTAAATGCCCCTAATGAGGCCGACTCCACTACCCTGTCCGGCAATGCATTTCACACCCCAACCACTCTCTGAGTAAAGAACCTACCTCTGACATCTCCCCTACAATCTACCTCCACTCACTTTAAAACTATGCCCCCTTGTAATAGCTACATCCACCCTAGGAAAAAGTCTCTGGCTGTTTATTCTATCTATACCTCTGATCATTTTGTATACCTCTATCAAGTCACCTCTCATCCTTCGTCGTTCTGAAGAGAAAAACCCTCGCTCTCTCAACCCTTACTGGGCTGAATGGGCTGTTTCTGTGCAGTGAATTCTATGTACCTGACAGTGGCTACCCTGACATGGCTGCAAAAGTGAAGGAATGACCCTTAATGTCTGCCAGTAGGTTCTGCACTTCCCACACTCCTCCCATCATGAGCCTTACCCTTAAGTAAATCAGAAATTGCTGGAAAAACTCAGTAGGTCTGGCATCTGTGGAGAGAAAGCAGAGTTGACGTTTTGGGTCCAGTGACCCTTCTTCAGGACAAAGCTTACCCTTTCCCACTGCTCAACATTCTCGTCTGATTTCCCACCCCCAAAATCTTTCCCCTTCTCTGACATTTTCAACAGTTCCCCTCTGCTCACCCCTGCCCTCACCATCCGCTACAATTTTCATCACCTTGACCTGAAAGTAACGGTGCAGATATTAAATAACTAAGCATCTATTTAATCTTCGTATTATTTTGGATGTTATTTGCTGGTTCAATCAAATACAAGTTTGCAGAAAAGAACTGGACACGTGTATACTTATAATTTTCATGCTGACATTCTCTGAAATTGGGATTGGATTACTGTCAAATCTATCAGCAGTATTGTAACTATTGCTTCTTTGAAAGTATGCAGCCTGCCCATTATAAGTCTATTGGGAATAATATTGAATATATATCCATTTACATCATAGTTTAATGTACCTGACTGGTCAAAAAATGTAATTATTGTAATCTTCAGAAGCTGCATTTTCAGAACAGAAAAGGAATTTGTGCTTTTGACATGTTATAATTCCTCACCTCTGAATATTAAATATTGATTATCCTGCATTACAAATCGGTGTCCTATCTGGTCAATCCACTTAGAATAGGACTGACTGCTGAACAGCAGGAGAATGTTAAATTCTCATATTCATCAGTATTTAGAGTTTAATTAGACTTTTATTTTAAATAAAATAAATGCTTTTTGTTGCTAGATTATAAGAGCAGAGATTTACAGTCTGCTGAGGCTATATAAGGCTCTGGTCAGATCACATTTGGAATATTGTGAGCAGTTTTGGGCCCTGTATTTAAGGAAGGATGTGCTGATGTTAGAGGAGGTCTAAGGGAGGTTTACAAGAATGATTCTAGGAATGAGGGGCTTGTCATATGAGGACTGGTTGAGGACTCCTAATCTGTACTTGATGGAGTCTAGGATGAAGGAGGATCTGGTTGAAACTTACAGAATACTGAGAGGCCTGGATAGAGTGCATATGGACAGGATGTTTCCACTAGTCGGAGAGACTAGGACTGGAAGGCACAACCTCAGTGTGAAGGGACACCCCTTTAAAACTGAAATGAGGGGGAATTTATTCATCCAGAGGGAGGTGAATCTGTGGAACTCATTGCTGCAGAGGGCTGTGGAGGCCAAGTCATTGAGTGTATTTAAGACAGAGATAGATAGGTTCTTGATTAGAAAGGGGATCCAGGGTTACAGGTAGAAGGTCTGAGAGAGGAGGCTGTGTCCTTTAGAGTATAACGCATCTGTTCTAACTCACTCAGAGTTCCACCATCGCCTTTTGTTGTTTCAGAGTCTATGGCTCACAAAAACACGTAGGGTCCTGACTGGCACGTTGAGGAGCCCTGTTTTAGGTGGATCACAGGGAGTCACTGGGAGAGGTTTTAAAAGCCATTCAGATGAGGCAGGTCCCACGTGGCACTTACTGCTATTTTAAGAATGACCTTCGCCACGTTAGCAGTTGATCTTCTGCAACTGCTTTGGGCAGAGGAAGGCAACACTCGGGCATCCTGCTGTTAATCCCTAAATAAACTGTTCAGGGTTGGGATTAGACGATTGGTTTATGTGTGTAAAAGGAAACAAAAAAGTTAGAAGTTAATGAATGCCCTATGACTTTGCTCTCTCCAGAGATACCTACAGTGATCAAAGTGGGAGCAGTTCACCTGATTCTGAAATTGTTGACTTAAAACTGTCAGCTATTCTAACACAGGAATAATATTTGGTAAGTCATGTGGCCAAGCTTGGATTCTGGCTTCTCCTATTCCTTTTGACGATGTCTATCTCTGCAAATCACAACTTTTTGGATGGTGTTCCTTTTAGAAAAAATATACATGGTATAAAGAAAGTGATCTGAGGTTTCTGTCTTAAAGCCACTATTTGCAAATATGGTGGATGGTAAAAGCGTTCTTTGTTTTATAATTGCGTTAAAGTACTTTGAAAAATTACTGATGTTGCCTGCTGATCTTCCCTCAGCATTCATTACATCCTGGGATGTGCTTTCAAAGAGTAGTGGTGATGGAAACACAGCAGCCAACTTGTACCAAGTCCCACAAACTGCACAGGGATAGACTAGGTGATTTGTTTAAACAATATTAGCTGAGGGATAAATACTAGCTGGGGCATGGATGAAAATTCCCAGCTCTGCTTCAAACAGTACCATGGGATCTGTTACATCCATGCAAAACCCTCTTTGGCTGAGTGGGATTGAGTGTAGCAGTTTCTCCCTATTTTTCTTTTCCAGAGGTGTATACTTGCTGTTGTGGTCACTAAGTTGATCAGTGTCCAAGTTGGACAGTGGCACTTTGTATTCCTATCATCCTATTTGCCACTGATGACGTTGAGTCAAATCTTCAGCCACTGCTACAAACTGAAGACCGCTGCATCTTTGCAACGATCAGATCTGCTCCCCAAGTGGCTTAGCTGGTAACGGTATTGAGCAGGTGAGCCGCACAGGTAAGGGAGATCTCAGAAAGTTAGATCTCTTCAGTGCTGAGCTTAGTCAAGGCAGCAGTGAATGCTGTATTGGGACCCTACCCTGCAGCTTCAGAAGTGACAAATATGCCAGGATTTCTCAGCCGAATCAAGTGGCATTCCCCATTCTCCCCCCATCAACCTCCGAGAAAATAGATAATGCACGTGGGCAAGATGTGTTTCGATGGATAAATAATGGACTAGCACTGTCTCATGAAGCATGAAAACTTGGTTGAAATACTGGAGAGTGGCAGCTGTAGAAAATCTACCCTAGCAAGGACCTCAGGAGAAAAATAGTGGAGAAAATTAAAAGTAATTCTTATACAAGAACCAAAGGATTAAGAGCAGGCGTAAGCCACACAGGCCTCAAGCCTCTCCTGCTGTTGGTAAGATCTTTGTTGAACGTTTACATCAACTTTACTTTCCTTTCCCGGTCCCATTCCCCGATTCATTAGAACCTGGATATATATCAGTCTCCATCTCGAATGTTATTGATGTCCGTGGACGTGGGATAGAGAATACAACAGAAATTGCTCTTCATCTTAGTCCTAAATGATTGACCTTTTATTCTAAGATATTGACACTTAGCTCCACATGCTCTGTCAAATCTTAAATTTCTCTTCCCTCTCTGCCTTCGTCCAGGTGTCGCTTCATTCTACAGCTCTGAATGGTTGGTGTATGAACTACAACTTCCTGTTGATTTTACAGTATTACATATTTGGTCTGTTGGTCTCGTCTACACAGCCCACTGCCTGAGAGCCATCATTCGTTTCATTTCGTGTTACTTTGTGAGCGTCAGTGAAAATCCTATCCATTTATTATATAAAAGGAATTACCTTTTGTTCATGTCTCCTGACATAAGCCTGCATAGATTTTAGAGTTAAGTTTTTGAATCTTGGATTTTTCTACAGTGACATAAAATCAAAGTAACATATTGTAATGGAATTAGCAAGGATCATGTGGCATACATTTGGGACATCACAATGTAACACCAATTGTTCATTTTGAAAAGTTCCTGTCTCCCAACGTTCTTATGTTTATGGCAAACTGTACTTTTCTTTTGACACTACCTCTGCAAAATGTGGTTTTACCAGTGTACTACTTCATTTTTATTTAGACTCCTGTGTCTGATTCAAGTTTCTCCTGATGTTTTGTTTTCTTTTATACCTCAGTATGTTGCAGGTGTAGGGTTGGAAGGATTGCATTTTTCTGTTTAGTTTATGCACTGTTAAACTCAGTGTGAAACTGGGACTGTAAAGTTTATTTCATGTTGTTGAGAGATGTAACTTCTTATTTTTACACAAGGGTGGAATTACTTGAGTTCGTTTAGAAAATGCAGTCACATTATTGCCATAAAGAATCAACAATCAGGCTGTAATGTGGGACCATTCTCTTTCATGTTTCCATTCATTGCAATCAAGTGAACTACAGGTGATTTTGTAGTTTGGGAGCAGACCTTTTAAAAAGCTGCAGCAGCATATTAACTTGTTCCAGCAATTAAATTTGATAAATACCCAGGTTAGAAGCAGCATTGAAAGGGCTGTCTCAGAAGTTCCCCAGTCTAAAAAGGTTATAATTCGCTAAGACTCACCCACATATTTTCCACATTTCGATGGAGTGAGAACTGCTTGCTTTACTCAGCAGCCATATTGGCGTTCACACACAGAAGTGAGAATGATCCCATCATCATCTGGTTCCTGCTCGAGTTCTTGGTCTGGATTCAGGGCTGGAACTGGATGAAAAATCACCGAAGAGCCGCACTAGAGAGGTCACTTCAAGAGTATGGTTAAATGCTCCTCTTCGCCTTTAGAATTGTTTTGAGACATTGTTCCCAACTCATTCCCATGGACTTTAAGTCAATTTAGAATACATTGCATTTTATGCTTTTATGTCACCCCAGCATACTTGGCTTGACAGGGTAGATGCTGAAAGGCAGTTTGCCCAGGTTGAGTAAGCTGGAAATTAAATGGGACAACCTCAGGATAAGGAGTCGACAATCTGGGACTAGATGAGGTGAAATTTCTTCTCCCAAAATGTTTTCAATCTTTGGAATTCTCTGAGCATCACTAGATCTCTGTGGTTGTCTCTGAACTTGTTCAAGACAAGGGTTGATAGATTTTTGGGAATCAAGGGATATGGGGGATAATCCATGAAGGTGGCATTTTGTTCAATCAGCCATTTTCTTACTGGAAGACACAGCAAACTTGGCTTCAGCTTGTATTTCTTTGGTAACTTTAAATTTTTTATTTATTCATGGGGTGTGGGCATCGCTGCCTGTTCCTAATTGCCTAGAGGGCAGTTAAGTGTCAACCACATTGCTGACAGTCTGGAGTCACATGGAGACCAGACCCAGTGAGGATGGCAATTTCTTTCCGCAAAGGGCATTCGTGAATCATAGGTTTTTCCAACAATCAACACTGTCATCATTATCCTCTTAATTCTAGGTTCTTAAAAATTGATTACAAATTTCACCATCTGACGTGGTGGAATTTGAACCTAGGTCCTCACTTCAGTGCCCAGATCTCTGGCTTAATAGTTCAGCAATAATACCCACCAGGCCATTCCCTCCCCTGGATTTTGATGCTGGAGTAATGGTGGTGACTAATGACGAGATTCAGCCTGATACTAGAGTGGAATTGTGAACAAGCTCATTTACCTTGATAACCAACAAACGCATGGTATCCGAGAAGCCCAATCTGGATCACCTTGGTTTATTCTAATTTGGGTAGATGCAACACTTGGCAGCTTAAAACCAGCAAACTTATGGCAAAACAGAAACATATTTTGTCCATGGTTAGACCCCTTCCCTGGCACTTTAACACAAGAGTCTGAACCTATCAATGCAAAATATCCATTTAACAACATGCAACAGGACAGGGTTTGTATTTCCCCTCGCTCTATGGTTAATGAAGCTTTAACCAAGTGGGAAGAGCCATAGCTGGAGAGTGAATTTTGTGGAGTGCACATGGGTATTTATTATAACCCTAAGCTGTACCAAACTTGAAATGAAACTGTGCCTGCTTTTGTAATTCATCATGGAAAGAAACTCTTGATTCATATAATCTTGCAATAAAGGTGAATGGAAGTATTATACGGTTTTGAAATCTGTGATTGTTTTCATCTCCGAGAGCATTTTTCAGTTGATATTATTTTTATAAGTTGGGTTTGCAGATCAGTTTTGTGGCACCGACTTGTGATTCTACTCCTCTACAGATTGAAAAAAGCTTTTTTATTGGTGCAGTTTTAGTCAGTTTCAATTTCCAAAACCCTGGATTATTAATGTGTCCAGCATGCAGATCATATTAGCATCTATGCTTAAACCCTGATCTTCTCTGACATTTTCTGAAGTAGTCATTTTATGACCTGCTGCTAACCAGGTTTGTACCTTTTTGCTATCTATAGCACAGTTTGTAACTCAAAGCATAGGACTGGTTATATAAGTAATAAACCCTCCAAATAATGCACAGAATTACAGAGAACATGGAGTACAGAAACAGGACATAACCAGGCCCTGTTTTGGTTGTACTCCAGTCAAACGTCCTCCAATCTTTCCTTATCTAACTCGACACAGCTTCTTTCCTTCCTCCCTTGTGTTTTTCTATTGTTCCCCTTATCTGTATCTCTCCTATTTGTCTGAAATACTCTATGTTGGTGAATGTCACATTCTACCTGTCTGAGTAAAGAAGGTTTCTTACACATTTCCTATTTCTTAGTGAAGATATGTGCATACGCACAGTTTGAGTTATAAAAAAGTTCTGTTGGAGCCCATGGAATAGTCTTTTTATCACATGAACAATCAATATAGCTCACTAGAGGAATATTCGAGCATGTCACATTCCCAATTCTGATACAAACCAAATCTTATTTTCCAATGATGTTGAGGAACCTGACCAGAGTACGTTTGGCTATACAAGTAAAATTTCTGCTGCACAAGTGCAAGGCAATGGCCAACTCTATCTAGAGAGAGTCTTAACCAACTTCACTTGATGCTGAATGGCACTACTGAATTCTCCACTGTCAACTTGTTATAATGCGGGGGCAGTGTCACCATTGGCCGAAACTGAACTCTACTAGCTTAATAAATACTGTGGCTACAAATGCAGATCAGAGGCCTGGAATTCTGTGTCAATTCCCACTACTCTTGTCCACCATCCCTACCGGCAAAATTCTCATAGCATTACTGTCCCAACTCCTGGGATGAGTGCAGCTCCACCAACACAAAGCAACCCACTTGATTGGTATCTCATTCACTCAGCTCTTTACATCTTCACTGTTCCTACCAGCAAGACTGCAGTCTAATCCACCTTCAATTCATGCAGATATTTTTCGGTCAGCCTGTTCAGAGATGTTATTACACACCTCTGGAACAGGTGGGACTTGAACTCGGAGGCCAGTCTAAGCCAGAGGTAGGGACGCTAACCCTGCACTAAAAAAGCCTATCTGCAATCCATGTATGATTGTTAGCCTTGACATCTGATTGTAACTGCATCCCCAATCTTACAAACAAAAAGTAACCTGCAGAATGTATGCAGCAATTCACCAAGGCTCCTAAACCCCTCTTATCTCTGTTCCTTCTTTGTTACTGGGTAAATATCCTGGGACAGTGCAACAGTACAGTGGTTGCACCAAGACTACACACGCTGCAGCAGTTCATGGCAGTAGCTTTGCTACTTAATAATTAGGAATAGACAATAAATATAGACCTTGCAATGACATACACCACCAGGACTCCATTACAACTCTTCTCCATAAGACCATAAAAAAATTGGAGCCGGAGTAGGCCATTCGACCCCTCAAGCCTGTTCTGTCATTCTTTAGGATCATGGCTGCTCCCACATTCTTTTCCACTTTCGTGTCCTATCCCCATAACCACCTATGCCTTATGACATATGTTAGTGAATTTTTGCATCACATACTGACTGTCTTAAAAAGAATGTCAGTGTTGCTTTTTGATCATAGTCTTAATGAGCACTGAGAATATTTTCTTTTGGTCTATTCTGCTGCTGTATCATCACCACGAATGCTCTCCTTTTATTTACAGAGATCTATTTGCAGAAATATATGAAAACACTTCTATTTGCAGCGTGCTTTTCTTCCAATAAGCTCCTGGCCTCCTGCTTTCTCACCTCTAACTGTTAAAAACTGCAGCTGTGCCTAAACTCCCATCAAATCCCATTCTCTGCTCACCCTTGTGCTTCCTCATATGTATTATATCCCATCCTGTCAACATCATAATTTGGAAATTTCCAATCCGTACATTTGATATTTCCATGACTGCTCCAATCTTTATGACCCACCCAGTGCCAAGATCTTTGCTCTTTGCCAACTCTGCCCTCTTTCACATCACTGGTTCCCATTACCACAACATTGGCGGCTGTGCTTTCACCTCTGGAACTTAGGCTTGGAATTCGCTCCCTAAACCTCTCCATCTTCTCCATGAGTCAATCTGAAAATCAACCTCATTGACTAAGCTTTTGGTCACCTCTGTATAACATCTGCATTGTCTGTCGCATTTTATGACAACCATCATGAGACGTTTTACTGTGTTGACGAAGCTATAAATTCAACGAATTGAGCTGGGAAACTACAGAATGCATCTCAACTTGTCTAGGGTTTCTTTTGCTCCCGATCATGCTGGGACACTCGCTTTTAGTATTAGCATCATGGGCAAAAACCTAAACCCTCTGAGGTGTAACAAGTCGAACCACACTTGTACCAGTTGCTGCAGCATTGAAGTGGAAAGGATGGAATTGAAAGTCTGAAACACCATCTTTGGACTGTCAATCCCCATTATCAATAATGACAAAGCTGGATGCAACTCACAATGAAGTCTGCAGCATCACATTAATGCTTTGAGGCCTGTTGAGAATTTCAGGTCTGCGGCAGAGGTTTTATTGAACTGTCTTTTCTGAGTTGCTTGTTTTAAGGCTGTTTCCCCGATGACTGCAGGAAGATTTTCAGTTAGGGTTGGCGGCTCTGGCCTGATCTCCCGTGCGGTTAAATAACGCAGCACAGATTTGACACTGCGATCTTGTCTGAATTCATTGCCTGTAGTTCTTGCTGCAACTGTTGCAGTTCCAGGATTGACTGTTGCTGCTGACGAAGTTCCTCCTGCAAACGGTGTTCCTCTTTGACTAAGCTGTCGATTGTGTCTTGCAGTTTCTTGATTTCCACTGTCCATTTCTTAGGAGCAAACGAAATGAGAATGATAATGGAATGGCATAAAATAAACACAAGCAGGCAACTTGGCCCATCAAGTGCATGCCACATGAGGTTCCCCACCTCCTCCCTCATCTAAAGCTCAATATAACCCTCGATTCTGTTCTCCCACACAAACATAACTGGGCTTTCATTCACTTCAAAGCAAAGTAAATTCAACTGCTCCCTTAGCATCAAGCTGTCCCTACTCATTGAAATAAAATATTGGAAATCTGAAATAAAAACAAAGTTCTGGAAGTACTTAGCAGCTCTGCCAGCATACTTGGAGAGACAAACAGTGTTAATATTTCGGATTGAAAATGACTTCTTCAGTTTGGGGAGATGAGATGACAGCGTTGTGGCTTTAGCACTTATAAAAAACATTTCTTTTGGACTGTGAGCTAAAAATGGGAGAAGATAGTGCTTTGAACTAAGAAAACTGGAAGAATAAAATAAAAGCAAATACCGTGGAAGCTGGAAATCTGAAACAAACCGAGAAAGTGCTGGAGAAATTCAACAGATCTGGCTACATCTGTGAAGAGAGAAATAAAGTTAATTTTCGACTCCATGACAACTCTTCTACATAAGACCATAAAAAATTGGAGCAGGAGTAGGCCATTCGACCCCTCAAGCCTGTTCCGTCATTCATTAGGATCATGGCTGCTCCCACATTCTTCTTTTCCACTTTCATGCCCTATCCCCATAACCCTTGATTCCCAAGTGATCAAGAAGCTATCTCTGCCTTAAATAAATACAAAGACTGACTCCACAGCTCTCTGTGGAAAGGAGTTCCAAAGACACTCAACCCTCTGAGAGAAGAAATTACACCTCAATTCAGTCTTAAATTGGTGCACCTTTATTCTGAGACTACACCCTCTGGTCCTAGACTCCCCTCTGAGGGGAAACATCCTCTCAGCAGTTACCCTGTCAAGCATCTTAACAATGCCATATGTTTCAATGAGATCATTGCTTATTCTTCTAAACTCCAGTGAATAGAATCCCAACCTGGTATGGATAATCCGTCGATACCAGGAATCATCCTCAAGAACCTTCTCTGAACTGCCTCCAGTGAAATGCTATCTTTCCTTAAATAATGGGACCAAAACTGGTTGGTCATTTTATTAGTCAATGAGATATCAGACTATTTTTTTTTTCTACCCAACATTTCCTGGGTAACTAGTCAAGTAACCAGCTCAGATGTCAGAATTGAAGATGGTCCCAGAGAACGGGAGAGTTACTTATTGGTTGTTCAAAGTTCACAAGCAAGCCCCACAGAGTCTGTTTGTTGGAATATCTGGGAGATTTCAATGTCAATTGGTCCAGTTTCCAATTTTCTGAAGACTAGAAAATCTAGACCTTTGTGAACACCAATATAAAGCACTCATTAAGTATTTCAGTTTTGCTCTGTGCTGGCATTTTTCTCCCTTTCAGCTCTGGGAGATTCCACTCAACCTATTTACACGGTGCTAGATTTTTGGCTTCAACTTTATGTTAACTGTCACTCTTTTCTCACATTTTCTCTTGCTTAGTAATACATTCCTCTTCACTTCCCCTCTTAATTGATTTAATTTGGTCTGGTTCTCAAATGAAGAATTCACCTGACATGGATCTTACAGACCCACCCTCTGCCTTTTAAAAAAAGAACATCGTAATAGCTTCTTCGTCATCTAATGAGCCCTGTTTTTGGTCCTGCTGTTTTTCCATTGGTGGAATGTACATAAACTCCAACTGAAATGTCACTTTCTCAAAAGTTATCCATCTTATGTTATAGTTCTCTCCTGTTGGCCTTTGCTTCCCTATTTTTAACACCCTTGTTAGATTACCTCTCAATCCATCAAAGTTCACCTCCCAATTAAGTGTGCTACTTTAGATAGTTGCTTACTCTTCTCTATTGGTACATTAAACATCGTTATACGATGATCACTCTTACCCAAATGCTCCCCCACAAGGCAAGTTGTGCCATAAAAGGCTCCTGAACACGGTTCTGAAATTCGCTCCTTGCACTTCAGCTTTATCCCCATCGATATTTGGGTATTGAAATCACCGCAATTTCAACAGTCTATAATTGTTACACATTCCTGATTTCCCTGCTCATTTTCTCTCTATCTATCTCTTAGAAACAATTAGGATACCCTAAGCTACATCATCATTCTCTTTTTACTTCTTAACTCCAATCAAATGAATTCCATCTTTTGTCTCTGTCAGGTCAAACTCTATTTCCAACACTACAACGCCTTCCCAACACATTACACCCTCTACTTTTTGCTCCTGCCCAATCATTTATGAACATTGTATCCTTGACTATTAGATACCAGTCATCATCATTATTAAGCCATGTATTGCCATGAATTGCAGTGCTGCCACTTCACCATATCCCCATATGCCTCTGTGTCTGTAGCTCACTGACCTTTTTCAACACACTTTGTGTATTTACATGCATTTTAGACCAGTCTTTGTATTCATTCTAGTCCTCAGTCTCCTCCTACTGATATGATACTACTTCCTCCCCTGGTATTATCCAACACTCCCCATTCCTTTATGAATGTTATTCCTGTTTTCTGCTATTATATGTTGGTTTTCCAGCCCACCCTGCCAATTTGGTTTAAATCCTCCCCAGTCATTTCAGTGAACCTTGCACAGTTATCCCAGTGCTACAGCAGTGCAACCTATTCCTTTTAAATAGGTGCTTCCTGCTTCAGAACCAATCTCAATGTCCCTTGAAGCTGAAACCCTTCATCTTGCACCACGCCTCAAGCCACCTCTTCATTCTCACTATGCTCCTACTTCTACTCTCAGGGTTTCCTGGCACTGGGAGTAATCCAGAGATTACTAGCGTTGAGGTCCTACTATTTAACTTGACCCCAGTTTCTGAAAATCAGACAACAGTATTTCTATGCCTGTCCTCACCTTGTCCAAGGTACTGATGTGCCTCACTCTACAGAATATTGTCCATCCGTAATGTCCTTTATACTGGCATCAAGACAAGACTTGATGGGCCAAAGGGCCTCCTAGTAATCTCCTCTGTACTGTATGATTCTATGATACTGTGACACCCCATGGCAGCTACATAAACACCTGCGCGAGCAGCAACTATGGAATCTCCTGTGACGACCATGTTTCTAATCTTCGCTGATCCCCTTATGCAGTCCCGTGCCCACTAGTGCCATTGTCTGGACTGCACTGTCTCAAAGTGTCATCACTCTCAGTTGTTTGAAAGCCGAGTACTGGTTAGAAAGTGGTGATGGGTGATGTTTTGAAAGGTCTCCCGAACAATCACGACCTGACAATGAAGGCCTGGTGACTTGGGTGAGACAGAACCTTCATTTCCACTTTTGCTTCTTATCAGTTTATTCATGCACAAGTTACACCTGAGTTTAGAATTCCTAGATTTTCCATAACTTGGTATTTTGCCTCTTCCCAAGTCAGATTTATTTTTACTTAAAAAGAAATTGTTGGAAAATCTCAGCAGGTCCGGTAGCATCTGTGGGGAGAAATCAGAGTTAATGTTTCAGGTCCAGTGACTCTTCCTCAGAACCATTCTGAAAATTCTCACCAGACCTGGTGAGATTTCCAAAAATGCCTGTTTTTGTTTCTGATTTCCAGTATCCACAGTTCTTTCAGTTTCTTATGTATTTTCATTACTTTGTCCTCTTTGATATCCTTCAGTTATCCTACTGTCAATGCATCTTAAGTATACTTTCTCCTTGCTTTATCTTCTCCCCAGCACATTCATTTATCAGTCATTAACTGACGTTGTATACTTAGACTCCTTAAGTGAAGATGGCATTAAATCAAGGCCATGTCCTGTTGTCTTGGGTGAATGTACTTGCCATGTGTTCTCTTCCAAACAGCCATCCATTTACGATCCTGACCTCTCACTGTGGGGTGACCATCCCTTGGCATGTACAATCCCATGTCTTTTTTGATTCTAGCTGTATTGCAAAATAAATGCTAAACAGGCAAAGCTCCCCTGTTCTTCAAATAGTGGCAGTGCAATCTTTCACATTTCCTGAGACACAATAGGACATGGCCTTGATTTAATGTCATTTTCAAGTATCTATTAAAGAAGCCTAAGTATATGATTTGGCATCATAGAGATGTACAGCACGGAAACAGACCCTTCAGTCCAAATCGTCCATGCCAACTGAAATTAATCTAGCCCCGTTTGCCAGCATTTGGCCCATATCCTTCTAAACCCTTCCCATTCACATACCCATCCAGGTGCCTTTTAAATGTAGTAATTGTACCAGCCTCCACCATTTCCTCGGGCAACTCCTTCCATACACGCAGCACCCTCTGTGTGAAAAAGTTACCCCTTAGGTGCCTTTTAAATCTTTTCCCTCTCACCTTAAACCTATGCCCTCTAGTTTTGCACTCCGCCACACTGGGGAAAAGATCTTGTCTATTTACCCTATGACAAAATCAAACAGGGCAAGCAGGAACGAAGCAGAGAATGACGTAGGACTGATAAATTAAACTGCATTTATTTCAATGCAAGAGGCCTGAGAGGTAAGGCAGATGATTCAGCGCATTGTTGGGGATATTAGACTGGGATATCATAGCTATTACAGACACATGGCTCAGAGAGGAACAGGACTGGCAGAATAATGTTCCAGGGTATAGATACTATAGAAGAGTAGAAAGGGGGGCAAGAGAGAAGGGGGAGTTGCGTTTTTGATTAGGGATAACATTATGGCTCTACTTAGGGAGGACATTCCTGGGAATATGTCCAGGGAAGTTATTTGGGTTGAAATGAGAAAAAAGAAAGGGATGATCACCTTATTGGGACTGTGCTATGGATCCCCAGTAGTTAGCAGGAAATTGAGAAACAATCAGATCTCAGACTTAAGATAATGACTCAAAATAAATGAATATGGTGGGGAGAAGATAAAGCAAGGTGAATGTATACTTAAGATACACTGAGAGTAGGACAAGTGAATGTTAAATGGGACAAAGTAGTAAAAATAAATCTAACTTGTGAAGAGGGACAATGCCAAGTTATGGAAAATCTAGGAATTCCAAACTCAGGTGTAACTTGTACATGAATAAACAGAAAGGATGCAAAACTGGGAATAAAGGTTCTGTCTCACGCGAGTCACCATCCCTCTCAGTCAGACTATGATAGTTTGGGAGACTTTTGAAAACATCACCCATTCTCAACTCAGAATATTATTAAGTGGAATAAGAACTTTTCTTAAAAGCAATTTACATGGCTAAACCCAATGTAGATCAGTAGAATGAAGGTGAAATGCTCCTGTAATAATTCACCGAAGCTTGTGCATTACCTGTCTGCACCATTCCTGAATAGAACTTCCTGATAGTGGACCTTGGATGCTACCATCTCGACGAATGTACACTTCACCCTGGTCAGTCTCATACAGTAACACGTCACCATCCTTCTTGGGTGGATGCACAGTTAACCTCATAACTTTCAGAAACATCCCGGTGTCCCCATCCTTGATGACTGGAAGGAAGGTGATAGAGTAGGAATTGGGGAAGAGTGGTGGCTTAAACCCTTTCACAATTGAATCTATCAGAAGCCTAACCCGATCTTCATCTTTGTGATTACATTCAACTCCACAAACAGTGCCATCATCGTTCACACCTACAAACAGACTGCCTCCTTCACTGTTCAGAAATGCACAGACGTATTTCCTAACATGGTTCTTCAGAGCCACATTCAGGTATTCTCCTCCTCCTCGCTTGAATTCAACATTCCTTGTCTCACTCCCCATCAGTGCCCCGTAAAATAAGCGCTCCTGCCCAGCAATCTCCCCACCAATAATGGCACTGTCTGACTTGGTACCACTCAGAGGAGTTGATAAATGATCCATAACTTTGTTTGCCAGGTAGCTGGATTTCCCTGTGGTGTATCCCAATGTGTCATGTGTTTGTTCCAGTCTCCTCTTGTCCTTTTGTCCTTGACTGTGGGATTCATATTTTGACGTATCTGGAGAATTGTTCTGGGAATAATCAAAATACAAAGGTAAGTAAAATACCAATATTGCTACAGGTCATGTTGTTTACGTTTTGGATACCAACCTAAGGTGGGATTGATGGATGTCGCAATTGTATGATAAAATTGTAATTTTCTTTAATGGTTCTCAAATGCTCGTTAAACATAAATGCAAACGTTCAGGATAAATTTCTTCCATAGCTTGGGCACATAAAGCTAGGAAAAATAAACTGAAATATTAAAGGCATTGCGGTTGACTATCTTATGAGGAGATGTTGTGACGGCTAGACCACTATTCATTTGAATATTGAAGAATGAGAGGTGACCTTATTGAAACATGCAAGATTCTCAGAGGGTTGACAGGGTAGATGCAGAGAGATTGTTTCCCTTGTAGCAGAATTTAGGACCACAGGGTGTCATCTTAGGATAAGGGGTCACACATTTAAGACTATGATGAGAAGGAATTTCTTCCCTCAGAGGGTGGTATAACTGTGGAATTCTTTACTACAGAGGGCTGTTCACTTTGGATCATTAAATACATTCAAGGCTGAGATAGATTTTTAATCAGGAAGGGAATCAAGGGTTATGGGGAGTAGGAAGGAAAAAGATGTTGAGGATTATCAGATCAGCCATGATCTCACTGAATGGCAGAATAGGCTTAATGGGCTGAATGGCCTAAATCTGTACTTATGTCTTATGGTCTTATGGTAATCAGGGACACCGGAATAGAAATGTAATTTTCTAATTCCATACAATACCAATATTGCTACAGGTTTACATTTTGGATACCAACCTAAGGTGGGATTGATGGATGTCGCAATTGTATGATAAAATTGGATAGGATTCAATCAGGATGGACCATGGATGGAAGATGTGGATTGAAAACTTCATCATACAATAGAAAGGTTTGAACAAGCCAGGCAAGGGGGCGGAAACCAGAGCAGTAGGTCTGCATGTGGAGTGATTGAGGATAGGGTGGAGATTAAATCGAGTAAGTCTAATAAAAAGAACGAGCATGACCAGGTGAATGAGCACAGCACTTCGAAGTGTAGTTTTTTTAATGCAAGGCAGATGAGTTTAGAGCCTGGATTAGTACATGGAGCTATAATGTTGAGAGAAGGGCAGGATTGGCAGCTTGACTTTCTAGAGTTTAGATGTTTCAGGTATGATAGAGAAGGATTGAAAAGGCTGGGGCAGTTTCTTTACTGAGTAAGGGGAATGTCACAATTGTACTTAGAGAGGACATCTTGGAGGCTCATTCAACAAGGCCATGTGGGTAGAACTTAGGAATAAGAAAGGTGCATTCACTGTAATGGGGTGATACTATAGGCCTCCCAATAGTCAGTGGGAGATAGAAGAACAAATATGTAAGCAGGTCATGGAAAGATGTAAAAACAACAGGGTTGTTTTTAGTGGGTGATTTTAATTTCCCCAATATTGACTGGGATTCCCTTAGTGCCAGGGGCTGAGATGGGGCAGAATATGTTAGGTATAGTCAGGAGGGTTTCTTGAAACAATACATTGGTAGTCTAACGGGGGTAAGGACTACACTAGACCTTTAATTGGTGAATGAGCCTGGCCACGTGATCAAAGTTTCAGTGGGGAGTATTTTGGTAACAGTGATCATAATTCCATAAGTTTTAAGATAGTTATGGATAAGTTTAAGACTAATCCTTGGGTGAAAGTGTTAAATTTTGGGAAGGCTAATTACAACAGTATTAAACAAGAACTGGAGAAATTCGACTGGGGCAGCTGTTTGAGGGTAAATCCACATCTGACATATGGGATAACAAGGTGTAGAGCTGGATGAACACATCAGGCCAGGCAGCATCAGAGGAGCAGGAAAGCTGACATTTCGGATCTGGATCCTTCTTCAGAAAGGAGTCTTCTAAAGGGAGTTGATCAGAGTTTAGGATCAGCATGTTCCTATCAGTCTGAAAGATAAAGATGGCAAGATTCAAGAACCCTGGATGACAAGAGATTTTGAAGGTTTAGTCAAAAAGGAAAAGAAAGCATACGTAACATTTATGAAACTGAAATCAGACAAGGCACTTGAGGAATATAATGGAACAAGAAAGAACACAAACAAGGAATCAGGAGAGCTAAAAGGGGCCATAAAATGTCCTTGGTAATTAAGATTAAAGGAGAATTCCAAGGCATTTTATATGCAAATTAGGAGCAAGAGGGTAGCTAGAGAAAGGGTAGGTCCACACAAGGACAAAGGAGGGTGTTTATGCATGGAACCAGAGTAATGGGTAAGGTCCTTAATGAGTTTTTCACATTGTTATTCACCAAGGGAAAGGATATGGATGATGGGAAGATTAAGGAGCGGAAGGTTTATACTCTAAGGCATGTAATATTAAAGAGGTAGAGGTGTTGGGTGTCTTGGAAGATATTAAGGTAGATATGTCCACAGGCCTGATGGGATCTATCCCAGAATACCAAGAGAGGTAAGGGAGGAGATTGCCGGGTTTTCGACAGAGGTTTTTGTGTCTTCTATAGCCACAGGCAAGGTCACAGGAGAATAGCCAATGTTGTTCCTTTGTTTCAGAAGGGCAACCGGGATAATCCAGGAAATTGCGGCCAGTTAGCCACAATGATTTTTTTCAGGATTTACAGGATTTACTTGTATTTGGAAAAGAATGACTTAATAGTCAGCATGGCTTTGCGCGTGGAAGGATTTGTCTCACAAACTTTATTAAGTTTTTTGAGGAAGATGATTGATGAGAGTAAGGCAGTGGATATTATCAACATGGACTTTACTAAAGCATTTGACAAGGTCTGGTCCAGAAGCTTAAGGCACATGTGATCCACATTGAGTTGGCAAGTTGAATACAAAATTGGCTTGGTCATAGGAGACAGAGGGTAGTTGTGGAGGGATGTTTTTCTGACAGGAGATCTGTAACCAGTGATTTTCCACAAAGATCAGTGCTCTGGACTTCTGTTGTTTGTGATCTATATGTAAGTGCTTTAGAGAAAATATAGGTGGTGTGATTTGTAAGTTTGCAGATGGCACAAAAATTGGTGGAGTTGTGGATAGTGAGGATGGTTGCCAAAGGATACAGCAGGATATCGATCAGTTGGAATGGTGGGCAGAGAAATGGCACATGGAGTTTAACCTGAGCAAGGGTGAGGTGATGCATTTTGGGAGATCAAATGCAAGAGGAAAGCATACAGCAAATAGCAGGACCCTTCGAAGCATTGATATACAGAGGGATTATGGAGTGCCAGTTCACAGCTCCCTGAAAGTGGCAACACAATTAGATAAGGTGGTAAAGGAGGCATACCCATGCCCGCCTGCATCAATTGGACATTGAGCTCATTTCCTAAAGAGTGAGCAGCCAATCTGCTCTGTCCTTTTCCACCAAACCCACAACGGTTTTGTTCTCTAGGAAGTGTGAAATGATTGTTTGAGATAGGTCATAGCCAGTTTTGTCACTCTTTCCAACCGAACCTGGGAGCTGGTGACATTGTGGCAATTTCAATTAATCTAACACTTCAGAGCCAGTGGTTTTAAATCCCATCAACACAATTGGTGGTTCAATTCAACAAATGAAAAATAATCTGGAATTTAAGGCAGTCTCAGTAATGTTAACCATGAATCTACCAGTGATGGTCACAAAAAGCATTTATTTATTCGTTCTTGCAATGGATGTGTAGCTGGCTTGGGCAGCATTTGTTGCCCATCCTTAATTAGTCTTAAACTGAATGTCTCACTAGAGCCATTAAGTATCAACCATGTTGTTGTGCATCTGGAGTCACGTGTAGGCCAGACCAGGTAAGAACAGCAGATTTCCTTCCCTGAAGGACATTAGTGAATCAGGTGAGTAATGACAATAATCATTAGTTACATGGTTGCCATTGGACTGGGTCTCTGGATCTCTAGATTACTGGTCCAGTGTTATTACTAGTCCAACAGCTTGACAAATCCTCTTTTGGGAAAGAAATCTGTTGTCCTAATCGTTTAGTCCATATGTACCCTAGATCTACACACAGCAAAGTGGTTGACTCTTAACTTCTCTCAAGGGCAATTAGAAATTGAAATCAAATGCTGTCTTTTCCGGCTACAATCACATCCCAATAACAAGTTAAAAATAACACAAACTTTGTTAAATCACTGCCCTTCTCATTTATATGTACAATGAGACTTTTTACAGTACAGCAGAGATAAAATCTGTACAACAGAGCTGTACTGTCCAGTGTGAATAACCTTGTATTAGATATAGGAAATGCATTTGCCACAATGTGGCTCTGTAAGCTTGAGTTACTTATACAGACTACAGTCAGAATGTGTGTGTTATTTAAAGCTCACACCAAAATTTGATGCGCCCAGTTAATTCTGCAAAATATCAACGGACGTTATATGTCAAATTTTATTTTATTACGAAACAATAAACTGGGTTTCATGTTACAAAACTGATTCAATTATGATATTTTTGTAAGTGCTTAGGTTTGATGACAATAAAATATACCAATATGATGTGGGATTTCATTAAAGCTACATCCACGCTATTTGTACACGCCGTGGCTTCCTGAGAACAATGAATTAATCAAGAACTCTTTAGTAATCGGTGCTGGTTCTGTCTGACCTATCAATTTCTAATTTAAAGTTAATCATTCAGTATCTACTGTTTTCCCACACTTGACGTGAAAAAATCCTTTCTAAAGTTCTTCCTGAACTAAAGTCATCCCGTATTCCTGGATGCCAAACTGAGATTCTTCAAGTGATTTGAGTAATTGAGATATGGGCAGTTCATAGATTAAATGAATCACCAATAGTTCAGCAATGATGTCAAGTCAAGATAAAACATTTATGCAACAGTGGGATAAAGCAGAATGGTTTATTATTTCCTGACATGCTCTCCTTTCCTCTTTCTTGGACAGTATTGTAAAGGCTAGTCACCTCCCCCCCCCCCCCCCCAATCAATTGACAACAAATTCCCATTCCAAATCAATTGAGTTTTTCACCTTTCTGATGCCTACCAATGAACATGGGAGGAGCTAAATGAATATGAATCCAAATGGATAATGAAATTTCCTTTACCTTATCAAAAGTGTAATCTGAAAAGTCACGGATATCTCTTGCAACCTTTAATGTTTTCCCTTTAACTACCAATCCTTTCATATGGTTTTGATCCAAAATGGCAGGATCTTGAAGTTGTTTCAAGATATTTTGAACTCCATTCTCTGTCTTCAGGCGGATAAATGCATGGGCTCGTTTGTGCTTCTTGAAGACTTCAATGTCATGTCTTTGCAGGACAATGTTGATTGCAGCAAGTAAATCCTTCAGCATGTAACTCAGCAGCTCCTTTGAGTAATCTGGATTTAAGTTACCCACAAATAATGACAAACAAGGAGCCTTGACATCGTTGTCATCCATTGCTTTTTGCTAAAAAAGCATTTTGCAGATTTTCTTGCAGCTCGGAGCAAACACTTACATGTTCAGCACTGTCTGTGGTGTTTCCATTGTCCCACAAGATTTGAAGGTCAAAATTTCTTGCTAGGCTTTCCCCTTAACTAAGGGCAGAAATTCTCTACCTGAAAGAAGTTGCACAAAGAAGACAGGTCAGTCAGAACATCATAATCAATGGATACCATTTCCATTCTCCAATCCTCTCAGTGACAAGACCATCAGCTTCCATCATTATCACATCGACCCTCCTACTTCTGCCCATCTATTGCTGTTTATACCTTTGTCATGTCAAGGCTCAATTACTCCACTAGTCTTCTCGTTCACCTCCCAAATGCCCTCTTCCAGCAAGCTACGACTTATCTAAAATTCTAGTTTAAAAGTTCATAGTCCACCCTGCAGCAAATCCTACATTGAATTTAAGAACAATTGTGAAACATCTAACCTCTTTAGCTTGTAAAACCACTCAACTAGATCATTGCTAAACTGTGACATAACTCCAAAGGGGCCTTTACTTCATATTCCTCGATACTTTTGGCTGACAGAAATTTATCATTTAACAATTGGTCCAGGATCAACTGCTGCGAGTAAATGAGACTTCTAAACTTCACTCCTGAGAGGTCTGTTTTTAACTTTAAACTATGTCCCTAGTCTTAGATTCTCTGGTCGGCAGATATAGTTTCTCTCCATTGATCTAATCAGCTCTTATAATCGTGAAAACATCAGTCCAATCACCCTTTAACCTTCTAAATTCTAAGGAGTACAATCTTAGGTTTTATTAATCATGGGATGGAATTCAATTCCAATTCCCCACTGTCTCAAATATATGACATTTGTCTTTGTCTATAACTGACTCTATAATCTTGCCCTCTTGTTTAATGACTCGCCATCTTGGCATGGTGGAGAGGCTTGTGAGTTCTGATGAATCCTTGAATGATGTCATTGGGAGCTCTTTGCTCCTTGTAGGGCCACCCATGGCGACAAGGCGATGGGAGAGTGGTCCCAGACAAAGTGTGTTCAAAAAGTCCTTAATGGCAGAATGTGTGAAAGAAGACCAGCTACATAGATGAAAGGAGGTTAGAGTGATACAGTGGTTCCCAGTCACCATGGGTTGATACCTCATCCAAGTATGATCACCAACTTAAAGTCCCTATGATAAACAAAGTCATGCTTAGGTTTCTACCAGATTGTATTTGCCAAGTCCTGTGGTGATCAAGAATTGGTGATAGGGACAGGATTGTGAACCTGGGAATTCCTTTTGAAAGATCTGCATACAGTTGGCAGATGCATGAATATTGTTGGACACATGTGTTGGAACAGAAGTGGTTTTGGGGCATCCAAATGGAGAGAAGACTAGAAGACTTTCCCAAAATTCAAGGCTGCCCCATTTTCTCTTGGAATCAGCCTCTGCAGGACCACCATCTTTGTGTGCAAGTAAGTAAACTTTAAATTTGCATTGTTAACATGTTAAAGATGAAAGTATGGATTTAATAACTGGAGTTACCGAAATATCTGCAGAAACATAAGGTGCAGTGCCCTCAAAGCTACTTGTCAGCAGAATCGAATTTCTCAGAATGGTGGTGAGGAAAAACCGATACATTCACAAAGAGTTGTCAATTGCTGAATCTCAAACTTTATGATATTGAGGTCATCAAGGGTCATTTGTGTGGACAATGGAAAAATAGATACCATAGTCTCCTGAAGAAACCAGCTTTTGATAAGGGACGTCTATTCACACTCGTTTTTTTAAAAGCTGGCTGCATCAGTCAGTCAGCCTGAGAAACATAGAGACTCAAAGGCAACAGATCCAGCCCAGTAAAGAAAGGATCCCTTCTCAAATTAACTCGTAGAAGAGAAGTGGGGCTAGGCATTTACCTACTGATTTGAAGAACCAAGTCAGAACTTTGCCATGGTGGCTTGGTTCTACCTGAACTAGACCAAAGCCAGAGCCAGCCGTTGCCAGTGGGATGTCACAGTGGAAGTTTATGGTGAAGACATCAATCTCCACATTCCCCAAAGGAAATTGTCAAGCTTCCATCTCAAAAGCCTCAAGCATAACAAGTGAATACAATTATTTGGATTTTAAATAAAATTAAGTGCATGCTACCCCTATTTAAAATCACCTTTCCTTGTGCACGTGTGGCCATGTGTATGAATGACTGCATGCTGTGGTGAATGCAGTCTGCTGTCGAAACCACAACATTCTTGCATTTTCTGAACTAACAAGGGAACCTGATTTTTGTCTGCTCTTGAAAGTCACAAAACACAGAGAGTTAAAATACTTCTTCGTTGAAGACAGATCTATTCAATATCAGAGATAAAAGGTACTGCAGATGCTGGAGAATCCGAGATAACAAGCATGGGGCTGGATGAACACAGCAGGTCAAGCAGCATCATAGGAGCAGGAAAACTTGACGTTTCAGGCCTAGACCCGTCATCAGAAATGGGGGAGGGGAAGAGGGTTCTGAAATAAATAGGGAGAGAGGGGGAGGGTCCCTGGACTGACCTATCTCCTCCCTACCCCCCTACCTACACTCACCTTTACTGGCTCCATCCCCGCCTCCTCGACTTGTCTGCCTCCTCTCCACCTATCCTCTCCTCTATCCATCCTCTATCCGCCTCCCCCTCTCTCCCTATTTATTTCAGAACCCTCTTCCCCTCCCCCATTTCTGATGAAGGGTTTAGGCCCGAAACGTCAAGTTTTCCTGCTCCTATGATGCTGCTTGACCTGCTGTGTTCATCCGGCCCCATGCTTGTTATCTCTATTCAATATCAGTCAGGAGGTGGGAAAAGAAGACCATGCCATTACCCCTCCCCGTCAGTACCACGGTGCTGGAGATCACTTAATACATAACAGTTAACTTGTCTTGTATCTATTAAACTTTAAGCTGTACATTCCAAGATATCAGAACTATACAGAGCAATCACAAGAACATCATTCACTTTTTATTGTTTCAACTGACTGGGAAACTAGGAATTAACAAAAGCCACATCAAATAACTGGTGCTGGTGCAGGCATGATGGCCTGAATGGCCTCCAACAGCATGGTAACACCTCTGTGATTCAGTGATCAGTGATTTCCCCCTCCAAAGGTCGTAAGAAGGGCAGGTCAGTCCCAGAGAGAAACTCACTGCCTTCCCACAATCTCAGCAATTAAATTCTGCATGAGAAAGCTCATGGTGACCTTCTTGGGAAATCATAGAATCCCTACAGTGTGGAAACAGGCCCTTCAGCCCAACAAGTCCATACTGACCCGCACAGCATCCCACCCAGTCCCATTCCCCTACAACCCACCTAATCTACACATCCCTGAATACTATGGGCAATTTAGCATGGCCAATTCCCCCAGGCTGCACATCTTTGGACTGTGGGAGGAAACTCATGCAGACACGGGGAGAATGTGCAAACTCCACTCAGACAGTTGCCCAAAGGTGGAATCAAACCCAGGTCCCTGGTGCTGGGAAGCAGCAGTGCCAACCACTGAGCCGCCGTGCCACCAACCAACATCAATTGAAACCCTTAAGTGGTCAATTAATAGGCACTGAAGGAACTCACCCTGCCCCTGGCCCAATCAGCTGCCTTCCTGCCAGACAGGAAATGTACATGGAAACCAGGGCAAACTGCCTGCAGGTAGCAGGAGTGGATTTTTCCCATTCTGGGGCAGAGATGGAGGGCAGGACCTGGCTGCTTTGTCTCCTGACCATCCCATCCCTGATCCCCACACGGCATTGCCTCCTGAAATACCACCTGCTCACCAATGAAGCCCCTCATGGCTGAACAGCTAACTCCCCCCCAAACCCAAACTGACTCTCTCCATATCCTTAAGGCTGCTGGCCTCTAGTTCACTGGGAGCTTCGTGCAGGGGGATACTGCAGCGGTGAGGTTCCTGATTGGACAGGGAACTTGGGATCACCTGATTGCAACTTGATCCAAAAGAGTTTTCCTGTTGGAGCGGGAAGGGATTTATTGCCCCTGAAGTCACCCAGGCCCACTTTACAGCCCAGAGCACTACATTCTACTGTCAAGATTAATCAGGTTAGACAGCCCCTGGTGGGGTACTGCACTGCAAACAAATCAATGGGTCAGCACAAACTCACAGAACTGGAGCAGAAATATATCAAAATCAAATTAAGATATCATTTTCCATAACGTCATTTTCCATAATTTTTCATAATGTTCCACAGTCCCAGTGATGCCCAACAGCCAGGTCCCCCACCACCCAACATGGTGTACCCATAGTTAAGGAGTGTGGGACTAAAATGCAATCAAAAATTTAAAAGCAACCTTTTTAAGAAACTGAGCAGGAGCTGCAAATGAAATCATAATCATGGAATACAGTTTGCTCCAGGCAACAAAAAGCTAGGTAAAAACTGAAAAGTGAGGTTGTTGACTTCCTCGCATGAGCTGGCTTGTATTCATTCAGACGTTTTGTCAACATGCTAGGTAACATCATCAGTAAGGCTTCCGATGAAGCGATGTTGTTCTACTCCACTTGGAATTTATACTGTCCAGTCTGTTATGGTGAGTTGTGTCATTTCTGGGTTTGTTCTGTATGGGTTTGTATATGGGGTCCAGTTCTATATGTTTATTGATTGCATTGTGGTTTGAGAACCATGCCTCTAGGAATTCCCGTGCATGTCTATGTTTAGCTTGGGCTACTCTGGTACTTTGCTAAAACCTTAAAGAACTGCGGGTGCTGAAAATCAGAAACAAAAACAGAAATTGCTGGAAAAGCTTAGTAGGTCTGGCAGCATCTGTGGTTAGAAATCAGAGTTAATGTTTCAAGTTGAGGGACCCTTCCTCAGAACCGTGTACAAAAACTGTCCATACTCATAACAATTAGGCTTGTTTCCGACAATTCTAAACAAAAGATGTAGTTTATCACCTCACAGGTAGCAGCAGTTCAAGATATTGTTCATCCCCACTTTTCAAGAACAATCTGCTAATAGGTGCTGGTCTTGCCACATTCTTCTTGAACAAACAAAAATCCATCTTTCCTTTGCTTAACTACAGGTTATGCTGTAACAAACAATCCACTTTCAAATTACAGTAAAAAAAATCTGCTTTTACAAAGCCAAAATGCTCCAATTTTTCTTTTCATTTCTCAAATATTTAGCATTTCCTGGTGTGAAGAAATATTGAAAACATTCCCAGTACAGCAAGTATCAAATGACTTCTTTTAAAGAAACAAAAAAAGAGATTTCTACTTGCATCGTGCTCTTTTTTCCCTCGTTTCTTTAATTTCATTTTGATTTTTTTAAGTTTCTACAGCTTGTAACCAAGGCGTTACAAATGCCTGGACCATACAAAAACTGAATGACCGTCCTTCAGATCCACATAAAGAACAGTGCGTCCGCTAGAGGGCTCAGGCATGATGCATCATTGGTGGTTCTCATTGTAACAGTTGAGCTAGTACAGAGGGTCTCATTGTATGGTGGTAGTGTCGTTTCCTTAGAGTAAGGAAACCTAGGTTCAAGTCCCACCTGCTCGAGAGGTATATAGCAACAGGCTTGAACAGGTTCATTAGGAAAACATTTACTTTTACTGGAGATTCATTGGGAACACTGAGGAGGCCGACTTGAAACTAATCTCCCCTCAAAACGCAAGTTCGGCATGTTGAGAGAGAGACTGCTTATAGAGAAATAATTCGCTAAATAATAATTGAGAAAGTTTAATTTTAAAACACAAAAGGAGCTTTAAAGTAGGCGAACTATTAACCAGGTGGAGACAGAAATGAAACGTGGGCAACTTTCTGGTTGTGTAGTGTTGTAACAAATCAAATAGTTTGTATCAAAGAAACGTTGCTACGTGTTTTTTTTTGAACAGCTTTGCCTACAAATGTAGAACTATGTGGGAAACAGATACTTCTCAAACTATATGAAGCTGTCACTACCCCGGACCATTCATCCAGTTTCCTTCGAACCTCCCTGCCGGGTGGATCAGAGTTTAAACAGATAAACTTGACAATCTGATAACGTTACTGTCTAAAGTCAGTAAGATCAGAAAATTGCACTCGCACATCCAAGACAGCCAACATACCTTTATCATCAGTGTTTTTTCTCTAACAGTCTGAGTGGTTTTGTTTAATTAAAATGATCCTGGTGAGTTGATGTCACAAAGGACGGTGAGATATGATGTAAAATCCTGATGTAAGGTCAAAACGTGGAGTGCAGCTCACACTCAGTCAGTTTGTTCAGGATGACCCGACGGCAGGGACATCCTCAGAGAGAGAGATGAACCGTTAACCGAGTTGAAACTTTGTGGATAAGTGAAAGTAATCAATATCACGCAGCAGCCTCGTTTAATGGAATGACGGTTGGTTGGTAAATTGTTGACTACACTTAACTGTGGCGTTGTTAAATAACCTCAGGTCAGGGGTCTTGTGGTACCGTGGTAATGCCTGTATCTCTGGTGTAGGAGGCTCAGATTCAACCCCTACCTGCTCCAGAGGTGTGTCACTTATCTCTAAGCAGATTAATTAGAGGAAGTGTCTCTAGTTCCTTCCCAGTAATATTTTCAACTTAAAATCAGTCTTCTGCCCATTTCTCAAGTAGGAGTCCAGTTCTAAAGGATAGTAATTTAGTACAGGCGTCATCCGCAATTTCTCTCGGTCTCAAAATATACAACAATTTTACCAGCACAGTTATTAATATTTCAATTGTATAAAAGATAAAATTTATGGACATTTAGTGAGGCAAAAATTGATAAGGGATAGTCGGCATGGTTTTGTGCTGAGAAAATCATGTCTTGTAGACTTGGTTGAGTTTTTTGAAGAAGTTACCCGAAAGGTTGATGATGGCAGAGCAGTAGACATTGTTTACTTGGTCTTTAATAAGCCTTTGACAAGGTTCTGCATGGTAGACTAATGAGTAAAGTTAGGTCACATGGGATTCAGGGTGAGCTTACCAATTGGATACATAAGTGACTTAACGGTAGGAGACAGAGTGGTGGTGGAGGGTTGCTTTTCCGACTGGTGGCCTGTTGACAGCAGTGCCCCAAAGGTTTGGTCCTGGGTCCTCTTTTGTTTGTCATTTATAGAAATGATCTGGATGAGAATATAAAAGGCATGGTTAGTAAGGTTGCAGATGACACCAAAATTGGTGGCATAGTAGACAGTGAAGAAGGTTTTCTGAGATTACAAAGGCATCTTGATCAAATGGTTCAAAGGGCTGAAAAATGGCAGATGGAGTCCAACCTGGATAAATGCCAGGTATCGCATTTTGGTACAACAAATAAGGGTAGGGCTTATGCAATTAATGGTAGGACCTTGGGTAATGTTGTAGAACAGAGGGACCTAGGGGTTCAGTTACATAATTCTTTGAAGTTTGTGACACATGTAGACAGGGTGGTTATAAGGGCACATTTATCTTCATTGCTCAGTCCTTTGAGTATGGGTATTGGAAAGTCATGTTGAGGTTCTACAGGACATTGGGGAGGCATTTGTGGAGTACTGTGTCCACTTCTTGTCATCCAGTTATGGGAAGGATATTATTAAGCTGGAGAAGGTTCCGCAGACATTTACGTTGCTGGGTATGGAAGGTTTGAGTTATAAAGGAAGGCTGGATAGGCCGGGATGTTTTTCACTGGAGTGTAGGAGGTTGAGAGGTGACCTCATATAAGTTTAGAAAATAATGAGAAATATAGATAGAGTTAATAGTACTTGTCTTTTCCCTAGGATGGGGGATTTCAAGACAAGGGGGCACATTTTTAAGGTGAAAGGGGAGAGATTTAAAAAAGACGTGCAGGTCAATTTTTTTTATACACAGATGGTGGTTCCTGTGTGGAATGAATGTCCAGAGGAAGTGGTGGATGTGGGTACAATTACAAAGTTTAAAAGACATTAGGTTAAGTACATGAATAGGAAAGATTTGGAGCTTTATAGGCCAGGAGCAAGCAGTTGGGACTAGTTCAGTTTGGGATTATGTTGGCATGGATTGGTGGGACCGAAGAAGTGTTTCTGTGCTGTATGACTCAATTAATTTTGCTAGAGATATTATCAGGGTGAAAACGTATGGTGCAGGAGCTGGTTAACAGGACTCCTGGTTGGACTGTAACAAGCACAGACAATGCTGGACAAATTCACTGGTCTGGGAGCATCTATGGAGAGAGGAACAGAGTTTGGAGTCTGATATCGCCTTTTTTTATCTTTTGTTTTTATTCCAGATTCCCAGTTTCTGCTGTATTTTGCCTTTATCCTGCATAGGCTGTGTCGCTGGAATGAAGTTGAATGTGGAGAACACCATTTGAATGGATATAGACTGGGCAAGCTCCACACAGGATATGAGCAATCCTATATAGTATTTGATATTCAGGAAGAGTTGTTTGGAGGTGAATGTCGGTGCATTGACTTTAAACTCTGTCGTAACAATCTGGGACTTGTTGTTTAAGGAAATGTAGACTAAACCACAGTGTTCGTTGTTAGTAACATGCTCTGAAACACGATTCTCACTGCAGTAGTATATTAAGTAAGCATCACTGATTCATTGAGGACGTTAATCGAAGGAACAGCCTTTTGGGATTCAACACCTGTGGTTACTTCTGTCTGCTGTTTCCTATAATCTCTGTAAATGTACCCCTCCGAGAAATACAAGTGTGATATTGTTAACAGGGTTTGCAATAACTTTGGCCGTACCATGTTCTGTTATTAAATCCCAGAGAGTGTCTGGTAGCTACAGCTACGCGGCACTCTGAAAAATGATTCGATTAAAACAAGCCTGAATTCACAATTTTAAAAAAATCAGTTCGCAACAAACAACTGCACCTCCCAGTCACGAACCATTTCAACTCCCCCTCCCATTCTTCAGACGACATGTCCATCCTGGGCCTCCTGCAATGCCACAGTGATGCCACCCGAAGGCTGCAGGAACAGCAAATCATATTCAGCCTGGGAACCCTGCAGCCTAATGGCATCAATGTGGATTTCACAAGCTTCAAAATCTCCCCTCCCCCAACCGCATCCCAAAACCAGCCCAGCTCATCTCCACCTCCCTAACCTGTTTTTCCTCTCACCTCAAGCCACACCCCCATCTCCTATCTACTAACCTCATCCCGCCCCCTTGACCTGTCCATCCTCCCTGGACTGACCTATCTCCTCCCTACTCCCCTACCTACACTCACCTTTACTGGCTCCATCCCCGCGTCTTCGACTTGTCTGCCTCCTCTCCACCTATCCTTTCCTCTATCCATCCTCTATCCGCCTCCCCCTCTCTCCCTATTTATTTCAGAACCCTCTTCCCCTCCCCCATTTCTGATGAAGGGTCTAGGCCCGAAACGTCAAGTTTTCCTGCTCCTATGATGCTGCTTTACCTGCTGTGTTCATCCAGCCCCATGCTTGTTATCTCAAAAACTGCATCCCTGCAAGTTTTGTTTTAGATAAATCGAGGAATAGCGTCAAACTATGATGGCATATAAGTGAGCGCGTCTCTGAAGGTTTAAATTCAGTTTTAGGTACAGTAATAATTCCATTGTTGTAACATAGAAGCAGTAAGATATAGGAAAGGGTCACAAAACGTTAACCCGTTCACTTTCTCCACAGATGCTGCCGGACCTGCTGAGTTTCTCCAGCAACTTCTGTTTTGGCTTGTTTCAGATCTCCAGCATCCGCGTGCTTCGTTTTATTTCAGGATTAAAGACTCCACTAGATGACTCCCCAGCAGTTTCATACAAAATATCAAAATGATGTTTATGTTGAGAGACGGGAAACATCAAACGAGAAAGAAAGAATGTTGACTATTATTTTTCATTTGTTTTCTCTCTAATTCCCATTGTCTTTTTAACCTCAGCGATAGATTTGAGAGACTAGTTAAATAAATATAAAGGGTGCTCTGGATTCTGTGGTATTGAATGAAACACCCCCACCCATGGAGCTATCTGGGAATATTCCGAAATTTGTAGAGTTAAAAGGTGATTCACGGGTTCAGTAATGAACCAAAGTTCCATTTCAAACCAAATCTGTTTTAAATTCTAACATCAAAACAACACTTGCTTTCAGACTTAGCATTTCCAATCAACTACCAAGCCATGTGACAAACTTTACACTTAAACATCATGCTGGTTATTTTCAATCTGTGAATCTAAACACATAGCTCATTGAAGAAGATTTGGCTATTTCCTCTAGAATTTAGAAGGTTAAGGGGTGATCTGATTGAAACCTTCAAGATATTAACAGGAAAAGACAGGGTAGATGAAGATAAACTATATCCACTGTTTGGGGACCCTAGAACTCGGGGACATTGTCTGAGAATTAGGGTCAGACCGTTCAGGAGAGATGTTGGGAAGCATAGAGTCATAGAGAAATACAGAACGGAAACAGAACCTTCAGTCCAACTCCTCCATGCTGACCAGATTTTGTAAATAGATTTAGTGTCATTGGCCCATGTCGCTCTTAACCCTTCCTATTCATATTCACATCCAGCTGCCGTTTAAATGTTGTAATTGTACCAGCCTCCACCACTTCCTCTGGCAGGTCATTCCATACACACACCACCCTCTGTGTGAAAAAGTTGCCCATTAGGCAATGGATGCTGGATCAATTGTTAGTTTTAGACTTGAGATAGATACTTTTTCTTGTTAATGCCAAGGTATTGATGGATATGGGCCAAAGGTCTGATATGGAATCAGACCACAGATCAGGCATGATCCCACTGAATGACAGAATAGGCTTGAGGGGTTGAATGGCCCACTCCTGCTCCTCTGTTCCTATTATTACACATTATTTCACAGTGCAGAAACATGCTCCAATAGCTTTCAGGATGTACCCGTTCCAAGCTCTTTAATCCAAGAAATCCCTTTTCAAAATAAAACTCACTGGTCTAAAACTTAGGCTCATCGAGAAACAGTCATTAATAAAATACATTAAATCATTGAACTAACAGACCATAAGACCATAAGACCATAAGACATAGGAGTGGAAGTAAGGCCATTTGGACCATCGAGTCCACTCCGCCATTTAATCATGGCTGATGGGCATTTCAACTCCACTTACCCGCACTCTCCCCGTAGCCCTTGATTCCTCGTGAGATCAAGAATTTATCAATCTCTGCCTTGAAGACATTCAACGTCCTGGCCTCCACTGCGCTACATGGCAATGAATTCCACAGGCCCACCACTCTCTGGCTGAAGAAATGTCTCCTCATTTCCGTTCTAAATTGACCCCCTTTAATTCTAAGGCTGTGCCCACGGGTCCTAGTATCCCCACCTAATGGAAACAACTTCCCAGCGTCCACCCTTTCTAAGCCATGCATTATCTTGTAAGTTTCTATTAGATCTCCCCTCAACCTTCTAAACTCTAACGAATACAATCCCAGGATCCTCAGCCGTTCATCGTATGTTAAGGCTACCATTCCAGGGATCACCCGTGTAAATCTCTGCTGGACACGCTCCAGTGCCAGTATGTCCTTCCTGAGGTGTGGGGCCCAAAATTGGACACAGTATTCTAAATGGGGCCTAACTAGAGCCTTATAAAGTCTCAGAAGCACATCGCTGCTTTTATATTCCAACCCTCTTGAGATAAATGACAACATTCCATTCGCTTTCTTAATCACAGACTCAACCTGCAAGTTAACCTTTAGAGAATCCTGTACTAGCACTCCCAGATCCCTTTGTACTTCGGCTTTATGAATTTTCTCACCGTTCAGAAAATAGTCCATGCCTGTATTCTTTTTTCCAAGGTGCAAGACCTCACGTTTGCTCACGTTGAATTTCAGCAGCCATTTCCTGGACGACTCTCCTAAACTGTCTAAATCATTCTGCAGCCTCCCTACCTCCTCCGTACTACCTGCCTGTCCACCCAACTTCGTGTCATCAGCAAACTTCGCCAGAAAGCCCCCAGTCCCTTCATCCAGATCATTAATATATGAGGTGAACAGCTGTGGCCCCAACACTGAACCCTGCGGGACACCACTTGTCACCGGTTGCCATTCCGAAAAAGAGCCTTTTGTCCCAACTCTCTGCCTTCTGTCAGACAGCCAATCCTCAATCCATGCCAGTAACTCACCTCGAACACCATGGGCCCTCACCTTACTCAGCAGCCTCCCGTGAGGCACCTTATCAAAGGCCTTTTGGAAGTCTAGATAGATAACATCCACTGGGTTTCCCTGGTCTAACCTACTTGTTACCTCCTCAAAGAATTCTAACAGGTTTGTCAGACACGACCTCCCCTTACTAAATCCATGCTGACTTGTTCTAATCCGACCCTGCACTTCCAAGAATTTAGAAATCTCATCCTTAACGACAGATTCTAGAATTTTACCAACAACCGAGGTTAGGCTAATCGGCCTATAATTTTCCATCTTTTGTCTTGATTCTTTCTTAAACAAGGGGGTTACAACAGCGATTTTCCAATCTTTTGGGACCTCCCCTGACTCCAGTGACTTTTGAAAGATCACAACCAACGCCTCTGCTATTTCCTCAGCCACCTCCCTCAGAACTCTAGGATGCAGCCCATCGGGGCCAGGAGATTTATCAATTTTTAGACCTTTTAGCTTTTCTAGCACTTTCTCTTTTGTAATGCCTACCATACTCAACTCTGCCCCCGACTCTCCTTAATTGTTGGGATATTACTCATGTCTTCCACTGTGAAGACTGACGCAAAATACTTATTAAGTTCTTCAGCTATTTCCTTATCTCCCATCACTAGCCTTCCAGCATCAGTTTGGAACGGCCCAATGTCTACTTTTGCCTCTCGTTTGTTTCTTAGGTATTAAAAGAAACTTTTACTATCATTTCTAATATTACTGGCTAGCCTACCTTCATATTTGATCCTCTCCTTCCTTATTTCTCTCTTTGTTATCCTCTGTTTGTTCTTGTACCCTTCCCAATCTTCTGATTTCTCAGTGCTCTTGGCCACTATATAGGCTGTCTCTTTTTCTTTGATACATTTCCTGACTTCCTTTGTCAGCCATGGCAGTCTAATCCTCCCCCGGATAATCTTTCTTTTCTTTGGGATGAACCTCTGTATTGTGTCCTCAATTACACCCAGAAATTCCTACCATTGTTGCTCTACTGTCTTCCCCGCTAGGCTCTGCTTCCAGTCGATTTTCGTCAGTTTCTCTCTCATGCCCCTCTAATTACCTTTATTTAACTGTAACACCATTACATCCGATTTTGCCATCTCTCTTTCAAACCACAGACTGAACTCAACCATATTATGATCGCTGCCTCCTAAGTGTTCTCTTACTTTAAGGTCTTTTATAAAGTCTGGCTCATTACATAGCACTAAGTCCAGAATAGCCTGCTCCCTTGTGGGCTCCATCACAAGCTGTTCCAAAAAGCCATCCTGTAGTCATTCCATGAATTCCCTTTCTTTGGATCCACCGGCAATATTATTCACCCAGTCCACCTGCATATTGAAGACACCCAGGCATTCAATCAATAATGTATGAATTTTATACTGCTCTGCATTATTTTGTCTCCTAACCTGTGCTCTGCATCCACATTGCCTTGCAGACTATGGATCCTTGTCAGTTGACTCTCCTAAAATACACTATCCAAGACAATCATATTTAAACAGAGACAACACAGTGTGGAGCTGGAGGAACACAGCAGGTCAGGCAGCATCAAAGGTATTCCTTGCCACAGAGTGACATGGGAGCAGAGTCCTTGTGCATGTTTGAGGTTGAGATAAATTGTTGATCAGGAGGGAATTCAAGGGTTATAGAGAAAAGGCAGGAAAGTGAATGGGTGGAATTTCGAATCAGCCATGATCCTACTGAATGGTGGAACAGGATTGAGAGGCCAACTGGCCTGCTTTTGCAAATCACTTTCAATCTGTTGTAATATAAATTTCAGTAATGATCTCTGAAAATAAATTTTAGTAAATGCAGAGGAGGGGATAGTTAATTCAGAGGAAAATTCTAATCGTGAAAACATCTGTTTTGTTTGAAGCAAGGTTAAAGATACAAGGAATGTGGAATGCATGACACTGTCCTAAACCAAAATAAGAAATAGAAGTCTGTACAGTTAGGAGAACATGAAACAACATTTCAGAGACCTTTAGCAGATCTTTTTCCACCATTGGGTTTAAACCTTCATTGCTGTGCTCAGGAAATAGTAATTTTTGCCCAATGTGCAAGAGAACAAAGAAATGCAGCCAAACTGTGTTCTCACACTGATTGTCGCACTGCTATTCAGCTCAATGAGTAGAAAGATTTGGTGCAAAAATGAAGTGCTAGAGAAACTCAACAGGTCTGACAGCATCTGCATAAAGAGAAAAAAAAGTTAACTTTTTGATTCCTTCAGAACCTGATGAAGTGTCATACCCGGCTCAAAACATTAACTCTATTTCTGAAGTAGAAGAGAGGGAAGTCTGATTGCAACTGTACAAGGTGCTGGTGAGACCATGTCTGGAGTAGTGTGAGCAGTTTTGATCCCCCTTATTTAAGGAAAGAAATCATTTCATTGGAGGCAGTTCTGTTGTTTACTGCTAATATCAATATGCTACTTGAATCAATTAGGTTTCTCTTCCAATCTGAGGAAATAGGCATTAATGAAGGAACTTGTGACAGAAAGCAACTGCAATTAAAGTTGGGAAATGGTTCTGAAAACAGCTGTGAGGGAAAATGATCCATGTCTTGAGGATGACTTTATTGATGCAGAAATGGTAGAGTATTTAGAATCACAGGAAGAACTCAATGAATTCAATCCAAAAGCACTGTCCTGGGAGTCAAATTTACCCATGACAACTTGATACCGATGCAAAATACTATACTGTAGCACCAAATGAAACTGATTCTTTTTCTCTTTGTTTCAAATGAAAATTTGGATACAGATGTTGACTTTTTTTTATTTTTATTTTTAATGTTATTTTTATTTATTTTTATATAGTTATGTATTTATGTTATTTTTAATTAGAGTAAGAGACTGAGTGCACAGACCTAACAAAATCTCCTCTCTCTGAGAAACACAAAATTGCAGAAGATTTTAGATTTCCTTTATGCTGCAGTTCATTTGTCCAGAATGTGAAAAATGATTGAACAAGTTAAGAATTTAAGATTAAGATAATAAGAAATGTTTAAGCCCTGTATAGGAGATAAATAAGGATGGGTGGATGAATGTTTCGTGTTTTGTTGTCCATGTGCCATATACCTTGTAATGAAATTAATTTTAAAAACAGTTTTTCATTTCTTTTAAGGGTTGAGATATGTAAGAGAGCACATCATTTGATTTTTTTGGACTATGGACTAAAATGAGCAAATTGGACACTGTCACGGTGCTGTCACATTCTGGAGATGCTGGCTTCTGATTGGCTGCTTGCTCCAGCTGGCTGGGACTTATTGCTCCAGGATTTTAATTGCAGTGTCAAAGGTGCCATCAGCTAACCAGTAGGCTGACTGACAGATGATCCAGCAGGGTTTCTTACACAATAGGCCACAAGTACCTCCTAAAAAAAAAATCTTCTGCTTTCGGATTTAGTTCAAGGACAGGAAATATCCTCCCATAGTCTGTCTACAGTGGCACGACAGTGATTAATTATGGACTATTTATTTTCAAATTTCAGCGTCTAATTTTAATGCGAGGCCTTTCCATGGGCTGAAATGGTTTTTAAAAGGAGGGGAAAATGGCTTCAAATTGCTGCAATCACCTTGCCATAGACTGGCCTAAGTCATGAAACCAACATGTGGTAAACAAAGACAGTCTGAAACACTAAAACCACTCAATCCAGTCACTACCCCTGTTTCGATGTATACATGTATGAAAAGTTTCACATACCGGAGATGAAAGAAACCACCTACACCGATCAAGCTTGGGAGTGATGAACTCAGACATGAAAATACACAAAGCAGCTTATATTTCAGGGACAAAAAAAAAGTTGCTGGAAAAGCTCAGCAGGTCTGGCAGCATCTGTGAAGGAGAAGACAGAGTTAACGTTTTGGGTCCAGTGACCCCTTCTCAGAACTGAGGGACCTGCTATGTTCCTATATTTCAGGGAACTGCTTTCACCAGAACAGGGAGTTGGATTTGTGACTGCAACTGTACAGCTGGAGAAAGAAAACAGCCTGATGACAGAATAAATTTAAAAGAAATATTAGAACACTAAGAACTCAAAGGATAACTGAAATACTCACCCCCAATGATTGCTCAAGGTGCTAATTAAACAAATCATGGTCTCAGAATGTCCTATAGGCATGAAGTTTTAACCTAAGAATTTTACACAACATATTATTTTCTCCTCCTTCTGGACGAGATACTATCTCTCCTTAACCTCCATTTTGTGTGTATTAGTATGGGCTTAGACCATAAGATTTAGGAGCAGAATTAGGCAGTTCGGCCTACTGAATCTGCTCCCCCATTCGATCATGACTGATATGTTTCTGAACTCCATTCTCCTGCCTTCTCCATGTAACATTTGAGCCCCTTGTAATCAAGAACTTATCTATCTCTGTCTTAAACAACTCAATGAATTGGCCTTCAAAGTGCTCTGTGGCAATGAGTTCCACAGATTCGCTGAAGAAATTCCACCTCGTCTCAATTCTAAAGAATCGACCCTTCACTTTGAAGCTGTGCCCTTGCATCTTAGTCTGTCCTACAAGTGGAAATATCTTCTCCACGTCCCACTAAGTTTCATTCAGATCCCCCCGCTCATCCTTCTCAACTCCATTGAGTACAGGCCCAGCGTCCTCAACCATTCCTCATGAGACAACATTTTCATTTCTGGGATTATTCTTGTAAACCTCCTCTGGACACATTCTGACACCAGCACGTCCTTCCTTAGATTCAGGACCCAAAACTGCTCACAATATTCCAAATGCAGTCTGATCAGAGCCTTATACAGCTTCAGTAATTCTTGTATTCTAGCCCTCTTGAGATGAAAGCTAACATTGTGTTTACCTTCCTAATGGCCAACTGAAGCTGCATGTTAACCCTAAGAGAATCCTGAACTAGGATTCATAAGTCCCTTTGAGCTTCAGATTTCCAAAGCTTTCTCCCATTTAGAAAATTGGTCTACACCTGTATTCTTCCTACCAAAGTGCATAACCTCGTATTTTCCCACATTGTATTCCATCCGTTACTTCTTTACTCACTCACCTAGCATCTCCAAGTCCTTCTGCAGGTACCCTGCTTCCTCAACTCTATCTGCCCCACTCCTATCTTTGTGTCATCTGCAGATTTAGTAATAATGCCCTTAGTTCCTTCATCCAGATTGTTAAAGTACAACGTGAATAGTTGTGGTCTCAACATGGATCCCTGCAGAACTCCACTAAGCACTGGCTACCATCTTGAGAAAGACCACTTTATCCCGGTTTTCTGCTTTCTGCCTGTCTGCTAATCCTCTGTCATGCCAACACCTTTCCCTCACACCATGGCCTTGATGTTGCATTAAGTTGCTCTTTCACACCTTGTAATTGGCTCCGTACTTTTCCTGGTGAACTAGTTAACTAATTGGAGAGAGTTCTGGCCTTTAGATGTTTGTGTGGCCCATTCTTCTCAAGCACAGGTTATACCTCACTTCAATTAGTTAACCTGGTCACAGCAATTGACATCGCTGGCTGTCTCCACCATTATCTGTGAACGTGAATACCTTGCACCTTCTTCCTAGTAAAATAATTCGGCTTCCTTTCATTTTTAGGGAGTCCCATTACCCAGACCAAGGGAGCGGGTAAAGGTCATCAGAAAACAGGTCAGAAACATCTACAGAGGTATAAACTGTGTCTCAGTGCATTGATGGACCATGTCATATAGGCAAGGAAAATGGAGTCCTTGGTTTGTACAGAGAGAGTTGATGACCACAGCAGAGGCTTTGGAGGCAAACTATTTGCCATAAACTGTGAAATTGAGGTGAATCAAAAGTAACCCTTTGAGGGACATGGTGCCTGATGGCTATCTAGAGTTCCAAGTAGGAAAGTACATTAAGCATAGATATTTGGCAAGGAGAGCAGCTAACTGATATGTGATCATCATCCTGCTCGTTAGCCCTTGTTTCAGATCACTGAGGAAATATACTCGTTTGCAAGAATTGATAAACACCCAGAAATAATACACTGTGACTGGTGAAAATGGTGAATAAGTGTATGGAAGAATGTCAACAGCAGGTTTTACAATAAATTACTGGTTTATTTCATGTACTGATATTCAATGTACAAACTGACATTTTTGTTAAACCAAGTGCATCATGTTGGTAGCGGTGCCTGACTGGAGCACTACATACTGGGGGCTGCTGTAAGACCAAGAGAATGTGATACTTCGCTCCGGGGTTACTGTTCTACCACAGACAGTGTTTGTCAAACTGTACAACCAACAACTTTCACAATCATCCTGTCGTTAAAGAACCTCAGTTCTACACAGTCAATAGCTTATTGTTTTACCCTGGGCTTCTGGTTTTAAAAGGTTTCCAGGAAATAAGCTTCAGTGCACAGACTGATTTAATGCCTGGAGGCTTTCTGAGCAGTTTATCATATTTGGTGGATAATGACACTATCACTAAATGGCAGCAACGATATTCAGTCTTTTAATAGCTTTTTGTTGGCCGTTACAACTCATAATTAGTCAGAAAGAAATCTCTCTGATTGGCAATCAAGGCAAAACACTTATTAGATCCTCCTGGTTGTTCTTATATCACATTGTAACAAAAAAAACACACTTTGGTACAAATCAAACTTGCTATGGTGAGTCAGGCAATGAAGTGCTATGAATTTATCCATAAATTTGGGATAATCATTGAGATTAACTGTACCCCCAGGTTTACACTGGTTTGCTAAAACCAAATGTTTTGTCATTCAGTTTTTTCAAAAAAGGAATTTAACACTGATGCTAATACTTTCGTTATGTTATGCACTTGTGTCCAAATTTAAGAGGATTGTTTTAGGGGCTGTTCCTTCTTCCAGTGGTCATTAGGGCCCACACAGTGACATCCACATCCCATGAATACATTTAAGAAAAAAGCCACTGACAATATTTTTGGCCATGTGTGATGGATTATCTGGACATACTTACGCTAACTCTTTCCTGAGGTGACATTTGTTCTCAATTGGCATTTGATAGAGTCAGAATGTTGCAGGTTTTCAAGGTGTTAACAGCTCACTGGGAAATTTACCCACATGTAGACAACAGGGAGGGAGAGAGTAAAGGTTCTGTATTAAAGTGTGAAAGTCACCATCTACTTGTATGACAATTGGTCAATGAACAGCATCATCTTTATTAACACCTTTCATTGGGTATAGCCTGAATAGGAATAATTGCTACAACAAATGGCCTTAAAAATAAGACAAGAAATTAACCATGTATCCCTCCAATGCCAAGTATAGAACTTATTCCCCATGCAAGGCTTCCTGAACCATTTCTCTCCAGACATTTGAGCTATCAGATTACAGAAAATGCTGACTCTGAACTGTCTCTGGTCAAATAAAACACAACATTTAATTAGTTTCAGATCTTTGATCAGTTACTTCATAAAACAGGAATAAAATGGGGGAGGAGGGACAAAGGAGATGGATAAACTAAACTACAGGTAATAACGTAAACAGCCAAACTCACATTTTATACACGGTGAGTGATTGGAGGCAAAAACCTTACTGAAGATCACATACAGTATAAATTATTTCTGTTTCTTCTTAAAATTCTGTTTCTCTTCAAAGGTGGTGGCTATTCATTGATCCAGATTTGGTATAGTCAGAAGTCATACGACACCAGATTATAGCCCAACAGCTTTATGTGAAATCAAAAGCTTTCAGAGCGTTCACCTGACAAAGGAGCAGCGCTCCGAAAGCTTTTAATTTCACTATAACCTGGTGTCGTGTGACTTCTGACTTTCCCCACCCCAGTCCAACACTGGCACCTCCACATCAGGATTTGGTATGTCATTCCTACCGCTGCATCAGGACTTATTGCGGTCAATGCAGCTCTGCCGTGTTGTGGAGGAGACTTTCTTTACTTGTCGAGGCGGGGGAGGAAATAGCAGCTAAACAGACCAGCAGTGGAGTGTCAAATACCTCCCTCATGTAATCAGCCTTTGTTACATCGCTCAATGAACACACTTCAGCAACAAACTGGAACATAAACAACCTTCTCCCATTCTGAATGGTGTTGACGTTATTAAGTTGATGATTTAGAAACAAGCCTTTTGTTTTCCTCTGGTAATTAGGTGCTGCAACACGCAGCCAAAGGGAGTTGGATTCAACAGGACCCTGCCGACACTCCCCACCTACCACCACCCCCCCCCCACCACTCAAACCTCCCTAAGGGCTGGTCTACAGAACAGTGGCAGGTTAGGCTGTTCATTAAGTTGAAGGGTCACTTCAGCTATAGGAGGACCTGCTCCCAACACAGCAGCCAATGAGGAGGTCTTGTTGGGGCCTAGCTGATTGACCTCCAAGAAAGATGGGAAAGTTGGAATGGAGGGGTTGATATTGGAGAAACCATTGAAGGTCGGGGTGTGATGAAGAGGAACCTACCCAGGTAGGCCTGGGTAGGGGACATCCTCCAATGGAATCGGGTTTGAGGCCTTTTAAAGAGAGATCCAATCTGCTAGACAGCATTTGGCAAACTGCACAGAAAGCAGAATGCCAGAACTTCCAGAATCTTGCTGTCATTAAAGAACTTCAGTCAGTTATTCACAGTCAATAGTGTAGGGAGAGCTGCTGTACTGAATGCATGGCAGAAGCCTCTTCCACTATTGGTCAGTGGCAGGATGAGGCCCATAAGTGGGCATTAGCTGGCCAAATAAGGACCTTAATTGCACCATCAATGGGTGGCATGCCTAATTCCCTACAGCTGGTAAAATAGCTTTTATTTTTACAGTCTGTCTTTGGATATGGGCATCGCTGGTTATTGCCCATCCCTTGTTGCCCTTTAGAAGATGGTGGTGAGCTATCTACTTGAACCGCTGCATCTGTGCGGTGTAAAGACACCGAAAATACCCTTTGGGAGGGAGTTACAGGATTCTGACCCAGCGACAGTGACGGTATGGCAATATGTTTCCATGTCAGGATGGTGAGTGGTTTGAAGGGGATCTTGCAAGGGGTGGTGTTCCTATGTGTCTGCTAACCTTGTCCTTCTAGATGGAACTGATCGTTGGTTTGGAAGGTGCTGTGTAAGAAGCCTTGGTAAATTTCTGAAGTGTAGCTTGTAGATGATATACATTACTGGTACTGAGCACTGGTGGTGGAGGGGGTGGATGTTTATGGATATGGTGCCAATCAAATGAGTTGCTTTGTCCTGGATGGTATCGAACTTCTTGTGTGTTGTTGAAGCTGCCTTTAATCAGGCAAATGGGAAGTATTCAATAACACTCCTCCTTGAGCCTGGCTGGCTTTGGGGAGTAATAAGGTGAGTTACTTGCTACAGGAATCCCACTCTCTGATCTGCTCTCGAAGCCACTGCATTGATCTGGTGAGTTCAATGCAGTTTTTGGTCAATAGTAACCTCCCCCGACTCCCCTCCCCTGTGATGTTGATATTGGAGGATTCAGTGATGGAGATGCTATTGACTGTCAAGGGATGATGGTTAGATTCTCTCTTCTTTAAGATGGTCGTTGCTTGGCATTTATGTGGCATGAACGTTACTTGCCACTTGTCAGCCCAAGCCTGGATACTGTTAGGAGTCGCTAATGGTGCTGAACATTGTGCAATCATCGGCGAACATCCCCACTTCTGACGTTATGATGGAGCGAAGGTAATTGATGAAGTAGGTGAAGATGGTTGGGCCGAGGATACTACCCTGAGGAGCTCCTGCAGAGTCGTCCTGAAGTTGAGACGACTGACTTCCAACAACCACAATCATCTTCCTATATGCCAGGCATGACTCTAACCAGCACAGAGTTTTCCCTTTGATACCCATTGATCCCAGTTTTAGCAGGGCTCCTGGATGCTACACTCCATCAGATGCAGCCTTGATATTAGGGCTTCATTCTCACCCCACCTCTGGAATTCAGCCCTTTTGTTCTTGTTTGAACAAAGGCTGTAACGAAGTCAGGAGCTGAGTGGCCGTGCCATTAGTAAGCAGGTTATTGCTAAGAGGGTGCTATTTGATAGCACTGTTGATGACATCACTTTATTAATGATCGAAGGAAGATGATTGGCAGTGGCCAGGGTGGATTTGTCCTGCTTTTTGTGTGCAAGACATCCCTGGGCATTGTCTGTAGCTGCACAGGAACAGGTGAGTGGAGATGTGGCAAGATGTGGAGCACAAATCTTCAATATTATTGCCAGAATATTGTCTTTGCAGTATCTAGTACCTCCAACCTCCAAATTTGTCCCCACTCAACCTTCAAACCTCACAGCCAGAAGGGAGCATTTAATCCAGGCCACACTGAAATTGAGGCAAATAGTATGGATGTGTTTAAGGGGAAGCTGGATAAACACATGAGGGAGAAAGCAATAGAAGACAGACTGATGAGTTACAATGAGGAGGGATGGGCAGAGACTTGTGTGAACTGTTAGACACTGACCAGATGGGCTGAATGCCCTGTTCCTGTCCCAGAAAGAAAAACCTGTAAAACTGGTAAATGAGACAACCTGGCCTTGTTGTGTACTTCAGTCTGGGACCCGTATGACCAGGAATAAAAGCAGAAAAATGGAGAAACTCAGCAGGTCCGGCAGCATCTAGAGCGAGAAATAGAGCTGACATTTCAAATACAATATGAGTCTTTAGGCTCTTCTTCAATTTTGAATTCAAAACTTGGACTCGAAATGTTAACTCTGTTTCTCTCTCCACGGATGCAGCCAAACCTACTGAGTTTCTCCGGCAATTTCTGTTTTTATTTAAGATTTCCAGCAACAGTAACATTTTCCTTTTATTTCAGTACAAACAGCATGTTCATTTCCAAGCATTACTGATTTTTCCCTCAGGGGTACAATCTGCACAATATTGGAATAGTCACATAATTACAAACTTATAACAGTTAATCTGTTTTCCCCAATAATCCAGTTGGTCTGTAACACACACAAAGAAGCAGATCCCAGCAATGAATTCCAATGTGCACAGGATAAACCCATCTCAGCGTGGGTGGTGATCTCTATTTTGCAATAGGCTTTTGGTACTCTGGGCTTGGAGGGTGAAGGGAAGTCAGCATTCCAATTCTCGATTATAAACTGACATCTCCTGGAAAGGGTACATGGGTGAATACAGAGTTGAGCTTCAATGTAACATCCCCAAAAGTTAAACTGCTATCGTCATAAATGGCTGGGAGGTGAAGGAGCAGAGAGTGACCAGCACCCATAGAAATTGGATCCCAGCAATCATCTTCAGATGGTGGGGAGTGGAGGGGGAGGTGAATGACAGTGAGGAATTGGCAAAGCATAGATCTTTCTTTCAAAAAAAGGCCATTTAAATTATGAATTTCCTCAGACTGACTTAATTTGCATTATTAATGACTCCAATCGGATGTTTGCCACATGTAAAAGTTTAGAAACCACAAATGCCACATGTTCAATTCTGCTAAATAACATCTTGTACAAAATTTCAGACTTGGTAATAAAAATGAAGAAACAGTAAAATAAAGCAAGTGTATTAGCAAAAGAAAAGAGGACTGTACATAGTGTTGTCGTACAGAAATTAGATTCTTGCTACAAAAAGAATACTGACTTTTTCCATCATTAAAGGAATTACACCACCTTCCCTAGTTTTCTCCTCAGAGTCTTGGTTCAGAGGCTTGATTTATAGAATATAAAAAAATTCCTTTAACTTACTTTTAAAATTTTCTTCTCTGTTTGGAGCAAACTGAAGAAAAATAAAAGGCATTGCTTCATCACTGCTTTTGAGTCTGACTAACTCCTTCCAGCACTTAAAATACATGAGAGACACAGCCAAATAGCATTAAGTGACTCTTGGTCACTAGCAGATGCCAATCACAGTGAAATGCTTGTATAACATACAGCCGGCCCCACTGTAAAGAGGAATACGTAATGCATAGCTGAAAGAATCTTGTAAAATGAAATAAAACTGCTACACAACAGCAATATCCAGAGCATTTTCTTAAAATGTTTCACGCCAGGTGGATAGCGACTTCTCCTATCCAATCCTGAAAATTCAGAGCGGCTACGTTTCATTGTGGGCTGCAGCCTTTACATAACAAATGTATAAGTCCAAAGATTTTCCTCTCACTGGTGATTCAAAGCACTGAAAAAAAATCCTGTTTCGCTGGTATCACTGTTTTGCTGAAAGACACACAGCATTTGAATGCTGAGCCAGAAGTGAGTAAATCCCCATTAATGTGCTCCTTTCATTCGGGGCCAGGCAAGTGGCTCATTCTGGAAGTTTAGTAGTTTCCGAGTACGTTCCGATAAGATGAGTTCAAAATCAGAATTTTCCCTGCTTCAGTCTGTCAATGTGGTAGCATATCTTCAAGGCTGGCCCCAGCTTCAGTCCCATATATTTCATCACCATGTCACTCCGTAACAAAAGCAATGCTTTTCCATCAATTTCCTGCAATATACAATTCAGAGGAACAATTTATCGACGTGATCAAGAAATCAACTCATTTTATCCTGCAACTCTTGTCTTCAAGAATATGCACATGACCCAAACCAAGCCTCGGATTAAGTCATAGTGATTTTGACAATATTGATGAGTGTCACTCTCTTAGTGACACACAAAGTGAAGACCTTGAATAAACAAACAGTTCTTTCTTCTGATGCATGAACCGTCCAAAGTCTGTTGGAATACATTAACATGGGAAACTTGCGTTTTGTACTGGGAGCTTTTGGAAGACCTTGTAACATTGGGTTCTTGTGGAGTTTCATCAAAATCAGTGCTCCAGGAAAACAGAACCATCAGAACCTTTGTAGGCATTTCAGAAAGATGTGAAGAATTAATCACTTTGGCATAGGTTTGGACTCTCAAAGGGGCCCCAACCTGCACAAGTGGAGTATTTACTCAGGAACAAAAACAAAGTTGCTGGAAAAGCTCAGCAGATCTGGCAGCACCTGTAAAGGAAAAATCAGAGTTAACGTTTCGGGTCCGGTGACCCTTCCTCAGAACTGTGTGTGTGGAATATTTACTCTTTGGGCTTCTACAACCGTCTGACAGCCTCTAAGTTTCTGGTGTTTCTTTTTTCTTAAAAAAATGCCATCAGCTTTCTATTTACAGACTTCCAAAACCAAATTCAAATTTTCAAAATGCCTTGGGAGGGATTCATTTCATTCTCAGCACGATTTGATTTTTCGAAAGGCAATGGAAGCAGAGTTTTTGAATATTTTTAAGGCAGAGTTAAATGGATTCTTGATAAAGCAAAGGGGATGACAGGTTATTGGAGGAAGGTGGAATGGGGATTGATCAAATCGGCCATGATCGTATTAAGTAGTGCAGAGGCGGACCAAGCACTCCTGCTCCTAATGTGTATGTTCCTTCGATTAACAGTCCAGGACCATTAGTTCAATAATGGAATCACTACATCACTGGAATCTAATGGAATTTTAAAAACATCTATTAAGTCAGCCCATGATTAGTTAATTGTTAGCCAGATTGTCATAAATCCACAGCAGCTACATAACTGGTGAAACGGGCACAAGATGCTTAGGCCATGTGCAGTGCTTATGGGGTCCATACAAGGCAACATTTATCAACTAAGAGCAGCATGTGAGATAAAACTGAAGGCTGTTGTAAAACTAGGCGCTCCTCCCGTACACAGATAGTAGGAACTGCAGATGCTGGAGAATCTGAGATAACAAGGTGTGGAGCTGGATGAACACAGCAGGCCAAGCAGCATCAGAGGAGCAGGAAAGCTGACATTTCGGGGAAGAAGGGTGCACACCCGAAACGTCAGCCTTCCTGCTCCTCTGATGCTGCTCGGCCTGCTGTGTTCATCCAGCTCCACACCTTGTT
>JAHRHZ010000026.1:1311385-1345767 GCA_024137785.1 Ginglymostoma cirratum | reverse complement strand
GGCCTGCTGTGTTCATCCAGCTCCACACCTTGTTATCTCAGACTCCTCCTGTACAAACTTTTACATGAAGGTTTTACCCTCAAATCTGATAAATGTTCAGAACCCAAAGACGATCTGAAATATTCCATCCTATCACCGAGCCTTTAGTATTTACAGTAAAAGTACAAAAGTATGAGGGGTACAGATAGGGTAGACTGGAAGAAACCTTTCCCTTTGATGGAGGGATCAATGACTGGGGGACATAGATTTAAAGGGCAATGGATTTAAAGGATGTAGTAATTGGAATGAGGTTGGCCAAGTGTATCTCATTGAGTATGAGTTCCCTGATTGGGACTGTTTATCTGGGCCAATCAGGGAGCCCTGGCTAACAGATATAAACAGGAGATCCAGGCAGTCTCTTCACCCTAGTGACTGGCTCTGGTCTAGCTGGGTCAGAGCACACATACTGAGTATGTGTAAATAAAAGGTGACTTGGTGACAGGATACCAGCCTCTGTGTAGTACTTTCAGGGGATGTGAGGAAAAACATCTTCACACAGACGATGTTAGGAATCTGGAACTCACTGCCTGTAAGGGTGGTACAGACAAAAACCCTCAAAACGTTGAAGTAATATTTCGATGTGCACTTGCTTTGCCAAAGCATAGAAGGCTATGGGCCAAGTGCTGGAAAAATGCGATTAGAATAGTTAGTGGGTGCTTTTGACCAACACAGACTCCATGTCTTTTTCTGTGCTGTAGACTTTGATGACTCTATGCTTTTGGTAGACTCTTTGAAAAAGGATGGCCACGTGGTAACAACATCACACCATTTAACTCTGATTGGTCTCCATAGGTGCTGCCAGACCTGCTGAGTTTAACCAGCAACTTCTGTTTTTGTCTCTGCTTTACAGCATCCGCATTTCTTTCCGTTTTTATCACACCATTTCTCCTCACTCACCTCCCAACACAGCAATTATTTCAAAGAATCATGAATCTGTGGAGTTCACTACACCAAAGTGCAGTAGACACCAGGACATTGTGTACACTTAAGGAGGAGATAGATTCATCATTTTAATTAGTAATGGGTTGAAGGATTATGAGGAGCAAGCATGAAGGTGGAGCTGACGTTAGGATGAGGAGATCAGCCACGATTGTCTTAAATGGAGCAGGCTCGAGGGGCTGAATGGCCTACTTCTAGTTTGTGTTCTTATTTATAACCAGCTTATCCCAGACAGAGCACAGCAAGGGTCCTCTAGGATATTCCACAGTTTTAAATTTGATACTATTTTGCTACTTAAAGAACATGGATGAGGAATGCCAAGTGATTCTATAAAACAGGCTGGTCATAAACAACGTTTCCAGGAGGGTTAAGCACACTTGGGGCCCATCTCCTGGAACACCCAAAGAATCCAGTTATCTTTTTTATTCCTTCATGGGAAGTGGACTCCACTCACTGGACCTAACTTACGTCCTTTTAGGCAGCACGGTGGGTCAGTGATTAGCACTGCTGCCTCACAGCACTAGGGACCCAGGTTCAATTCCAGTGTTGGGCCACTGTCTGTGTGGAGTTGGCATGTTTTACCCGTGTCTGTGTGAGCTTCTTCCAGGTGCTCCGGTTTCCTTCCACAGCCCTAAGGCGTGCAGGTTAGGTGGACTGGCCACGCTAAATTGCCCATAGTGTCCAGGGATGTGCAGACTAGGTGGGTTAGCCATGGGAAATGAGAGGTTACAAGGACAGGGTTGGGCCCTGGGTGGAATGGTCTTCAGAGTGTTGGTGTGGATTCAATGGGCCGAATGGCCTCTTTTTGTACTCTTAAGGATTCTACGAGAAAAAGACTTAAGCAATCCTTTTCAAAAGGTAAGTGCCTTTAGTCATAATTCCCATGAAAAATTCACCTTCAGTGTTCTTCGGGAAATACTAAACCTTTGGATTTTCCATTTATTGCAACATACAGACATCTATCTGATTGGGATCAAGCTCCTTTCATCAAGCTTGTCTTAAAAAGTGCAACTTGAGACAGATACACACCACCCTTTACTGATCTGATTACTCACTGGTATGGTATGGATACAACAACGCTCTTTGCTATAAATCGCTTGCCTCTCTAAACACGGAAACCGGGGAGAAGCAGGAAGGTTTGACCAAAAGCTTTAATCGGATTTCGTACTTTTTAATAAAAGAGAACCATAAATTAGGAAGGGAGGTAAAAATATAAATAAAAATGCACATCAAAATATCAGAATGGGTGGAAGGATGAAAGGTCTAGGGAGAACTGAAACATAACTTAAAAGACTTTTAATTAAAAATGCCATTTTGATAGTTATGGGTAACTTCAATAACAAAGACACTTCTGAAAATTAACTTGCTTTATTATTGCAATGTTAGTGTTTGCTCAAGTATGACTTGGCCTGAGTTGAAAGCTTGCAGACCAGAGACGGTCTATTTCCTGAACCATACAACTGTTTAAGGGGCTCCCTTGTCCAGTGCCAAGAGCCAGTACAGCGCTGTATACATACATGCTTTCGGAACAGGTCTGCGTGAGGGCCCAGAGACTGTGGATCTGCATCACGAACAAACTGCATCACATCCTCTACAGTCCAGCTGGTTGGATCTCTGCTGATCAAACGAGGTGGATCCCGTGCTCCCATGAACCTGTCAGAACCTAGGAAACAACCACAAAATGACAAGCAACTGGGATTTGGAATTCCCCACCACCGTTCTGCAGAAAATGACACATTTTCAATGAAGAATCCCAGTGCAACACGGTACAAATGCTGCTGCACTTTTACTTCACTTCTATTGTATCTAGATAGAAATCAGCCCTTTGGAAAGGTGAACACAATGGCAAAGCACTTTCTGGAGCACATTCAGAGAATCTATTGCTTTGTGTTTTATTTCTTCACGGGATGTGGACTTTGCTGGCTGGACCAGTGTTTATTACGAGTGGCTTGGAGGGGAACTTGTTGTTGGTGGTGTTCGTATCTATTCCTGTAGCCCTGAGCAGAGATGATATATCTTTGGAGACGTGGTCCCCAGGATACCCTTGGAGTCGGACCCAGGTAACCTTTAGGATTTGTTAGCTGTAGAGAAGCTTGTGTGCAAAAGGTGCATAAGCCCTGGAACTCTGTTTACTAAGGTTACAAGAAATGTCAAACCTGTCAGAGACTTGTCGAATTTATCAAGAATGGTCGACATGTACTTTTATAAATAAGAATGCTTTTCTTTGTAAAGTGTCACCTGTGTTATAGAACTTTAAGTAATAGAATTTTATTTTTTCTCGTGCATGGGTACTTGTGGAAAAGCAGGAGAGTTGGCATGGAGGGTGAGGAGGGAAAGGATGGTGGATGGATGCAGGCATTAAATTGGCATAGAGTGTTTGAGGAGCCATGGGGTGTGGGTAGAGGGGAATAGGGAGACATGAGGCGTAGGGACTGGAGGAACTGCCTATATTTTATTGTTTTATATGACTGTATAGATACAGTGCTGGAGACTAAAGGCAGGTTTTCACCGGGGACTGGGAATGATAACTCTGCTTTCTCTCGACAGAAAAATAAAAACCAAAAGAACTGCTGATGCTGTAAATCAGGAACAAAAACAAAGTTGCTGGAAAAGCTCAGCAGGTCTGGCAGCATCTGTGGAGGAGAAAACAGAGTTAACATTTCTGGTCCGGTGACCCTTCCTCAGAAGGTTCTGAGGAAGGGTCAGCGGACCCAAAACGTTAACTCTGTTTTCTCCTGAGATAAAAGGTACTGCAGATGCTGGAGAATCCGAGATAACAAGCTTGGGGCTGGATGAACACATTTCTGATGAAGGGTCTAGGCCCGAAACATCAAGTTTTCCTGCTCCGATGATGCTGCTTGACCTGCTGTGTTCATCCAGCCCCAAGCTTGTTATCTCTGTTTTCTCCTCCACAGATGCTGCCAGACCTGCTGAGCTTTTCCAGCAACTTTGTTTTTGTTTCTCTCTACAGATACTGCTAACATTTCAAATACAATTTGAGCCTTTACACTCTTCTTCGATTTTGAATTCAAAACTTGGACTCGAAACGTTAACTCTGTTTTTCTCTCTCTGCAAGTGCTGCTAGACCTGCCGAGCTTCTCCAGCAATTTCTGTTTCTCTTTCTGACTGTCTGCCTTGCACTGGAAGCCTCTTCAGCTCTTTCTGTCTGGAGCACCCAGTCCAATTTCCAATCCAGTCTCCAGTGCCCAGACAGAAAAATGGGTTACATGGGTAGCCATTTCCAAAAGTCATATTTGTGGAATTGGGCATTTTCCTGGCTGCCCAGTGCAGCCCGGGAATAAAAATCAGGGCCAATGACTACATAAACAAGGAAGTAATGGTGAACCTTTATAAGCTCAAATTTAGCCACAGCTGGAATTCTGTGTCCAGTTCTGGGAACCACACTGTAGGATGAATGTGAAGGTATTAGAGAGGGTCCAAAACAGCTTCATGAGAATGACTCCAGAGCTGATGGAATTGGTCGATTAGAGAAGCTAGGATTTATCTCCTCGGAGAAAGTGGATAGGAGATTTGACAGAGGTATTAAGGATGGATCTGGACAGCTATATTGGGAGCAATTGCTGGTAGAAATTGGTAGAAATATGGGAAATCAGAGGACACCAATTGAAAGCAGAAAAACAATAGGTAACATTAGGAAAAGCCTCTTTTGTACAGCGAGTGGCCTGAATCTAGCCTGAGACTACAGTGGAGGCACATCAAATCATGGCTTACAAAAAGGAGTAGGATAATTACATAGAACATAGAACATAGAACAATACAGCGCAGAACAGGCCCTTCGGCCCTCGATGTTGCGCCGACCTGTGGACTAATCTAAGCCCATCCCCCTACACTATCCCATCATCATCCATATGCTTATCCAAGGACTGTTTAAATGCCCCTAATGTGGCTGAGTTAACTACATTGGCAGGCAGGGCATTCCACGCCCTTACCACTCTCTGAGTAAAGAACCTGCCTCTGACATCTGTCTTAAATCTATCACCCCTCAATTTGCAGCTATGCCCCCTCGTACAAGCCGACGTCATCATCCTAGGAAAAAGGCTCTCACTGTCCACCCTATCTGATCCTCTGATCATTTTGTAGGTCTCTATTAAATCCCCTCTTAGCCTTCTTCTCTCCAATGAGAACAGACCCAAGTCCCTCAGCCTTTCCTCATAAGACCTTCGCTCCAGACCAGGCAACATCCTGGTAAATCTCCTCTGCACCTTTTCCAATGCTTCCACATCCTTCCTGTAATGGGGCGACCTTAAGTGAATAGAATTGTAAAGTCACTAGAAAAAGGCAATGGAATGGGAGACACTGAGATGATCTTACAGTGAAATGGCACAGTTATTTCTATTTGAATCTATTCACAGGGTATATGCTTTACTGACCAGGTCAGCATTTCTTACCCATCACTAATTGCCCTTGAAGAGGCAGTGGAAAGCTGTCCTATTGTTGGGACAAATTATTTTTTCCTTCTTTATTCATTAACGGGATGAGGACATCACTGGTTAGGCAGCATTTACTGTCCGTCCCTAATTCCCCTTGAGGGCAGTTCAGAGTCAACCACATTGCTGTGGGTCTGGAGTCACATGTAGGCCAGACCAGGTAAGGATGGCAGTTTCCTTCCCTAAAGGACCAGGTGAGTTTTCCCAACAATCAACAATGGATTCATGGTCATCATTAGATTCTTAATTCCAGATATTTTATTGAATTCAAATTCTGTGGTGGGATTCGAACCCGGGTCCCCAGAATGTTATCGGCTCTCTGGATTAACAGTCCAGCGATAATACCACTAGGCCGATGCCTCTCCAGTGACTTTACAATGGCCTCCATCTGTCTCATCAGACGAATTCCTAGCATGGCAGGATTGAAATACTGGTGCGGTTAGAAATACATTCACTGGAGTTTAGCAGAACGAGCAGGTTTCTCATATAAACCTATAAAATTATAACAGACTTAGACAGGGCAAATACAGGAAGATGTTGCCAATGACTGGGGAGTCCAGAACCAGGGGTCAGAGTCTAAGGATACAGGGTTGGCCATTTAGGATTGAGATGAGGAGACATTTCCTCATCCACAAGGTGGTGAGCCTCTGGAATTTGTTACCACAGAAAAAGGGTTAAGGCCAAAACACTGAGTTTTTCAAGAAGGTGTTTGATATAGTTTTTAAGGATCAAAGGATATAGGGAGAACGAGGGAAGAGGGTACTGAGTAGGGTGATCAGCCATGATCATATTGAATAGCCTACTCCCGTTCCTATTTTGTATGCTTCTATGTTCTGTAACCAATTTATGATGCCAAGGAAGAGTTCAGATATCTCAGAGGGTTGTAAGGCTATTGGAGCTAACAGAGATCGGGAGGGAAGAGATTGGACATGGTGGGATTAAAAACAAGGAGGAAAGCTTTGTAATCATGGTTTGCCTAATCGGAAATCACTGAGGCTGGGAATGGTGACTGAATAGGATTTGTTGTGAGTCAGGACACAGACACTAGAGAGTTGGATGATGACAAGTTTCCTGGGTGTGGAATGGGTGAGACCAATCAGTAGTGCACTGCCACAGTCAAAACTCAAGAGGTAACAACAAGCATGGGTATTTATCCTTACAAAATAATTGTTAGTTTAATTGTCTGCATGAACCTTTTCCAGAACACAACTTTTAATAAGAAACGAGGTGGCATGGTGGCTCAGTGGTTAGCACTGCTGCCTCACAGCATCAGGGACCCAGGTTCAATTCCTCGGGTGACTGTCTGTGTGGAGTTTGCACATTCTCCCCATGTCTGGTGTGGGTTTCCTCTGGGTGCTCCGGTTTCCTCTCACAGTCCAAGGATATGCCGTATAGATACAGTGCTGGAGACTAGGTGGATTGGGCATGGTAAATGCAGGGTTACAGGGATAGGGTAGGACGGGTGAGTCTGGGTGGGATGCTCTTCACAGGGTCGGTGTGGACTCGATGGCCTGCTTCCACACTGGAGGGGTTCTGTGATCTATGAAAGCTTGATTAGAAGAGTTTCCAGATGTTCCTAGGATGAACCTATGCAGCCACTAAAACTCATCAATTCAATTCTAAAACAAACGTGCAGCTTTGCTACTGATTAGTTGAAGTACACTGATGTGGGAAACAGATGCACCAGCCTCCCAAAGGCTAAATTCAGAAAGCAAGTACGGAAATGAGCCATGGGGAATTGTAGAGAGTATCTTACCCCCAGAACTAAGCTGTCGCAAGGTTCCTGTATTACTTTGCGTTAGGCTCATTGAGTGATGCAGAGATCGATAGGCTCGGAAATCCCTGGAATTCCTACACGGAAGGCTGGACGAATTCACTGAATTAAGGGCAGAATCCATGGGATCTAGCCGGTGTTCCATGGGACCTGGGTGCACATCCTCCAATATAAAAGTTTCAGCTGGAAAATTGCATGAAAAATTAGCTTCATGAAACCGCACACAATATTATTTATCAAGTTAAGCCAAAACAGTTTTCCAAAGAAAAACCATTAGCTGCTCAGTAAAGTCCGTCAAGAACTCACCTTCTGAAGGATGTCGATCGGTTTTTGGTAGTTTGGGTGATAGAGGTGCACTGAACGGTGGGGAATCTTGTGTGTATCTTTTTGTCCCTCTTCCTGGGCCCTGAACAGCTGCCTCTGATGATTCGTTTTTGCCTGGTGAAAGATGAGCAGCTATTTACCAAAACTGTGCAATGCAGTTCACTGGACCTTTCCTTTTCATGAGCTGAACTGCCCTACCACACAATCTCCCCAGCCACGGCAAACGCAGCACATTTTCACCTCTCTTCAGTTCCAAAGAATTGGGCTCAGAGTGTTAGTTCTCTCCATAGATGCTGCCTGACCTGCTGAGCTTCTCCAGTACTTACTGCTTCGATTTCAGGTTTCCAGCATCCACAGTGTTTTGCTTTTATTAAGCTGGCTTTGTTGTGGCTTTTCTTCCATGAGATCTCACTCAATGAGAAGCCTCCTCTTCAGGAGGGAAGTCAACAAATTCACACCGCATCTCCTGAGCCACATGCATCCTAACCCAGACTTGTAGCATTTCCTCTGCAGGCGCATAGTATGGAATTATGCAAAAGAAACAAGAAGTTTCCAGATTCGATCCCTGCATTTTCAAATGAACCAAGCTTAATGCTGGAAACAATGACTGCTCATCTTTGCCTCTCTTCCAACATTTAATTTTGATCAAAAAGAATCTTGCAAAAAATTTTTTTTTGCCAAAATAAAAAGGCGTCACATTTCCAACACTTGCACAAATATGTTCAGGTAGAAACTCAAATCAAAAGAAGTGTTGAGGAAAGTCCTGAACGTATCATTTTTGCAGGCTGTACCTGGCATGAACCGGTCGCTTCCGTACTCCACTGTGTTGTGATTAGCTGCACTGATCTGACTGAAAGGCTGATTCCCAAAGAGGTTATCACACCGCAGGCTGTGGCACAGCTTCTCCAGAAAGCGCAGGGCGTAGACAACACTGTTTACTGCTGGCAAGTTTAACGTGTGCTGTTCACAGTCAAATGTGGCTAAGGAAACAGAACAAAGCAAACAAAAAATAAAAGAGAGAAAGAAATTAAATTTAAAAGAATTCCCTAAATGAGGGAACATTGCAATGCATTGGTTAATAGTTCTTGTGGAAAAGGCACATTCTATTTATCAGCTTAGCAGTATTATCGCTAGACTATTAATCTAGAAACTCAGCTAATGTTCTGGGGACTCGGATTCAAATCCCGCCATTGCAGATGGTGGAATTCGAATTCAGTAAGGAAGCTGGATTTAAGAGTCTTAAGATGACCCTAAAACCATTGTTGATTGTCATAAAAACCCATCTGGTTCACTAATGTCCTTTAGGGAAGGAAATCGGCCTCCTTACCTGGTCTGGCCTTTGTGTGACTCCAGACCCACAGCAATGCGGTTGACTCTTTACTGCCTTCTGGGCAATTACAGATGGGCAATAAATGGTAGCCTAGCCAAAGATGCCCATATCCCTTGGGTGAATTTAAAAAAAGTCAGGAATAACCACAGGTTTTCAATGTGTGTGAAAGAACTGTATGTTAATTTACTTATGGCTAGTTTGTTTCAAATATGGGGTCTTTGAGTTCCGCGCTAACAGTGCAAATTGAAAAAAATCTGAAATTACATATCTTTCAAAATTCCAAACCCTGAGCTCTCGATTGATCACTTGTTATGTGATGACGTGCAAATCAATACTGATTATTCCAACGGAGAGCACCTCACTACAATTCCATGAGAACTTGTTGTTCCAGACTATTTTAGGGGAATTGAGTTGAATCTAGAGTCAAAACAGCAATGGCCAGAAACACAGCTTTCAATGGCAACACTAGGGGGTTGTCATGCACTCACCAGAGATAACCTCTCCACCATGGCCTTGTTTCAGGAAGGAGAACACCATTTTCTGGTTGTATGCACAATCTATGCAGGCTTGAACAGCCTGTTGCAGAACAACTGAAGCTCGAGCAGGTCCAAAGTGATCTGGAAGTTGCTGTACCTTTTTTCTGTCTAGGTGTGGTCCTGCATTGCCATTTTTGTTCAAGTAAACACAGACTGAATGTACACAAAACATACAGAAAATAGATCATTACATTCCATACCACGCAGAAGTCAAAAGCAACTGATACTATACAAAGCTCACCATATTTCGGGCAAAATGGGTAAGCACTTCAGGAGAGGATCATCGCTGATACGTGCTTTGCTAGCACTGTGCACCATCAAACCTCCCAAGCAGACTTCGATTAATGAGGCCTCTCGGTGTGGTCATGCAAAACGTTTTGTCAGACCAAACAAAGATTTACCTGGAATTGCCCTACTTCAGAGTCAAAGAGCCATAGGGCACAGGACCTTTGGCCCTGTGAGTCTGCACTGACCTATCTACACTAATCCCACCTTCCAGCACTGGGCCCATAGCCTTGAAAGTTATGACAATTCAAGTTCTCATCCCTGTTCTTTTTAAGGTCGTGAGGTTTCCTGCCTCAACTTCCCTCTTTCCTGCCTCAACTTCCCTCCACCACCTTCTGGGCAAAACAGCCTTTCCTCAAATCCCCTCTAAACATCCTGACCTTAACATTATCCTCCTTTAAGGGGAACAGTTGCTTTCTATCTGCCCTGTCCACGCCCCTAATCATCTTATACATCTCTATCAGGTCCCCCTCTCAGCCTTCTCTGCTCCAAAGAAATCAACCCAAGTTTATCCAACAGCTGAAATGCTCCATCCCAGGCAACATCCTGGTGAGTCTCCTCTGCGATGCAATCAATCCTTCCTGTAGGGGCGCTGGTCAGAACTGCACACAGTACTCCAGCTGTGGCCTAACCAAAGTTTTGTACAGCTCCAAAATGAGGGCTCTGTTTTCTTTAAATTAATGTCGCCAATAGTTAAAACACCCATGTATCCAAATTGAGTATTTACCAGCAAAACCCATTATGGGCACCTCTCTGCTCTCGTAATCAATGTCACATTGATATTTGTCTTGTATATCTTCATAACCACCCTATTACCTGTCCTGCCCACCTTCAGGGATCTGTGGAGAAGCAATTCAAGAGCGCTCTGTCCACCTGAGCTTCCTAGTGTAACTAGGCATTAATACCATAGTAATCTTGAAGATTCAGGTTTAACCAACGGCACTGCCTACATTCAGAATCAGTTTGGCTTAACGCCCAAGGTGCTCAGCTTACCTGTTGGAGACTGCATAATGGCTGTGCTGGGGATAGTGGCTGCATCTTGAGGAACTGTACTCGTGTCTGGCTCTGGCGTACTCGAGGTAGGGGAGGTTGGCACAGGATTCTGTAGGGCACGGGGTTTCCGCTAACAGAACGGAAAAACAATTTAGGGATCAATAAAATTGGGCTGCAATAGAATTGCTTCGCTACCAGGACAAAATAAAAGTTAGTAAACTCCAAACGGTTTAATAAATTCTCTAGCAATCCATTAAAAGTGCTGGAATTATGCAATTTTAAAATGCACATATATTTAAATATAAGGGATGTTGTATGTAAGAAGGTGCATTCAAAACGCATTTTAATGATGAAAGATTATGATTAGGAATTTCTCCCACACTTACAATCTGCAATTATCCGCCCAGATACCAGTTCCTATAATTTGTAACTGTAACAGAGATTCTTGGGTGACGATGGCACAGTGAAGTTAAATGTGTGTGTTCATACTTGAAGAATGAACAATACCAATCAATATCAATCCTAAATGCCACAACCTTCTCCATGAGGCTACTTAGCATTAGACGTAGCTACACCTGAGGCAGTGGGATGAAGGGAGAGGACAGCTTCACGGTTTAAAATAAAAACTGTCAAATTAAGTATCTAGGAGTGAAGTACTGCAGATGCGGGAATCTATAGTGATGGATGCATCCATGGATGCTGCCTGATCCGCTGCAATTTCCAGCACTTTTTGTCTTCAAATGAAATATCTGTTGCATTCAGAATGGAAACACTGAGTGGCAGGCCAGCTGTCACTCTGAAAATGAGCTGCTACCTTGCTCCCAGGCTTTGGGCCTCTCTTCTTTGGGATTTTTAATGGCGCCACTGGTTTGGTGAGTGAGGGGACAGGGTGCTGCATTTCGGGTTTGTGCACACAGGGTGGCTGGGCCATGCGGCTTTTCTTCCTCCTCGGCTTGCGGCCCCGCTGAACGGTAAGTCGCTCCGATATGACGTCCACCGAAGTCTGCATGCTCTGCTTCTCTGAATTCACCTCTGACGGCGCGGATAGATTCTTCGAGATGACCACTGCAGAAACAAAACAATCGACTGAAGTTCAATTATCACTCAATTAGCTGCCAGCTGTCACAGTGAGAGCTCACCCATTTTATGGTGCATGACAGGACCATCCTTAAAGGACATGGATCCAGGCTCCCTCTGCAAATCACATGAAAGGATTCTAGATTAGCAAAGCAAAGCAATTGCACAAAACGTCACTTTCACTCTGCGGTTATGGTACTTTTACGTACTGGTCCCAAAGTGCGGCAGCACGGTGGCTCAGTGGTTAGCACTGCTGCCTCACAGCGCCAGGGATCCAGGTTTGATTCCACTGTCGGGTGACTGTCTGTGTGGGATTTGCTCATTCTCCCCGTGTCTGCGTGGGTTTCCTCCCACAGTCCAAAGATGTGCAGCTTAGGATGGATTGGCCATGCTAAATTGCCCGTAGCGTTCAGAGATGTGTAGATTTGGTGGGTTATTGGGGGATGGGTCTGGGTGAGATGTTCTGAGGGTCAGTGTGGACTTGTTGGGCCAAATGCCCGGTTTCCCGACTGTAGGGATTCTATGAGTTCAAAGCAATAATAATTTCATCAAAAAATCAGTTTTCAGGGTTTAAGGCTTTTCTTTGGTGACAGTATTAAGGGATAGGGAACAAAGGAGGCCAAATGGATCAGGTTTGATCTCACTGAGTGATAGAATTGGCTTGAGGAGCGAAGGATTTTTCCTTGTTCTGTGTCTTGCCAAACGACAGGTAAAGAAGGGACTCCTGCCCAAAGTTTATCGATTCCGATTTAATCACCTCGGCCACTGTATGGTTAAGACAGCAAATGCAGTTATGGAATCAGAGAATCCCTACAGTGCAAACGCAGACCATTTGGCCCATCAATTCTGCACCACCTCTGCAAGGAACACCCCATCCAGACCCACCATAACCCCAAACCCATCCCCGTAGTCCTGCATTTCACATGGCTACACAACCCTGGACACTGTGGGCAATTTCCCACGGCCAATCCAACTAACCTGCACATCTTTGGACTGTGGGAGGAAGCTGGAGCACCCGGAGGAAACCCACGCAGACACCGGGAAAATGTGCAAACTCCACAGAGACAGTTGCCCGAACATGGAATCAATCCAGAGTACCTGGCGCAGTGCTAACCTCTGAGCCACCGTGCCCCTCTGGAAATATTGGAGGGAAGACATCAAGAGGCTGAGTTGCCTGCTCTCATTCCTAGTTCTCATACTTTGGTGTTCTAAAAGGCCACCATTGACAAGGAGATCCAAGATGGGATCAGCTCAGCTTCCTACAGTCACAACAGTCAGTGTTTTCGACAGAAAAAGACCTTCGTAAGTCAAAGGAAGTCACACTGTGATGAACAGATGCCCCACACTATACTGCAACAAGACGTGGACTGTATATTAGTGATTTGGAAGGGCACTAGAGAAATTCCATGAGCAATGTCTCTGCCATATTCGCTAGACTTAATGAGAGGACTGTTGAACAAAGGCTAGTGTCTTTGTTGAAGCTAGCTCCATAAACATTCAGGCCAAACTGCAAAATCCACTTTGATAGTCTGAATTCTGCGTCCTGAAGGCCAAAAAAAAATTTCTCCCCGTCAGGTCCTGTTTTCCCGACTCTGAAATGACCTGTGTTCTGGGAAAGGGCAAAGAAAACACTTCAAAGATAGAATAAAGCCCTCCTTAATGCACTGCAGCATTGACATTAATGATTGGGAGCAGGTCACTGCTCATTGTTCGAAACAGCAGTGACTTGTATGGCCAGCTGCATCAGGTTTTAAGTCACGGCATTTTAATATCGAGGCAGATCAACAGGGGAAAAGAAACGAAAAGGAATCAAATTCTGCACTTCAGATCCCCCTAAATCCTGGGACATTCTGCCCCTTTGTGTTCGAAGATATACAGGTCAGAAGTAGCACCTGAAAAGACATGGCAGGAACTCGTCCCTGAGTAAACAGCATCCTTAAATTGAGGGACAGGTGATAACTGTAGCATTCTCCTACATTCACATTAATGCAGTGAAGTATTTGAGGCAACGAGAGATGTTAAATTCACCCTTCAATAAATAAGTAAAAAGGATACTTTCTCATTGCAGAGAAGTGGCTGAAAGTTAATGTGATCAATCAACACTAACCTAAAACTGGGGCTCCTGTGGCACAGTCACAACGTCTCTATCTCTAGGCATAGGGACCCAGGTTCGAGTCCCATCTCCTCTCGAGGTATATCAAAACATACCCAAACAGGCTGATGTAAAAACAATCTACTTACCTAAAACTTCTCTCCCACATCTCGAAGCAGATGACAGCATGATCCATTATTTATGAAATCGATTTAATTCCCTGGCTGCATCAAATAACGACTGCGCAATTAAATGAGTTAGTTTTATGTTCGTTACAAACAGCATGAACAATGCCAATACAGCCTCCGCTATCTTGCTTCAAGTTACCAAGACAACAGCAAAATTCTGCTGGAAACATCATGAAACGGCGTTTGTGCAAGAGAAATTTCATTGTCAGACTACATTGTCAGTCTGTCATTTAATTAATTCCCAAAGGTACTAATGGCAGCAAAGCAGAAAAAAAATAAAGGTTGTCCTGTAACACAATTGTTGCAGTGAAATAATAAAATGTACTGGATCAAAGGCTTAAGTAGAACCCTTGGAGCAGTATAATTAAGTGTTTGGATTTGCACAGATTGGTACTGCAACTTAAAATCAGTAGCTTAAATCTGCCACAGTCCAGAAGAATTATAATCATCTATACACATATGTCAGCCTTTTGCTTGACCCTTTGGTAGGATTTCTCATTAATTAATGGCCTTTTTTCCCCTTTATTCATTCAGAGGATGAGGGCATCAATGACTAGGCAGCATTTATTGTCCATCCCTAATGACCCAGAGGGCAGCTAACCGCATTGCTGTGGGTCTGCAGTCCTATGTAGGCTGGACCAGGTAAGGCTGACAGTTTCCTTCCCTAAAGGACAGGTTTTTCCACTGACAATCAGCAATGGATACATAGTCATCCTTAATTCCAGATATTTATAGAATTCAAATTCCACCAGCTGCCGTGGCAGGGTTTGAACCTGGGTCCCCAGGATATTATCCGGGTCTCTGGATTAACAGTCTAGTGATAATACCACAAGGCTACTACCTCCCTCACTCCAGTGTCATTGGTACAGAGTTCACCAACAGTGGGGCAGGAGCTTGCCAATAGGAAAACTCAAACAGCAAACAGGGTGTGGTCCCTTGGAGAAGGGGTGGAGGTCAGAAACCTCATTCTAAGTCAAGCTGTGCCTGACAGAGAGACACAGCATCGCTGGCACGGCCTCTGCTAGTCTCTACAAACATACAAACAACAAGAGGGGAGGTGATGGCCTTGTGGCATTATCTCTATTAATCCAGAGACCCAAGTAATGCTTTGGGGACACAGGTTTGAATGCTGTGTTCATCCATCTCTACACCTTGTTATCTCAGGTTTGAATCCTTCTGTGGCAGACGGTGGAATACGAATTCAATAAAAATCTGGAGTCAAGAGTCTAATGATGACCACGAATCAGTTGTCAGAAAATCCCATCCGGTTCACTATTGTCCTTTAGGGAAGGAAACTGCCATCCTTCCCTGGTCTGGCCTACATGTGACCCCAGAACCACAGCAATGTGGCTGCCTCTTAACTGCCCTCTGGGCAATTAGGGATGGGCAATGATGTTGGCCTAGCCAGTGATCATTTGTCCCATGAATAAATTTTAAAAAAGGGGCCGCTTGGCCCTTCTAGGTCTGATCTGTCATTCAATAAAATGATGGCCAACCTAATTTTAACCGCAATTTTACATTCCTGCAATCCTTCAACAGTCTTTCAACCCCTTGGTAATTAAGAAAGCATCTACCAATTCTCCTGCCTTCTCTCCCTCCACCTTGACTACATCCAATCCACCTCCTCCCACTATTGTTCACTTGTGGCCTGGGGACTCTTGGTGAATCTTGACACAGGGAGGCTGCATTGCTGTAGCATCCATGACCTGGTGTCACTACACTGCAAGAGAAAACGGCAATGGGGGGGCGGAAGGGGAGCTGGATCTTCACTCTTGAAGTCCTTGATCCTGAGAGGACCCACTGCTGTCTGGTTAAATGTTTAACCAGCCATTAACATACCAGGATTTTCAGAATAAGGGTGACATGGGGACCCTCAGCAGTTCTCCAGCCACGTGGTTTGACCCCTGCTGTCTCTGTCAAATTCCATCCAGATCAGGTAAGGAAATTTAAAGTTAATAAAGAGAATTATACATTTAGCAACATGCCCTGGTCGAAGGGCGTTACCTTGTACATTTTATACTGCTCTGCGACAGTGCTTCCCTAACCCTTTCCCGCTGTGACTACATCCCTCAAGACTGGCAGACTGTCCTGAGCCTTCAGTGAGAACTGGGGAGTGCTGACAGAGCTGGAGCCTGTTAGAGAGTGGCACGAGAGGTATCATAACTTGGGCAGAGCTCCATGGCAACTATTGCTGCCTCAGGATTCCAGCTCTGCAACCTCATTTGGGGTCCCGACCTCTGTTTTGGAAAACTCTGTTCTACAGGTTTCTTCTGATCTGCCCACGGCCAGCGCAGCAGCTACATTCACTTTCCACTGGTTTTCACGTTCCACACTGCAGGGAACTTAGACACAAACCACTCAACTAGGTCAGCGCAGAAACTGGTTTAAATAAGACAGAGGAAATTCTGGGACTAGGAATGTAAAGATATTCGAAGCAAGCTTTGCATAATCCCAAGGAACATTAATTCCCTCATTCACTAATTCTCAAGTTCACTACAGCCTCGATGCTAAGATTTCCAGACATTCGGGGCATTATTTTCTGTGCAAAGCATTACATTTGGAAGTGTTTGGCAACGATACCGTTCTTGTGCATTTGTCCTTTATGAATGTTGGTAATGAGTCCAAAGTCTACGAAACAGAATAAATCTCTGATCCAATTATGCAAACACAAAAAAGCAGGCCTTATCCTTGCTGTGAGATACTCTCATCTACAGAAGCATGACTTCACAATCAGTCAAAATGATGCACGTTTCACATTCATAAAAGATATAACATGCCATCAGTCTTGGCTAGAAATGTTCACATTAAAAATCGCTGTGCCAAATACTGGCAGCTTCAAATGAAACCACATTCACATTAATAAGGAAAGAACATACCAGCAAAATGCTCTGCTCCTTCATGTGCGAATCTTCAGGGAGTTTGGTGGGGGGGGAAGACAGGGACAGCGCTTTGATGCATGGACTCTTCAGCTTGCACGTTGCTGTCAATGTTTCAAAACAACCATTTTCATGGCAATTCTCCTCTAGTACTCATAACAAACTTCTCCTTGTAATGGGCTCGAGGCACAGACACTGTAATAGCTGTTTATATACACGCGGTATGTAGGAAAATGCTTGCTGGTACATTCCAGAGAGATTTATGTATATACAGTACAACTAACAGGTTGGCCCTCTTCTAAGTGCCAAAACCTGCAGGGGTAAAAAAAAAGTCCTTCATTAAAAACAGCAAAAGGCTTGAATAGAAGGGATCAGAACTGAACACCAAGTTACCAAAAGAAGGAAAGCAAATCCCGAGTGTTTATGCCACAATGGTCCCTCTTTTCTTGCGATTTAACAAACAGAAGTTCATGAACTTTTCTGAATACATTTGAGAGAGGGTGCAAAAGGTAAATCTGTCCCAAGTCAGTGCTTCTCATCAGGATTACAATGTAAACACACAGCAAATTAACTGACATGATGATTAAAACCAACTGGCAAGTTCAGATATCAACCACAAATAACCAATCTAATTTGTTCCGTAGCGACAACACCAGCAACATTCTTCAAATAGAAGGTTCATTGTACGGGATAACTTCAGCAAAGGCTGTGAGAATTCCCCAACATTACCATGTCAGCAATAGTGTTTGTACCAATGAAACTTTTAAAAATCTACAAATGTGCGTGCATCACTCCATGACTGAGGGTGAAGCACTATCCATCGAGACTATTCTGAACAGGGAAAATTAGCAAGGCAGTGGGGAAAAGGCAGAAACGTAGCATCAGATGACCAGCCTCTTCAGAAGGTCAGTACAGAGAAGATGGGCTGAATGGTCTTTCTTCCGTGCTGTAAACATTTTGTGTGTTGAGAGTAAAAGCTACCTGCAGAGGTCCGGAAGCTTGTGAACAGTGGGTACAAATTTTAGATTGCACACAAAATTATAAATGGAGAGGTGAAAAGATCACTCGCTTCTGCAAACAGAGGATTGCTGGGACACAAACTATCCAACCAGAAAGTGACAGAAGCAGAACCCAGAGGAACTTTTAACAAGGGAAAACTTACATTTATGTTGCATTTTTCACAACCTTGAGATATCCCGTGTGTTACAGTCAATTGTGCAATTTTGAATGAAATAATTTTTGCAATAACAGCCAATACTCTCTGGGGGGCAGGGAAGGGATACATTGCTGGCTGGGCCAGCCTTTATTGTCCATCCCCATAATTCAAAAGTGATAGTGGGCTGCGTTTAAAGCCACTGCAGTTCTTGGGGTACAGGTACATGCAGACTGACGTTAGAGGGGGACCCAGCGACAGTAAAGGAATGGTGATACATTTCGAAGTCAGAATGGGGAGTGGCTTACAGAGGAATTTGAAATGGTGATGTCCCTATGTAACTGAAGCCCTGTTCCTTCTAGATGGAAAAGATTATATCTTTGGAAGGTGCCGTTGAAGAAGCCTTGATGATTTTACTGCAGTACATCTTGTAATGTTGCTACTGTGAGTTGGTGGTGGTTTAGCGCATATTTAAAATGATGGATGTGGTGCCAATCCAGCGGGCTCCTTGGACCTGAACGGTGTTAAGCTTCTTGAGGTTTGTTGGGGCTGCACTCATCCAGGCAAGTGGGGAGTATTCCATCACACTTCTGACTTGTATCTTGTAGATGGTGGACAGGCTTTGGGGAGTCAGGAGGTGAGTTACTTGCTGCAAGATTCTTACCCTCTGATCTGCTCTTGTATTTATATGGCCAGTCCAGTTTAGTCACTAGTTAATGGAGACCCTTATGATGTTTAATGTGGGGAGAAATCACTGACGGTTATACCATTGAATGTCAAGGAGTGACAATTAGATTCTTTATTATTGGCCATGGTCATTGCCTGACATTTGTGTGGCATGGAAGTTAATTGCCACTCGTCAGCCGAGAATTTGATATTGCCTGGGTATTGCTGCATTTGCTGGACAAAACTTTGGTTTGACCACAGCGGAGTACTGTGCGGGGCTCTGGTCTCCATACTACAAGAAGAATACCACTGCACTGGAGTGACTGTAAGAGGAGATGCACCTGGATGTTACCTAGGTTGGAGCAGTTTAGCTGTGAGAAGATGCTGGATGGGCCCAGGTTGCTTCGTTACAGCAGAGAAGACTAAGTGGTGGGGGGGACCTGACTGAGGTGTACCAGATTGTGAGGGGCATGGATAAGTTGGATAGGAGACAGCCATTCCTGGGGGAAGCATGGTTTTGGGTGAAGGAGAGAAGGTTTGGAGGGGATTTGGGAAGGGTTTTGTTTTCACTCGGAGTGCGGCGGGAGTTTGGAATCCATTGCCTGGAGAGTGGTGGAGGTGTGAGATCTCACAGCCTTTCAGGGGTATGTAGACAGGCACTTGGGGTGTCATAACATCCAGGGCTGTGGGCCGAGTGCTGGAAACTAATGTAGATAGGTTAGGGCAGATTTGATTAATCAAAGGGCCTCTTCTGTGCTAGATAACTAAATACAACATAGTGGCCTACATTTGAGAGTCAACTGCAATGTTTTGGGTCTAGGGTCACTTTGTAGGCCAGACCCAGTAAAGATGGCAGATGGCCTTCCCTCAAGGATATGAGTGAACAAATCGGGTTTTTGCAACAATGGCTTCTTGATCGCCATTACCATGGCTAGCTTTGAACTCCCGATTATCTTTCTGAAATCAAAGAATTGAAATTCTCCCAGCTACTATAGTGGGATGTGAACCCATATCCAATATCACTACATCAACACACAGAGAGAGCCCGCAAACTGCAAAGTGGCCAGATAAACTGCTGGGTGAGGGATAAGTATCAACCGGGACTCTGTAAGAGAACCCCTCTGTTTATCTTTGACCTAATGCCATGAGATATCTGCACCCATTCAAGACAGCAGTTTCATTTAAGAGACAACGCTCCTTAAACCTTATTAATTTAAGGACCTTGTGGTTGGTTCACTCGCCGAGCTGGTTTGTTGTTCCGCAGACATTTCGTTACCCTGCTGGGTAACATCATCAGTGCAGCCTCCGATGAAGCGCCGTTGTGTTTTCCCACCTGTTATTTAAACTCTGGAGTCCGTTGAGCTGGATTACCTCACTTCTGGTTTCCCTTCGCAGTGGAGTGTATATGGGGTGGGTTTGTACTTCACACTGCATGGTACTACCTGGGTCCGGACGCATCCATGTGGGAAGTAGAGTTGTTCTTGGGTAGTGCTCTGTCGTTTGGCATTGTTCTGCCATTTTCGTTATTCCCCATTTAGTGGAATAACTGGTCAGTGGACTGCCTTTATCACATCAAAGAAATTGATTGGTTTCTTCAGTCTTTCTAACCAGTGCCTCCCAGGTAAAAGAAAAAAGCTCGTTTTTGGTGAAGTTTCCTTTGAAATCTGTAGTACTGAATGGTCACCAATGTGAAGATGAGGGTTCAAAATATTAAAAGTAGCTGGCTGATTGGCTGTCCCTGTCAATGAGGCCGACCTCACTGCTTGTTACTTGTGCTTCAATTGAGCATTCTCTCAATGTTGAATCAGAAGGTTTTAGGTTCTCCTCCTATACCAAGGATTGGAGTACAGACATCAAGGCTACATTCCATGCAGGGCTGAGCAAATGCTGTACTGTCAGGGTTGTTGTCTTTTGAATGAGATGCTAATCCAATGCATGAAAAATTAATGCAAAACCCCTTCAGATGGATGCAAAAGTTCCTATGGGCAAAGAGCAGGGTAATTATCCATGGTGCCCTCGTCAATATTTAACCCTCCATCAATATCATAAAGCAGATTATCTGTGCATTATCACATTGCTATCTGTGTGAGTTTGCTGTGAGCAAATTGGCTGTCTCATTTATAAGTTACAATAGTGTGTAGACTTTAAAAAAAAAAGCATTTCACTGTCTATAACATATTTTGCAATGTCTGATGGTTGCTATATAAATACAGGGTGTTTTTATCCCCACTCTGTGCAGAAATGCTTTCCTTGCTGTATCACCATTATCTGCCAGTTTTCCACATTCCTGGGACTGCTAGCGGGGTACGGCTCAATCTACAGAGCTCTACAGTGACTTGCACAAGTAGCCACTCTTCATATGTGGGTTAGAGTGTTGACTTGACCATGAGAGGAATCACAGTCCAGTCCTTTAGCTTCACTTCATGTTGGCACGTTTGTGCCACTCACTGATGCTGTCTGAAAGCAGTTAGGAAGATGATTGCTAATGAGTTGTCCTTCACTAAGTCATGGATACTAAAGTCAACTCTAATCCTCTGGTGAAACCAATTCCTATTGGTGAACATGACAATCTGATCCCTAACGTAGTATGAGCAGAAAACGCATTCTACCCATTCAGCAGACAGGGAGCTCTTGATCTAACCTTTTGGAATATCGAGGTATTCATTCATCACCCAGACAAAATGGTCAGACACCAATTCAAATTTTCCTGTTGGCCAATGAAAATTCAATCGATGCCGTGATTTGCTGACTTAACTTGCTGAATGTTGGATGAAATTGATATCAAATAACCATTGTCTAAAAGTTGTAGCAAGTTCTGTTTCTCACTTATTCAGTAAATTTAACTGTAGCTTTTATGGCCCAGTTAAGAAAATCGTTTCACGTCAAACGAGAGATTGCTGTTTGCAATACATTACAATCCCAGTATAAGAAATGCTTCAGGTTCAAATCACTGCTAAATTTTCATCTCTCCCCCTGCCCATCCCTCACCGTTCAGCTCCTTGACTTGATGGGACTGATTTCTTTTCCCCCAGGAGTACAGCTCCCTGGCTACCTGTGATACATCAACCTAAGACCATTATGTATGTTTGTACCTCAATGTGTCTTGTCCAGGGGGATATTAGCACTGAATCCAATTCTGATGACACACACACGTGAACATATGAGTGAAATAAATGAACAATGAGAGATGGATAAAGACTCTCTAATTTATCCAGCTTGTGCCATCAAATTTCAGATCACTGTCTATTACATGGATATAATCGATCCAACTCGTCCACACTGATCAAGTTTCCCAAACTAAATTAGTCCCATTTGCCTACATTTGGTCCATCTACCACTTCTTCCAGCAATACATTCCACGTACAAACCACTGTGTGTGTGAAAAAGTTGCCCCTCAGGTCCCTTTTAAATCTTTCTCCTCTCACCTTAAAAATATGCTGTCTAATTTCGAACTCCACTACCCTAGGGAAAAGACCTTGCAGGAGAAAATACCTTTCAGATTCGCCAAGTTGGTTGAAACTAGTCCAGGATATCAGTCTGCCCGAGTATTCACTTGAGTATCCACTTCCAATGGGACTGCTTGATATTCATCGGGAGGGTTAGCCATGGCTGATCATTGCTCCCAACCTCAGGAGCACTAAGCCTAATGTGTCATACCTCCCAAATCCAGCTTGGCCGAATTCAACACAGAAAAGAGATCAACCTCAGCAGCTCAGTGACCGTATTCTGATCTACTCACTAAATGATCGAGGAAATTGGAATGCTTCATTAAACACAAGTCATGTACTCCTTTCAGATCAGTATCAAGAGCTGTGATAGATGCTGATTCTGCACATACTAGAACAGCAGTAAGCTGAAACTGACAAGTCAATTCAAGTACTTCCTTTCAATCCATGATGTTTGCTTCATAAAAATCAAAAAAAAAATTGGCAGTTACACATAGGCTTTGTGTTTTGGTCAGAAATATCTCCAGTCAGGGAAGTGGGTTTGATGCAAAAGATAGTGAGGGAAAGGGTGGGTGAGACTTGAGAGAAAAAAAAATGAGAAATGCAAAGAGATTGTGTTTTAAATTTCTTGCGTTTTACGTCTCCTCTGACAGAGAATGATGGCTCTCATTTAATAATTGCTCGCCGTCATCCTGCACAAATGTTTCACTAGTGTCAAAATGGAGTCATAACCTTTCGGTATTGAAAGAGCAATATTTCAGTCTCAAACGCTAAGAACTTCACCTATCAAATCACTTTGCAGCATACATACAGTGTATCAACCATGTTCCTCACACCCCTCTGCTCTACCGAAAAGCAGCAGTCTTAAAATTCAAGACAAACCTGTTGGCTTGCAATTGTTTCTTTTTAAAAAGCGGTCTCCATGTGGACACTATTGACGTCAGCTTGAATTTTTGAGTAGGCTCCACAACAAAATCTGGAGTACACATCAGGGAGCATCGTTTTCCGAGTCACGCTTTTTAATTCTTGGAATTCACATATCAGTGCACAGAAGATTTGTAAATGGTCTCACTGTATTAATAACCAGCAGTTCTAACTCTTTATGGAGCCTCAAGAAACAGTGAGAAATCTAATTAGAATTTCAAAGAAGCTGAATGCACATAAATAGGAGAGCAATATAGACTACTAATAGACTTACCATGTCCTATATTGGTCAACTACATTTTTTTGCATTCTATCTGGAGGTAAAATGCTTCTCAAGAAGTGTGTGGCTCAGTTAGATGCCATTTGTCAGTTTCGTAGCTATTGCTAATGTCAAATTTCAGCAGCAACGTCCGTGAATAATCACAGCAATGAATGCTACCAATTCCAAACAGTCACGCTCAGGTTCAACTGAAGGTCACTTGCCACAACAGAGTTTACTGAGAAGCTCAGTGAAGAAAGCAGTGAAATGTCCTTTGGGGAGGGCGTGCAGGAGCGGGGGAAGTGGGAGCAGGGCACAAAGGTATAACAAGAGCTGAAAATCTGAATGCTGTGAAGGTCATATTGCTGAATTTCAAATGCTTGCCACATCCAGATATTTGGTGATTTCACCATCCAAGTACAGTGTCATGTGCACAGACACTCATATGCTCTCACAACATGTACACACACCCATTCTCTCATGCACTCTCATGTACACATGCTCTCTCATGTACACACACAAGTTCTCTCATGCGCCCAGATGCTATCGAATGCACACAATGTCATGCACATACACACTCTCTCAGGGACATGTGTGCAAACACCACACACATATAATGCTGCACAAGAGGCTTTAACCTATGATACAACAGTGACTACACTTCAGAAGTACTCAATTGGCTACAAAGTGCTTTGTGAAATCCTAATGTTGTGAAAGGCACTATGGAAATGCACGTCTTTCTTTTTATCGGGAGGAGTTTAGGAATTTGAAGAGAGGTCAATAACACAAGTGAACTGCTAAAGAACCTTGGCTCAGTGTGTAGCAGTCAAAGCACTCAGTCTGAAGCTTGTGGGTTTGGGTTCCAGTCTAGAATTTCATCAGGTCAATCAGGGCTGATGGTCTAGTGCAGTCCTGAAGGAGGGCTGCACTGACTCTCCAGTCAGATGTTAAATTGGCCTTATCTATTCTCCCAGGCAGATACAGAGACCCCCTCAGAGATAGTAAGAACTGCCGATGCTGGAGTCAGAGATAACACAGTGTGGAGCTGGAGAACACAGCCGGCCAGGCAGCATCAGAGGAGCAGGAAAGTTGACGTTTTGGGTCGGGAGCCTTCTCCAGAAAGATACCCTCTGGTGCTATTCAAAGGAGGTTAGGAGAGTTATCAATAGTGTCCGACCCAACATGCATCCCTTAAGCAACAGTGCAGAAACAGACTGTTCGATAATTATCACTCCATTCTATGTGCTCACTGACTGTCACATTTCTTATACAGTAGTAGGGACAATACTTCAAAAGTACATCATTGTCTTTAAAGTGCTTGTAAAGGACTTTGGTGAGGCCACTTTTGGAATACTGCATGTAATACAGGGAGAGTGTTGTTAAAACCCAAAAGAACTGCAGATGCTGTAAATCAAGAACAAAAACAAAGTTGCTGGAAAAGCTCAGCAGGTCTGGCAGTATCTGTGAAGGAGAAAACAGAGTTAACGTTTCAGGTCCGGTGACCCTTCCTCAGGATGTTCTTAAACTTGAGAGAGTGCAGAAAAGATTTATGACGATGTTGCCGGGATTGGAGGTTTTGAGCTATAGGCAGACATTGAATAGGCTAGAACTTTTTTCCCTGGAACGTCAGAGGCTGAGGGGTGACCTCATAGCGGTTTATAAAATCATGAGGGGCATGAATAGGGTAAATGGCCAAGGTCTTTTTCCTAGGCTGGGGCAGTCCAAAACTAGAGGGCGTACAGAGGGGAAAGATTTAAAAGGGATCTAGGGAACAACTTTTTTATGCTGAGGGTGGTGTATGTATGGAATAAACTGCCAGAGGAGGTGGTGGTGGAGGCTAGTATAATTACAACATTTAAAAGGCACCTAGATGGGTATAGGAATAGGAAGGCTTTAGAGGGATATGGGCCAAATGCTGGCAAATGGGACTAGGTCTGATTAGGAGGTCTGGTTGGCATGGATGAGTTGAACCGAAGGGTCTGTATCCATGCTATATAACTATGACATCATGACGTCACGAAATGCAAGTCCTTTTCTTTGAATCATCCACCATGAGGTTAGCAGTAATTTCTATCTCAAAATCAAAAGCATTGAAATGGATTTTGTGCAAAAGTAAAGCTGTCTACATTGCAGCCACATGTGCGCACTTTGTTTGACATTTTCACAAGTTCTCCTTAAACCCATTTAAGAGCCTCACACATCTGGAATTAAACACTACATCCATCATATTGAATCTAAAGTGCTGTGTGAATTCTGAGAGTAGTTTAGCAGCAGGCTGAATATACCAACAGATCTTTCATGTAAGGCAATAACACAGGGCATTCAATCTGAATAAGGAAGAGCCACCACAGTCTTACTAAACCATGGGGCTACTCTCTCATTAGAGACAGAAAGAAGACTGGCGGTGGTGGTTGTGACTGAGGATCATTGCGCCTCAGGTAAAGGGAGAGGTTGAGAAGGAGAGTCCTTCATGGTAACCATAGTCAGTGTGGGAATTGAATTCATGCTACTGGCACAACTCATTAGCCATCTTGCCAACTGAGCTAAATGACAGACCCCCCCCACCACATCTTCAGACACAATGAGTGCAGAGGTCAACAATGTGAACAAGCTGGAAGGGGCAAATGCAAAGTTAAACGCAGGAATCAAAAATGTATCTGACAGAAAAGTATAAAGATGCAACTTTAATTTCAATGAAGGGGTTTATCACCACATCATTATCTCTTAATTGAGATCCTTAGAGAATCCAAATAGCCATCTGTACTTTACAGCGTGAGGTAAAGGTGTCTACAGATCATTTAATCCTCCCCCACCCTTTTAAAGTGATGGTACAGCTTAGTTTGCTATTTGGGAAACATACGCTTTCAACTGACAAGGTCAAGATGTTCTGTAGCAAAGTAACAGTAAGTAAGTGGAGTAAGGAAGCTGGATTAAAGGGACAGAATCTAGGTGTAAAACATTAAACATGATAGATATAAAAATAATCAAATCAATAGAAGGTTGGGTGTTTTATAAGCTAAAGACAAAGCTGTACACATTATCCATCACAAGTTGTTTGACTTATTGCTGTGAGCGTTTAATTACAAGCGTCAAGTACATTCGATACATCACTTTCTGCGGATTTCGGTCTCAAAACATGCATCAACCAGCATTATTCCACAAAATAGGCAGAGCCTGTGGTGCCAGTTGTTGCCTGTTTCCAGATTTTAAAAATGCAATAGTCAACAAGCTTCTATAATCAAATGACATTGTCTGATCTGATGTACTATTTAGTCCTGCAATACTGGGAGCTTCACTCACTGTTACAGCAGTTCATATTTGCAAACCTGGTGACAATTCAAGGTCACCTGAAAATTCCTACACAATGCTCATTTTCTCACAGCACTCTCCCGAAAAATGATTTAAACTTAATCCAGAAACAGCAGACTGCGAATGAAATTTAAGTCAAGGAGAGGTTGAGAACGAGTCATGGCCATTATATGTAATAGAAAATGTTACTTCTGTCAAACGTACAGGGTTGTATGGCTCCCAGAACTGATAAAGTGGAGGGGCCGCTGCACTCTGGGTCAAAATAACACAGTGTCATACATCCTTAGAGACAACATGGTGAACCATCAGACAACAGGATTTGGGGGAGCAAATAAAAGATCAGCAGATCAGTTGATATTGAGCTGGGGCTATTGATACTGCCAGAGGTACAAATATAAGGCAATTTAAAGCAATCTTGAGGTTAAGAAAACCCTTCTAAATGCAGGTAGCAGCACTCACAGAACACAACAGCTGACTCAAGAAAGATAAACTGCACACATTGAATTCCGCATTGACCTGGCCGAAATGATTCCTCACATCAGGAAAATTTGGCTCCTGTCAGTCAGCTCAAATTTAGCTCTTAACTTATCCAATTTGTTCTGATAGTACAGGGAGAGACATGATTGCTGCTGATTTTCTTCAGGATTTGGGAATTGCTGCCATTGTTTGGCCAGGTCATTTCTGCCCATTTTATGCACAGGAAGATCCAAACACACGTCACCTGAGAATGGCCCCCAGAAGAAGCAAACTCAATAAAGAGATAGTAGGGACTCAATGGCCTGCGTCTTACTCTGCGACTTTGTTCCCCGGTTCTAGGCCATTCCCAGTTAGGGGAAACATCATTCCTGCATCTACCCTGTTGAACCCTTCAAGAACTTACGTTTGAAAGGAATCACACCCCATTGTTCTAAACTCCCCAGAATGCAGTCGCAGTCCATTTAATCTGACTTCAGAGGACAATTTCTCCGTTGCAGGAAATGGTTTGATGAACCTCTATAGAAGTACATCTTTTAGTAAGTAAGGAGGCCAAAACTGTATGCAATAAACCAGATGTGGTCTTATCAAGGCTCTATGGAATTCTAGCCAGACACTACTATTCCCATACTGAGATCCTCTTATGATAAAGGCCAACATGCCACCTGCCTATATTAGCTGAGGCATAGAGTTTAAGAGCAGGGAGGCAATGCTAGTATAACATGTTGGTTAGGCTACAGCTAGACTACTGTGTGCAGTTCTGGAATCCACACTGTAGGAAGGATGTGACTGCACTTGATAGGGTAGAGAGATTTACCAGGATGTTGTCTGGGCTGGACAGTTTCAGTGATGAAGAGAAACTGGACAGACTGGGCTTGAGAGAGGACATGACTGAGATGTATAAAATTATGAGAGGCATAGATAGGGTAGACAGGAAGAAACTCCTCTGTTTCGTAGAGGGATCAATGACGAGGGGACATAGATTTAAGGTAAGGGACAGGACGTTTAGAGGGGATTTGAGGAAAACCTTTTGCACCCAGAGGATACTGTGAATTTGTAACTAACTGCTTTTAAGGGTGGCAGAGGTAGAAAGCCTCACAACATTTAAGGAGCATTCAGAATTAGAATGAGGTTTTATTGTCACTTCACTTAGATGTGCACTTGTGATGGCAAGGTTATGGGCCAAGTGCTGGATAACAGGATTAGAACAGTTAGCTGGTTGTTTTTGACTGGCATGGACATAATGGACTGAAGAGCCTTCTTCTGTGCTGTAGACCTCTATAACCTATGCCTTCTTATTTATTTGCTGTACCTGCATGTTAACTTTCAGTGACTCGTGAACAAGGACACCCAGGTCCCTTTGAAAGTCAACACTTCCATTCCTCTCACCATTTAAGAAATACTCTGTATGTCTCTTTTCTGAAGAATGTGGATAATTTCACAATTTTCTACACTGAATGCCATTTGCCAAATTCTTGCCCATGCCCATGGCCTCTCCAAATCCCCTTTGCATCCTCTTCACAACTCACACTTTCACCTTGTTTCATGTCATCTGCAAACATGGAAATATTAGTTTAATCCTCAAAACCAAGTCATTGATCTAGGCTGCAAACACCCAGGGCCTGAGCACTGACTGTGCAGTACCTGACGAGTCATAGTCTGCCAATCTGAAAATGACCCATTTATAGATAACAAGAACTGCAGATGCTGGAGTCAGAGACAACACAGTGCTCCTGCTCCTGTTTCTTTGATGTTGCATGACCCAGTTATATTGTTTGCCGTCCAACATACATTCCTCAATCCACGTCCATGCATATCCCCCCCAATCTTATGTGATTCAATTTTATTTACTAACGCCTTGGATCTTAACAAAAACTTTCTGAAAATCTACATATATGGTGGGCTCCCCTTTACCTATTCTGATAGTCAAGTCCTCAAAAAAAATGGGCTTCCTAAACATGATTTTTCTTTTATAAATCCCTGTTGACTCTGCCCAGTTATACCATTTTTATTCTCAGTGTCCTATTATTGTGTGCTTTATTATAGAGTCTAATGTTTTTCACTTCCACTGATGTTAGGCCAACAGGTCTGTAGTTTCATGAGTCTCTATCTCTCCTTTCTTAAAACAGTGGGTTTATATTTACCACCTCCCAATCTACAGAAATCATTCCAGATTCTGCAGAATTTTGAAAAGTGATCATTAATTCATCCACTGTTTTTACAGCTATCTCTTCCAACATTAGGCTTGAAGAGGACAAATTTGGCAAGATTTAAGACAATAATGTACTAGCATAAACAAGTTTAAAATCAGAGATCTGTATTACATTACAATCACACGTACATTAATAATTTGTGACAACAGCCTGTAAGTAGATATGGAAAATGCACTGCAGTGTTTATGAGGCAAATAGAATGGCAGTCCCAAGTGCAAAAGCAAATCTACTAATGTCCCCATTATGCAAAACAATGAAATAAACATCTGTACCGCAGTAACAGTCATACTGCCTTTAAAAAGGTTATTTCATAAATATGCTCAGGTAAACAAAAGCTAAAGTAGCTGACAGCTTGATATTACGTAATTTCTGCAGTTAACAAGATGGGGATTAACCTGAGCTATCTTCATCCCTCGTCTAAACTTCACAAAGAATTCAGAACATTTATGCAACCTCATGCAACACCTCAGAAATCAGACTATAACAGGTACAGTTACACATTAATTTGATTACTGAATTAAACCAACACAGTTTTTTGTCTAATTCATCAAGCAAAACATAGCGGATGCTGGAAATCTGACATAAAAACCAAAATGCTGGAAATATACAGTACTTCAGGCAGATTCTTTGGAGCAAGTAAGAGAGTTAACATTCTGGGATTATAACCTTTCGTCAAATTGAGAACACTATTTATGGCAGGCTTTTCACTCATTACAAAAATATATTGGATGGTGGAATTGTTACAGTGCAGAAGGAGACCATTCTGCCCATTGTGCTGGAGCCAGCTCTCTAAAACAACGCAGGATCACAATGGCCATGTAGAATACTACATAAAAGAAAACTGAACACAACCTCTACCAGATTGTGGTAGTTCTCCTACCAATCAAAAGACAGGTTTTCGTTGAACGCATCTGAAGTTGCATGGTTGGCAAAAAAAACTTTAGTACCTTGAGGGCCTGTTAACAATTGATGGGTTGATTGGCCATCTTCTGCCCTACAAATGACTCTATGGCTCGACAGAAATGGGAGCACAGATGGAATGGAGCCGCCTCAGACTGGGGAGAATGTTTGAGCAATGACAAGTTTACATTCTGCTGTAACTGAATCGACAGGCAGACAGAGATAAACCCGAATGAGATTTCTGAAGGCACGCAGATCTCAGAGAACAATATCCAGCACAGGCAGCAGTCGAGCTATGAAGGAGGAAACAGAAGAGAATTGTGAAAAAAGCAAAACAAGAGGATCTAAGGCTGTTTAGCATTTGCTGCAAAGCATTCTTGGCATTTCAAAAGAAGTCTACTCCATGCTCCGCTTGAAACGTGACTGACAGTTTTGCATGCAATACAAGCTCGGGATGCTGTACACAAGGGAAGAAGATGTTACTAAACTAATTACTGAGAGCAGACTGCGAGACTCCCAATTGTCGACAGGCATTTGTTTCTAGTTAAAATTGATTTTCGAGGAAAACAAGAAACAATACACAGATCTGCACATTTGTCCATGGTATCATAAACCAGCAACAGTTAATGATCCCAAGGAAACAACTCGCCAGGTTCTGGCACCTTAGCTCCTCTTTGTGAATTGTGGAGTGCCGTGTCTCCAGGTTCATGTCCCATTCCAGCACCTGAGCACAAAAACCTCAGCTTGGTGTCCGACACAGGGTTGAGGCGGCACTGAATTGTCAGAGATGCCATTTTCTGACTGAGACTTTAAACTGAGGCCACATGTACACTGTTCAAAGAATGGCAGGGAGGTTATAGCTGGTGCCCTGGCTAATACTTGGATCTTAATCAACACTGCAAAAAAAAAAAAACGATTATCTGGTTGTGCTCAAAATACATGGATGGACTTGAACTAAAACTGGACCAGACTAGCCATATAAACCGGACTTGCAATGTTAACTCTGTTTTTTCCTTCACAGATGCTGCCAGGTCTGCTGAGCTTTTCCAGCAACTTTGTTTTTGTTGCTGAATTACGGCATCCCCAGTTCTTTCGGTTTTTATTTAGCCATATAAACATTCTGGCTGGAAGAGTTAACATCCAGTTTACATCTACAGAATTGACAGCAGCTAGGAAAAGGTAGTACTTATGCTGATGAGGGGGTGTGAGGTATTAACAAGTGAGTAGATAGGTCCAGACTGAGCTCAGAGAGTGGAAAAAAAAGGTAGGCAGGCACAGGGATTGTTGACGTTGTTAAACTCAATGTTCAGTCCTAAAGACTGTAACCTACGAACTGGAAGATGAGGTGTTGTTCCTAGCTTGTGCTGAGCCTTTATTGAAGTTGTAAAAAGAGATTAGAGAATGCACCTGGTAAATGAGACCCAACTGTTGAGTGCTTTTTTCCTTTTAATAGGATCTCAACATTCTTAAAAAAATGTTTTCCAGTTGGGGAGGCAGTAAAGGAAATATATCTGCACCACGCTGCTTTACTCCGAAAGGTGGTGTGTGCCAATTGTATAAATCACGTGGAGGTGATTTGAATGTGGGAGTTGCACTGACAAGCTTTAGTCAGTAAGACAGTGGAATTTGTGGATAAGGTAGGTTCTTGTTGCTAGAAAAGTTCATTAGATCACGACGAATAAAGTTGTAAAGTTTCGATTTGGACAAATTTTTATTTTGATGGCAATTATCTTAAAAGGTCATGGCTATTAAAACAGATTGTGCTCTGCAGTTCTGACTTTAAAAAAAATCCACTTTAAAAAAAGACATTCATATGACTCCTCAATTTTATCCTGTTTTAGCAACGGGTGTCACACTTGCTGATTTGAACTAGAGTGGAATGAAAACAGGAACAACAGAAAGATGGGATGGGAGTGGCCCTTGATTTGTCTGGTTTATCAGTATACAAGACTTCTTGCTGTAGAGTGGTAGCATCCTTACCTCTGGGCCAGGAGGCCTGGGTTCCAATCCCACCTGCTCCAGAGATCATTAGAATCCCTACAGTGTGGAAACTTTGGTCCTTTGGCCCAACAGGTCTGCACTGACCCTTGCAGCATCCCACCCAGACCCATCCCTCGATAACCCACACACCCCTGAACACTATGGGCAATTTAGCATGGCCAATCCACCTGGCCTGCACATCTTTGGACTGTGGGAGGAAACCAGAGCACCTGGAGGAAACCCACGCAGACACAGGGAGAATGTGCAAACTCTGCACAGACATTCACCCAGGGCTGGAATCGAACCCAGGTCCCTGGCGCTATGACACTGCAGTGCTAACCACTGAGCCACCGTGCCGCCCTGTATTCAACCAAGTCACTGAACAGGTTGATTAGGGAATATCTACAATGGGGAATACTTATGTCAAATAGGCCTTCAGCTTAATAGTTTAAATTGACCATGGTCATGGCCATTATAACAATTCAATTGACACATGCAAACTTCAGAATTTAACCCATCCAATTACAAAACTATACAGTGCAGAACGAGGCCATTCAGCCCATCTAGTCTGTGCTGGTGTTTACACACAAGTCTCTTCAAAATCCATATACCTCACTCTACAACAGATCAGAACCCCAAATACTTACAGACATATTGAACTTTGAACTAAAAACCTGTGTATTGTTTTTAGAAACAACTTGTTATTCAGTAGCTGTCTGGGAAATGATGTGTGGGATTATCCGGAGTTCCAAGGGGAAGTACGAAATGTCACATCTGAAGGAAACGTCAACCAGCCAAGGGAGAGATGTCATTCAAAACTGAGTAATGAGAGGGGGCTTTCCTACAGAGAGCTAGCATTGAGACAGCTATTCTAAATAGAAAAAGGTCAAAAGCCCCAGTTACAGTGGCACAAACAGTAGTCAACAGGATACTAAATGAGAGAGATCATTCATTACAGAATTTTCTCTTTTTATGGCTGCGCTCTTCCTAATATTTAACTGGACGAAATTTCTGACATCAGATAGCAGTCCAATGAATTAGCAACAGTGGAGGAACTGGGAGAGATGAGATAGAGCTGTGTCCCTCTGCATTCCCTCCCCAACATCAACCTGCTGCAAAAAAAGGACTGTGGATGCTGGAGATCTGAAACATACACACAAAGTGCTGGAGAAATTCTTCAGGTCTGGCATCATCTGTGGGGAGAGAAACGGAGTTACGTTTCAGTCCTGAAATTTGACTCTGATCAACCTTCTACATAAAGGTTCTGCATCAAACAGATTTTAGAGTCCAAAACTGAATGTTTTTGTACAAATTACAAAGACTGGAAAATATTTCAAGTTGTATTGATCAGAACTAAATAGAAATTCAGGCTTTTTCCCATTGCAGAAAGTGAGTTTGGGTTGGCACGGTGGCTCAGTGGTTAGCACCACTTCCTGGGTTTGATTCCACCCTCTGTTGACCGTCTATATGGAGTTTGCACATTCTCCCCATGTCTGCATCAGTTTCCTCTGGGTGCTCTGGTTTCTTCCCACGGTCCAAAGACGTACTGGTTAGGTGGATTGGCCAAGCTAAATTGTCCATAGTGTCCAGGCTAGCTGGGTTAGCCATGGGAAATGCAGGGTTACAGGGATCGGGTAGGAAGGTGGGTCTGGGTGGAATGGTCTTCAGAGGGTTGTGCGGACTTGATGGGCAAAATGGCTCACTTCCACACTGTAGGAGTTCTGTGATTCTAAGAGTCAGCTTTGGATTTTGGATCTTGGATCTTCTTACTTTATCCTTTCTGGCCCATACTAAAACTTTATCAGGGGAACCTGTCACATTATGTGGTTATTAGAAAGCAACAGCAAGCAATGGGTAAAGATTGCTCCCCCAGCTTGTTTGGTATAAAACTAATCTTGTTCCTTTTCTCTCCAATCATATGACTGAGTTCACAGCCTCACTTTGCAGCTCCCACACAAAACATTTCATTAACAGACTGCCATCAGAACAAAATCCACTCGAACATCATTGCCTAATTTGACGTCTGAAAGAGGAAAGGTCTGGATTCTTTGTTCCCAACATAGGAAAACAGGAACAAAAACAGAAGTTGCTGGAAAAGCTCAGCAGGTCTGGCAGCATCTGTGAAGGAAAAAACAGAGTTAACATTTCAGGTCCGGT